>BLKR01000897.1:0-381546 GCA_011170035.1 Teleogryllus occipitalis
TTTTTAAATCGCTAAAAACTGGAGGGTAATGACGCATTCTAGTTTCAAATTCGAATTCAGTTCGTCAATGTACATAGAGAAACACGTGCAAAGTCTTTGGATCTGACAACAACCCCCGAACACATAGAACACAATTTCGCGGGGGGGGGGTGCAATTTAAACAGCTGGAGGTTGGTGGTGCAATTCTGACTTCAGAGTCGGATGCAACGCGTGGACATACATAGTGTGTCAATTTTTTGAGTCTGAAAACCTCTTTTTTGTGTGTACCTGTGTAATTAATGGATGAACGATTGGGTTGAGGTAAGTTGGTGTATCAATCAGTGGGTGGATAGAATAAATGGATGACTGGATTGATTTGTATGTATGCATTATGTAATAAGATGAGTGAATGCAACAAGATGGGCAAATAGAAGGAAATTCGTGAATGAAACGGGATATATGACAGGATTGCGGTGAATGAATGTATTGGGATGGATAGAATGAGATAAGATGATGGAATGAGATGGACAGATAAAATCTGAAGATACAGAAGGGCAGATAGTGGCACAAAACGAATAACAGTATTCAAAATTAATAGGCAATAGAAGACTATTTGCTGCTGTATAGAAAGAGGAAAAGCGCAGGGAAATTCAGTTTCTATTTGTAAATCTAAGAAAATCAGGGAGATATTTTATAGCAATGGCGCATTTCTCTTGTGTCCGTACATCAAATCCGACCGAAAGGTGAATCTTAACAGCACTCTGTAGCTGTTCTCATACCATCTTAGGAACTTTGAAGTTTGATACAGACTTGTCATCTAAATACATGAGCACTACCAACCACTCTCACCATTACGACAGACAAAAAGAAAGAACATTATTTATGTAGATCATGATACTTTTTATTTTATATCACACATTCTATTTTGTGTGAGTTTGTAACAGACAGGCTTTAAACAGGTGCTACATCACTGCCGGTTTTTCTACTTCTTTCTCAAGTACACAGAACGTTTTTTTCAAATATCTCTGATTTTCTGAGACGTAGTAAAGCTCCTACAAATCATCCGTAATTGGTGCCCTAATCTTAAATCCCATTTCTTACATTTTTGTAGAGCCAAATCCTCTGCAACCTCAACAATTGTCTGATCTCGTCATTTCACGTTCCAAAGACAGGTTTCTCGAAATCCCACATACAGCTACACCCCGTATATTCAATGTATCAACGAAAAATGTAATTGTGTAACGATTGTTGATCTATTACCCGAGTAGGTATGTGCGGATATCCCGATCATTACTCCTAAAATAGTTTCGTTGTAATACATAATTTAACTTCGGCTTTCCATTACTTGATATGTTACTATGATGCATAGAAGATAGGACAACTACCGATTTATTTTTTCTAGCTCCAGAATACACTAATGTAATTTTCGCATAAAATCTAAAAATTGATGTTCTTTGAGAAGACTATTTATTTATGAGAATTTGTGACGATTATAAGACTTTTTCTTGCGTACTAAAAGTTGTGGGGAAAAAAACATAGACCTTACCAGAGTTCCAAAAATCGTTCCCTTTCCCGAGTTCTGAACACACCATCTCGCCGAATAGATGTCCATACAATGGATGCATGGTGTAAATATATGGGTGGGTTACTCCGGCGCATCGATTTTTACTCGTTCTGTACAGCTCCAGTTTCCGTCACGAACCACGTGTCCAAAATTCAGCTCTTCGTTTGAAAAACCGACCAGTTACAGGCCACCATACTGCATGGAGAGCAAGACGTGTTGAGAAACATTTTGAAAGTGGCATAAAGTGACCATTTTTAATCGTAAAGTAAGACAGTGATACCGGTAGCGGTCAACTGATGTCACTGCAGCGCTTCTAACCGGGAGGTCCTAGGTTCGAGTCCTGACGGCGGCAGGATTTTCGACACTAGCTTTTCAGCTAGGTGGAATTCAGTTGCTGTCTGGAGGAGAATTCTAGCAGCCAGCTGCTCTGATCGGTAGCTTTCCGTGGTTTCTCCGATCAACACCAGGCGAATGCCGGAGCAGTACCTAACAAACGGGCCTTGACTGCGCGCGATCTGTCCTTCCCTTCCTTGTCCTATCCTCTCCCCTTACACACACAATACAAACACACACACGTATACACACACACACACACACACACACTAACATGCACTACACTGCCACATATTCCTGGAGACCGGTCAAGCTTAGAGCTTGTCCCGGCTGGGACGGCCCCGCTGGTGGGAGAGTCCTGGTTAGGAGGAAACCCCACTAGCCGGCGGTAGGTCGGTGCCGAATCTCGCCATCCAGCAGGGGAAGATCACCGCCATCTCCCGAGAAGAAACATGCACTACACTAACGGGACTAATGACCGAAGCAGTTGACGCGCCCGGAAACACGAAAGAATCAATCAATCAAAGACTGACGGTGTAATTGAATTAAAAAATCCTATATTAAAAAATGCTTCATATGTATGTTTCAGTTACTTGTAACGTGATTATTGTTTTAGTAACTGGCAGCATTTAACTTTCCCGCTAATATTGGGACGTAAACTAGTGCCTAAAGCTCATTTGCAGTAGTCGGATACGATAACTAATGGCAAATTTTACCAAAAAATCGATACATCGATGCTTCGAAACATTGCTAAAGGGTTTTCGATGTAGATGAAAACATCGATGTTTAAAATAACAATGTTTTAATTGAACGTGCTATTTTACTATCCTTTATTAATTACAGTACATAAAATAGTTATATTTTATTGTTACCAGCATAGCATGTTAGTAATATGTGAAAATTAGTTTCGAATGTAAAGAATAAAATGAACAATAGATTTCATGTTTCACTGTCGATTCAGGCAATGACACGCCTGCCTGACGATGACAAACATTCATAACACGAGCAGCTCCCAAACTTCCTCAGATTGGGAAAATGCGAAGCGTGATAAAGAGGATGACGCAAAACAAAAATATTGCTGTGGATTGCTACTATACAACGTGCTTAAACCCCTTTATTTACAAAAAATAAAAGAACATCGATGTTTTTGCAAAATATATCGATGTTAAGAAAACATCAAAACAAAGTATCGATGTTAATATATCGATGTTTCTGGTGGAAAACATCAATGTTTTTATCCATCCCTAGATACAATACGCAAGAGCCCTCCCTGATCGAATGACCAGATATCATTCATTCGTGCCAAAGATCGTTATTGCATTGCCAGATAAAATTCCAATGCCACACGCGGCCCGGAATCCGTCTGTACCGTGCACTCAAAACAGCGTTCACAAAATGGTTGAGAGAAAAACATACAATTCCGTTTAACTCGCAGGCTACGAGACCTGTGTCCGCTGTATGTCACTTGCCTGGTTGCGGCAAAAAAATCATTACGATTTAAATTCGTTATTTTGAAATGCTTTCCTAAAATGGTTAAGAGTGCAATGGAATAAAAAGAAGAACAAAGTCACAAATAAAACTTCGATTGTTCGAATAAGGGTTAAATTATCCGACATGTATATGTATATATATGGGAATGTGCGTATATCTGACACATATAGATGCAAACACTTTTAGACCGATTTCGCTGAAAATTTCACACTTCGTTCTTATTAGTATCGAGAGTATTTGAAGAATAGGATATGAATGAATTAAATCGGATATGTAGGGGCGTTGTTTTTACAAAGTATTCGACGAGGTGGGCTTTACGCTTTTTTTAGAGAACCTTTCTTGAAGTGCGATCTATGAATATCTTTATGAACTACACGCCTGGCTTTGACTCATAATATCGAATATCATCAAAGTTCTGATCAGAAAACTGGATGTCTGCTCAACAATATTCGAATATTTTAATTTAAAGTGTCGTCGCTCCGGCTGGAAACATCTCAACTCGCTATGTAACCTTTTTTCGTCCTTACAACGTAAAATACTATCGAATACCTAGAGCAGTCAAGGACGCAACAATAAAGTCCAAAACAGGATACGAAAGAAAAATGTTCTATTCTATTCTAATATTCTTACAGTAAAATATTTATAATTCATTTAATAATGATTGTATAATTAATCTCTTATTTACTCTCTTTCCAGAATCATCAATGAACGATTGTGAACTAGGATACAATATATGGCATTGTCTACTTTTCAGTATGAGAGAGGTAAATATTTTAAGCTCCCTAATAATATTTAAATTGTTCAAAGCCCTAACAAGTGATTCTGAAAAGAACTGATATCATAATATACTATGAATTTCCCAACGCACCCGTGTAATAATTGCACACACAAATATTTGTTATAAAAATTAAAAAAGGTTTATTCTAGAAATAAACCAGGAACAGTAAAGCCCTGAACGTGGTGTTACAACATAAAGGCTAGCTTTAGAGAACATACTAGCGAAGCTAATATGTTCCCTGCAGCTGTCCTAGTGGTGTTAATTTAAAAATAATATTTGCATTTATTAACCTTCAAATGGACAAATGAATGCTTTACCGGTAGATGGAAATGTGGGGTAATTTGTAACCAGAAAGTAGAATAAAATAACAGAATATAAAGTTACTGAATATTCATTTAAAGTTAACAGTAATTTTATTTCACTTATAATGACTTGATATTGCATGAAAAACCTATGTTTAATCCGTGTTCTTGGAAGATAGGTTTGTTGCACTTGAAGCATGCACTTTTGCGTGTGCTATTCATTTACAAACTAAAGTACGGATTACGATACTGGAACAATTTGCCTGCGACAGTCTTAGAACCCTTTTCTCAAAGTTTGAGCAAGTTTAAAAATAAATTAGTTTTCTAGCTAAATATATTTTAGGTCAATGTATTAGTGTCAAGTTTCTACTGTTAGATTAGTAGTATTTCCTACTAAGTAACTTGTTTAATTGTTAGTATTAATAGCATTATTATTATTATTATTGTTATATTACTATTTATATATAGTAGTGCTGTGTAGTGCAGCGCAGTATTGGGTTATGAAGTGGCGGGAAAGGAATGCGGGAGAAATTCGTCACAGCTAAGTGTTGTCTGGTGCAGTGAAGTGAAGTGGAGTAAGGCTTGCGCGGTAATATTATGTACTATCTATTATTATTTATTGTTTTTATTAACTACTTTTTTGTAACTTATTATTAGTGAATATAAGCTTAATGCATGTAAAGTTAAGATATTCTTCCACCAAGTTACTATACTTAATTGCAGAATACATAAAATCTAATCCATTGTTCTCTGAACTTGAGCACACATTTCATTTCACTCATTCACTTATTTTTGCGTTACACATACGTTTCTTAATACTTTTATCAGAATGCAAAGTAAAATGTATCACGACAGTTTTCACGGTTTAGGGGTAAATAAGCGATGGGGGAGGGGCATAGAGGGCTATTTCGTTACCCAACTTTCTTCTAATTTCCTTTGCGAGAATGTCAAACAAACATTAACACACGTGACAGATGAATCCTAAAGGCAAAGGAGAATACACAAAACTTTACGCTCGCAAATTTTATTAGTGAAAGCTTCAAACGAAAAACGTGGGGTAACATATTACCCATTAATCCAACTTAACTAAAGACATAGTGCCGATAAATCGTAAAGAATATATCATCTTCATTTTGAATAGAATCCGAGATTCTATCATGTTTCGGAGCTGAGTCGCATAAAAGAGATACCTTTCATACATATAAAAGATCCTCAAGGAGCTGAATTGTTAATTAAGGCTTATAGAACGTGACTAGACTGGGCTCCGAAAGCCTGTTTTTAAAAACCTGTGTCGCGCTGTTTCCAAGTTTTGCTCGTTAAAACGCGCGGGAGAACTTTTAACTGCAATTTACAGGAGTGTGTACGCACCATACCAGAAATGACAGACTAAGGGCCGGTTTCACCAACAGCCGAGTCAGGTTACTCGAGGGTAAGCATTACTCTACGATAGTTACTCTCCAGTAGAATATAAGCGTTTCACCGTGCTTCTGGAGGGTTATTTTACTCTCGAGTACATATTCTCCGATTTACTCCGCGAGCCCGCAGAACGCGCAAATTTTTCGTACACAGCAGAGAGGGATTCAAGAGGCCGTGGGCTTCAGTGACACTGTGATCCAATGCGGACCAACGGAAACCTCTAGTTATTTCCATTCATTTCAGTTTTGGAGTACTTTCCGGAGTCTTGGTGTTAGTCTTGTGCGATGTTTTGGTGATTTGAGTTAGCGTAGGTTATTTCTTAATTTTTTAATATTTATTTCTTAATATTTTGTAGTCTAATTTTTCGAATGTATATTCTTATGAATTAGTACAAAAGTGTCTAGATTTTTAAATGATGCTAATCTTGCGATTTTTATTATTTTTTTACTCTCAATTTTTTATTACTTTTATTTTTTAAACTTTTATTCGTCTTTCAACTATTTGTAGTTAAAACGTTGGGAAGAGATTCTGGAACTCAAGAAAATGCACGCCGATGAGATGATTTTAATGGATATATCCTGTTTTGATGTGGACTCTGAACTGATTGCCTATAATCTTAAGATACCTGCAACTCAGAATAATTAAGTTTATGAAAATATTTTACTACTTGTAAAAAATTTATATTTATTTTTTTAGTTTCCTAACCAGTATGCAAATTATTCGTTTCTAAATCAGCTTCAATTCTTCCAAATAGAAGAGCTTATAATTTCGTCAAACATAACATCGTTAAAAAATCTCAATCGTCATAAATGGAAAATCAATTCACTCCCCCTTGTACCCGTCTTTGTCTTCGGACTAGAGGATAATATTCCGAATAATCTCTGGAATCATCTTCAAATACTATCATTCGCAATCGTCTAGTCATTACGTACACGCATGTTGAAAACTGAGCTTTACTTTACCGTACTTTACTCGACGAATTTTCGCCGTGTAATGTTACTCTCGAATTTACTCTCTTGCAAGCGATTTACACTCGAGTAAGATGTTAGTGAAATGCTCCAAGAAGTTACTCTCAAGTAAACATGATTTTGAAAGCTCGTTTTTAAGTATAAAGTTTATAGCAGAACATTACTGTTAAGTTCGCATTGTGAATGAAGCCTAAGAGAACATGCAGCATTAAAATGTTTCAAAATTTCAATTCAAATTTTCATATTTTCCTAGTAACCGCAATGCTCTCGATTCAGGTAAGTTATGCAGTGTATATCAAGCTTCATATGAAAAGAAATAACGCAATTACGTTTCAGTAAAAAGACCTTTTTCCCCTTTTCTGATTTAATTTTGCAAATCACAAATAAATATTTTAACACGGACCCGCGAAAAGCGTCACTCACGGTAGTACAGATGGAAAGGTTCACATCCACTGTCAAAAATTACATTAAAACAAACATCTTTAAAAAATAATAAAGTAGCTAAAAGGAAAACTAATGGAACGGAAATATAAACCCATTTTGCGCCGCGAGATATGTACACCTTGATTCAAAATAATCTTATCTCATGGTTTACAATAAACTTAAATGAACATATTGTAACGAATATTGCGTCATCTGTCGGCACCACCACAAACTATCTGTATGCGCAGATTGCGTCATCTGCCGACGGTCACCCTGACATACCTGTATGAGCGGATTGTGACATCTGCTGGTAGCCATCGAACTAGCTAGTCCCAGAGTGTTCGCGACGCTAATCGCAAAGTCCAGAAAATTCTCGACGGCGCCCGCCGAGTATAAATACGCGGCGGCCGGCGACCGTGAGTTAAGTCATAAGTCTGAACTAGAAGCTAAGCTGTGAAGTGTGTGCATCGGGGTGAATAGCAGTGTAGTGATTGCGCTCAGGGACGTGAACCGTGGCCAGCGTCGTGAACTGTGGTCAGTGCAGTGGAATGTGGCCAGTGCATCGAACAGTGGTCAGTGCTTAGGACTGTGCGACAGTGCAAGATAAGTGAATAGCGAAAATAAATACAAGAGAAGTGTAGTGTAAATAAATAGTCATGAGAAGTGTAGTGTAAATAAATAATCACGAGAAGTGTAGAGTAAATAAATAATCAAGAGAAGTGTGCCGTATAAAGAATTATCAAGTGAAGACTATCTGTACATAAATCGAGTGTTTTCAGTGATTGTGTTAAGAAACAAAAATAAAAGTTTTTTTTTAAAAAATAATATCAGATGTTTAATTCACCACCTAGAATCGTAACAATATAAACAAAGAGTTTAGAATTATGAATATACATATAATAGTTTAACTAAGTTACGTCGTCATAGAAGTAAGTAATGTTATATTTCATATACTATCAAGAAAACCTCTTTCTGGTATAAAACGATTCTAAGTTAATCTCTACAAACACTTGTTGATTTCAGAGCACATACCGCGTACCGGATTCTGAGGTCGTCCAGACGGAAGTTTAATAAGAAGACAACGGAAGTTAAGCAACTGATGTTATCCAGTTAGCATTCACAACATAAAATGTTTTCATTTCTCACGAATTTTGTCAAACAATTGTGTTGTGTATATTCTTGTGATAAGTTGCGTTATCATTGTGACTATTATTTTTATTTAAAAACTTTTACCGATATAATACTATGAATATTTAAATGAAAAACGGTTTTCGAATTAAACACTTTTAATCAGGTACTAACAGATTTACGTTAGATACTGTTAGATACTAACAGTAGCTCACGTAAATCAAATGCGTTTTGAACAGTAATATTCAAGCCTTGATAAATTACAGGTAAGAAAGCAAAATCATTAACACGCACAACTACAAAGGCTGTTTTAACACGATAAAGCACTTGCGTGTTAAATCAGAAATCCAACATTCTAATAATTTACTTTATTTACGAGTTCGAATATAATGATTATCATCGTACTTCTTCTAAAATCAATATATTCAAGGTACAATTTTTATCATCGTACTACAAGTTTGTGTACCACAATATTGTTTTATTTTGAACTCGACTGTACTTTTTAATTGTAATTTAGTGTCAGAAGCAAATATGTTTTGTACATCCGTCAAAACGAAGTACCATAAATAGTGCAATTTAAATAAATGCAATAAAATTGTAACATTTACTGTTAAAGATCTTTACCTAAAATATACTGAAACTAGAGAAGCTATAACAGCACGTACATTTCCATATAATTTTTAACGATTACGTAATATTATAATACTTCAAGATGAAAACGTTTTTCTGATCCACGAAATGTTTTTGTTTACACATATTTAAACACGAGAACCGACCCCTTCACTTAATCACTACATTAATTGGTTGAATTGCCATACGAACGTTCCCGATGAAACAAAAACATGGTTGATAATAAATTTGCCTGTAACAAATATTGTGCCTCAGCTTCCGGGTCACCGAACCCATCTCAATCAGATTTTTTTCTCGTTTCCCTGATTCATTGAAGGAATGCTGAGATGATCCTTTGTTTAGTTCGGGAGAAATGTAATCTCACTATCTGTGCACGTTCTCTAAAGTTCACTGGGTTAAATAATCATTCAAATTTGCAGTAGTAAATTAATTCCTGTCGACCTGGATGGCCGAGGTGGCTAAGAGTGATTACCGACTCAGCGCTTCGGTCCGAAGGGTCCCGGGTTCAAGTCCCGCCTTGGGCATGGTTGTTTGTCCCTTGACTATTGTATGTGTTGTCGCGGAGGGCCTCGCGTTCTGCTGACCCCAGATCAGAGGAGCCCGCAAGTGTGTTAGTCTAGTGTATGGTCAAATGTGCGTAAAGGGTAACCGGCTGTTGGCTGGATAAAAGCCCTAGGGAAAAAATTAATTCATTCGCAAAGCCCACGATGAGGAAAAATTTCCAACATCTGTAGTAAATTTGTCTTAGGAAATAGGTTTTTTTATTTGTTATTTAAGGTCGTATCAACAGCTGGTTATTAGCAACCACTATTGGAGTTAACGTTATGGTAACTTTGAAGATGAAACGAAGTGGTGATGAAAAAGGGTGAAAGGACGAACACAAATACAACCATACCCGAGGCGGGACTCGAACCAGCGACCCTTCGGTCCAAGAACACTACGACACTACTGCCTTAACGATCTGGGGCACCGGGCAGACGAAAATAGTTTAATTACACGAGATGAAATATTTTCTTATCAATTCTGGCCTAAAACACTCGTTTCTACCGGTATTCGTAATTTGCCTTTTGTGTAGATGAGGTTAGGAATCCCATAATTCATGAAAACGTGCATTGAAAACACTTCTCGTAGCACGTCACAAACAATTTTTATCTATTTTGACATTAAATAAATAAATAATGCAATCTGAAAATTTCTTAGGTTTCAGTTAAAATCAAACTTAAAGATCTAATTTTGACGAATAGAGTCCAATAAGAAAAAACAACTATCTTCACACTGAGACAAACCTTGTAGTACAATTTACTCAACATGTTTAGTAAGCGATAATGTAGTAAATAAAATTATTTGTCAGATGAGATTCACTAAACATGATGTATTCACGTTTTTGTTGAGGCAATTTTGAAAACCGTCGTTAAGGCCTCATATAAAATGTCTTAAAATTAAAATATCCATTTCCTATTCATGAGGCCACAGCATTTGCAGTACACCAAGGAATTACAAGAGTTTGAAAAACATTCTAAAATTCTAAATTCTAAACGATATAGGTGCTAGCGTTCTTCACAGACAGAAAGACTATATCCCGTAAATTAATCTTCACGCGTTAGGGAACTACACAAAGTGGATTCTGATGACAAAGTTCTACAGAATGTAAATACGTGAATAATTGTCCGTTATTTCAGCAAGGGCCAACAAAACGAGATTTTCTGTGACTTAATCGCTGGTTTTTACCGCACTGTTACTCCGTAAGAAATATAAAGAAGGTAAATATACAATGAAATATCGCAAAAGTAATGCACTATTTTATAGTGATAGAATTCTAAAGATGAAGAACAAGTGTAATACGAATACCTCGTTCGTATTCGATCAAAATGGATTAGGTAATCCTGCAATACCCGCTCACACACGCCCGCTTAACATATTTTTATCTTCCGCTAGAGAAAGAAAGGACAGTTAATATTCAAATCAATTTTTCTTTTCAATTCACTTACCCTCGGAAAGCAATTTTCAGTCCACATATTGCCTGATCTCGGCGCATGGCTGGGAGAAAGCCATTTCATGAATACATGGCTTTCTAGGACATCACGTTAAAAACGTTATTTAAAAAAAAAATTCGGAGCCATTTTTAAGAAAATTTTGAAGATGTCCCAGGCTTTTCATATAAAGTACCCCAAAAATTATAAACAATGTTTTTAAGGAGCGCAGGGTTTTGTGTCGGGCCAGAACAACTGGATAATATTAACTTAGAAAATATTCTATCAATAGTTTAGGTGCTAGCGTTGGTCATGAACGAAAGTTTAACACTAGAAATACGGGAGCAGTCATTTTGACTATTTTTAAGTTTTAGTTTTATGAGTTTATTCTACGTAATGTTAAAAATATTTGAACTTTAAGTCTGAAAAAATAATATAAAAGTAGTTTAAATACAGACGCCATATGTATATTTTAATAATAAATAACGATATTCATCATTTATGAGGTTTCAGAGAGTAGCCAATTTCCGTCCTCCGCATTCAAACTCCGCACCGGATGTCCGGTTTTTTTCGCGTCCACAACGCATTTTCAGCCGTCATGCAAAATTTTCTCCTCCACAACTTCAGTTCGTCAACACACAACAACTCACCAGTACAGGTAGGAACCATGAACAAATTCTCCATGAAGACTGCTGTCGCCATTGGAGTTGTGGCCAGTATTCTCCTGATGTTGCCTCCATCAGACGCCAAAAAGGTTTGTCATTTAGTTATCACGGGGTCGGTTTGAAAATATGTGTCAATGAAAAGTATGAAGATGTAAGGCATGTGTTTGTGTGTGTGTGTGTGTGTGAAATTGTGTGAATATATGAACGTGAAATGTGAGTGGGAATTGTGTGCAAACGTGAATGGTGTGCGAGCGTAAAGTGTTCGTAAGTGTTGAAAGCGTTGGTGTAGGAAGTGTTTGGGGAGAGGTAATGCGTGAGCGCGTGTGTGTGTGCGTGCGCGGTATATGAATGTGGGTGTGGATGGAATTTGAATGTGTATGGCGTATGTGTATGGTGTATGGCGTTTGTGCACGTTGTTGCAAGAGCGCGCGAGTTCGAGTAGGTGAATGGTATGAGGTTCGAGTTGGCTATGAAGCGTATGTTGGTGTATGAAGGGTGAGCAAGCGTTGGGAAAAGAAATGTGGGAGTGTGTTGGTTTGATTGATTATTAGTGATTCCAGGCGCATCGAGTGAAAAAAAGTCATTAGTCCCATAAGTGTAGTGCATTTTCTTTCCGTGGGAGGTGGCGGTGATGTTGCCACGCACAACTAAAAAATTGCGTTGGGAAAAGAAATGTGTGAGTGCGTTGGTTTGATTGATTATTAGTGATTCCGGGCGCATCGAGTGAAAAAAAAGTCATTAGTCCCGTAAGTGTAGTGTATTTTCTTTCCGTGGGAGGTGGCGGTGATGCTGCCTCGCTGGAGGGTGAGAACCGGCCCCGACCTACCGTCGAGTTGCGAGGTTTTCCCTAACCAGGTATCTCCCACCAGCGGGGCACCGCCCCAGCCGGGACAAGCTGTAAGCTCCCGACCAGTGTGAGAGCGATGGTGCATGAAGTGTGCGAGTAGCGTTTGCGTATGAAGTAGGATTGGTTTTGTGTAGGAAATGCGCCTGCGCCGCTAGCCGAATTCGTTTACCGTGAAGTTACAGTGGTTAAGCGATTTCAAGTCTCGCGGGTTCGTGGTTGGGTGACCGGCTAGGAACCACGGAATCTAACGACGTCGAGCCCCTGGCCGAAAGGATAAAAGACACTGACTGATTGCGACGTGACGAGACTCGACAAATATAGTAATTACTCAGTAACGGAGGATTACTCCAGAGAAAGCGCTCAACACCCAACAAGGGGTAAAGAGACGCGTTGCGTCAACGACGCAAACATTTTTTTGAAAAGTACATGAGTGTAAACGCGAGCGCACACTTCCAGCGATGAAGCCATTGACGAGTTCGGAAGGCAAAAGGCCAATTAAATGAAACAAATATAATAAAATAGTTTATAGCAAATATATTAATAACACATTATTAAAACGTAATCTTTATCAATTTTCTCCTCCAGGCAGAGTATGAGAAGAAGATATGGCACATGGATGCTTGCAATAAGGCTTTCTTAGATCGCCAAAAACTCGAAGGTAAGCCCTACTTCATTTCTCTTGCTTCGCAAAGACTGTAGTTAGAAATTACGCATGCTTGTGTGGTTTCGAATATGAAATTTTGAAACCGGATAGTATGTATAGCAGTACATTCATACATGGAATAAAATAGTTCAAGTACTCTGTGACGGTCGCTGGGTTTTTGAATGAGGGGCGGAATTCCAGTACTTATATGTATCTGAACTATCGTATGTATTTTTTCCCTTCAGAATATTTCTTGAACTAGAATGCATTATAGTAGGTAGTGTAGGACCGATTTCAAAGCAACAAGATTTTATTCCTTAACGAAGACAACTTTTACAATGCTGACACAAAATGCAACTCTGTTCACGACCATGGAAGCAACTAAAAGAATATTTGGAGCAAACAAATCAGAATAATATGAATAACCAAGAATTTGATGTTTATGTTCTTATTAAATTCTTCCATAGAAAAAATCTTTTCTAAGCGACAAGAACATGTTTCAATGGTCCTTGTTTTTTTTTGTTTTTTTCTGTAGTGTTATTAAATCATTCGGTTATTTATTTTATTTAGCAATAATGTGAAATAAATTAACAAATCTCTACAAGTCTAACAAGTTAACAGTTATCGCTTACGGACGGACAGCGCTATTAACAGACAAGAATATTTGTTAAATCGTCTAAACTGAACGTAGAAAGTTCACGATTTTATGTCACTCTTAATTAAATAGAATAACAAAATCAAGATTCTTTTAATTTATTTTTTAAATTTTACTCTCAATTGAGAATTTGAAATCGGATTGACGTACTATTTCATTTTAATGGATCATTTCTTTGCCTTAAAGAGAAAATGGGAATAATTATAGCTAAATTCCTGACAATAACTGTCAAGTAACTTCTCCCGAAGACTGTCATGGGTCAGGTGTCCAGTGACGTACCGCCACTCCGGAGGAATTTGTACAACCCTTACTTTTAAAGCTCGCGCCCATTTGTCTGGATTCAATGCCAGCGACCTCAGGGAAGCTTGTTACCTGGCCCGCAACCTTGACATGGCTGGTGTCTGCCTATGCGAACTCTGCCACACAAAATCGTACTACACACACGCTGTTTCCACCCAACTCCCAATACCACACACTCTTCCGCTCAGTGTTTCCAGACGTACCAGGATCTTGGTATTTTTACTAGGATTTTAATGAAGACACCATGTATCAGGATGAAAGCATTCTGATACCTTTAAATACCAGGATTTAAAGTCTACGGTAAATGATAACGTACGATTTAAGATGTATATAATAACTTTTTATTCAATAATTTAAAACACCAATATTACAAATAACTACGATATTGATGAAAACATTGTCATTAAAATACTAAAGTTGACATACGACGGCCTTTTTCTAGCACATGCTACAGTAGAAAAAAATAGAACGTCTTAGTTGCTTGATTTAGTTTACATATAATAATCAATCGATTTCGAGTTAAGTTTAACGAACTCCCTGTGGGCATTAAAACACAGAATTATAATATGAACTATTCCAGAATTTAAGTCAATTGTTGTTGTGACAACGGACTTTAATGAAGTATCAGGATTTTTTATGGTTCATTCTGTTAACTCATCTGGCAACGCTGTCTCCGCGTTAATCCATTACCCTGAATGCAAGAGTTACGAAGGTAGATGTGAAAGCCCGCAGACACAGCCATATCATCTCATTGGGAATGAGAAAATATTAATATATTAGGAAAATCAAACAAGGGAGCCAAGAAGCATCACGAAAATTAGATATGAAAATTAGGTGGAACTCCTACCTGGTCCCGAATGTCGATGTCTTAATTAATAGAGAAAGAAATCATAGACATTGTGAAACGTGAGAATGTAATTATAATTAAAATCATTAATTTTATGAAATTAAAAAGAAAATAAGAAAAAAGTGGCTAGAGAAATTAGCACGTGGTATCGCAGGTCTTTCGCACAAATGAGTAGTGGCGTTGTGTGAAGCAACAAAAAATTTTGAATTTGAACGTTACATGTAGAGTCATTAGCATAACAATGGCCATTTCCAGCATTTATAGTCGTCGTTGAAACTTTAATTCTAAAGTTAAATGTTGATTGATTGACTGTTAGTGATTCTGGACGCGTCAACTACTGAGGTCATTAGTTCCGTAAGTGTGGTGCATGTTTTTCATCGGGAGGTGGCGGTGATCTTCCCCCACTGGATGGCGAGATTCGGCGCCGACCTGAATGTATTCCAGAATGTGGTGATTATACAACGCTCAACCATACGGCTTGTCAGTGGCTAGGAGCGAGTATTTACAGACGAAATCTTTGCAAAGGGCGTGGCTATGGCGACCTCGCAATAAGTTGGAAGTAAGCTGTGCAAGTATTAAATTAGGGGAGTATATTTGGTGGAAAGTTAATTGGAAGAGTTTTTATTTCGTTATATAATATGCCAGATTACCGAGGAAGATGTGAAAGGGGCGTCGGTTGCGTAGACGAATTTTTAAAAGATGCTCTTTACGAAGATTGGCTCCTGAAACTGTGGATAGATTTTGGAAGTACGAATGAGGAAGTTTGGTGATGTGTGTTAGGACGGGTTCTATGGCTAGGACTTTCTGAAGATTTGTGTTGGTTATGTACAAAAAGGGGGCGCTTACTGCTGTTCTGAGGATCTTATTTTGGATTCCTTTGAATTATGTTGATTGTTGTAGTGGCGACAATCCGAACAAGCGAACTTAACAGACGTAAAATGGCTTTATATATAAGGAGAACAGAATGGAGCTTCAAGGCTGACTGATGGTTGATTGAAGGTGGTGGTCGAAGAATATTTAAGTGTCTATTACCTTCAATCGCCTTGAAGGTAACGAACTTTCCATGTCCATCCATTAGAACGCTTAGATAACAGACGATGGAGGTTGTAGAACACCATGATACTATTGACCATTTGGATTGTAATCGTAGTGAGAAGATTATGAAACCAAATGAAAACTTTTGATGGCGACTTATTTGAATTTATTTTTATTTTCCACTTTCAACGTCATGTTTCGTTGGACGTGAGTGCCCAGGAATAAAATTCCTTCTAGTGTTGTGATTCTGATCAGATACAAAGATAACACTATCATCTTCAAAAAGGGCAGTGTGTATACGGTATTAGGATGCGTTGGAATGGCTGAAATGTAAATACAAGTATTGAAGAGAACGGATGACACTAGAAACATTCTCCAAGGCTCCCAAACTTCCTTGCGATGAGACGGTTGAGTCCACTTGAACTAAAGATGTGCGATCTTTTATATTTGACAGAGCATTGACGAAATATTTCGGGATACCTTATTTTCTCAGTTTGTATTCTATTCATACCCAACCCTGCCAGACGCTCGGGCGGGGAAGGCTGCAAGTAGGCGGTGACCCGTATGAAATGCTACGTGAATGTTTTCAGTTCGACGTAATCATTTGTAACTTTTAGAGTGATTTTGAGAGAAGCCAAATTGGAAGTGGGAATCAGATTTTTAGGATTAGAACTTTACGGGGACCTTTTGGTAGCTATTTTTAAACATTTTGGACAGAATGGAAATATATATATATATATATATATATATATATATATATATATATATATATATATATATAAGAGAGAGAGAAAAATATGATTAAATATAAATATAAGAATAATAAATAAATAACAATAATGTACTAAATAAAAATATATTAAAATATGTGTTACAAAAGCTACAGGTATGTCGCTGCGTGACGTTTATCAAGCAATGGAGGCTTCACATAAAGCACCCCTCAATGGTAAAATATCCGTTTCAAAGCCAAGGAACCTCGCGTCCATTTAAATCGACCGGAGTAGGTCAATTTTGCAAAAATCATCTCTACACATTACGCGCCAGCGTTGACCACAGACGGACAGACTCGTTTATTTTGTCATCAATCCATTGTTCATTATCAAGGAACCTCAAACTTCTAACTACATTACGTGTTAGATGAAGTAATTTACTACACATAGGAACAAGATTTATCCACTTCTTTCGATACCAGGGCGCTACAAAAAAATGTTTTTCTGTGGACAATTCGACATTTCTCGGCACAGGAATATAATACTTCTCTTCTTTAGAAGTAAGAAAGAGATTAAAGTGGTGTAAACTAAATTAAAAAAGTTGCAAACTTCAATGAGAACAACAATTTCTTCAGTCAAAATCAAAATTCGAAATACATGTCTTGCTCTCCAGTAGATGTAAACAGTCGAAATCGATGTAAGCGTGGTATAATCTAGTAGCCGTTATCCAACTACACTTGCGAAGCGTCGAGAAGGAACCTCCTCTACGGGCAGGCGTACTCAGGATGGCTCAAAATCAATCTTAAATCGCGACTTCCCGCAGTGACGCTGCACCTCGCTTATAAAGCGCCGCAACAAAGGGGCGGGCGCTCCTATTCCCCTCCTAGGTGAAGGAGGGGTTGCTGTGTCGCTGAATTTGCTCGGCCAGCCGTGGCAAGAGGCTCGCCTCTAGGGCGGCAGGTGGTGTGCTGCCGGCGCTCGTAGCGGCGTTTGCTCGGACTACATGAAGCGTCGCTCTGCTCGTGGAACGGCAGCGCATGTAGCGGCGGATCCGATAGATAGTAACACTGGATTTAATAAATTTACCAATGCCAAAAGCAAGAATTGGTTACGATCGTTACTTCCTGAAACTGATAGTTGTGAAGTTTGGAAAATAAAATTTTCGACCGGTATTGTTGTGACCAGTACAACTTCGACACGAAATACATGTCAGAACGTTATCGTAAAAATAGGACAGAATCCATTTTAGATTATGCGACCAATTGGATACCTATTTTCGAAGCATGCAACGATCAGTATGACCCAGAAGAGATTACGCGCACATAGATCAGCTGCCGTATAATTATAAGAATTTATTCTTAAATTCGATGCCAGCCACGATCGATGACTTCTTAGAACATCTGACTAGGTTCAATCAGACAATAAGTTACAATGGCTACCGAGCAGTCATTGTAAGAAACCATTGTAAGAACAGGGAAACAATAAAAACGGGGGAGATCGCGAGAATCCTAACACTTCCTGGAGTAATGAAGGCATGAAGAAGTAATACGAGAAGCAGTGGCGAAACTGAAGTGTAATCTGGGAGCCTTAGAATACCCAAATTATTTTTCAATCAAATCTGTCGTTATGTGGGCCATTCTTCAATATGTTTTTACTGGATCATTGAAGAAAATTAAATGTTTTCGACTCCTTTTTCCCGCATACGAGCGAGGGAATTTGCAGAATCGCAGAGATATACTCTTAGGGCCTGAAGCAGAGCGAGAAGCCTGCTAGTGGATAGATACCGGCTGCCACGCATGGGCACGAGAGAGCGCGCGCTATCTCTCTCTCAGTCGCACTAACAGGGCAGAGAGCCAAGGCTGTCGGGAGGCACGGACTTGTACCGCGATGCACGAACACGTCTCGGCCAGGCAAATTCACCTCATTACCTGATTATGGGGGAAAGTAGAGATGTGCGATTTTTGTTTGTGTTCTTTTATGAACCTATTAATGAAGCTAAAGATTTATTGTTATAGAGAATGTCCCACCGACTATGTGCCAGTCCCATAACTTTTGAACGGTTCACGATATCGAAATGCAGTTTTCGCTCAACAATATAAAATCATTAGGCAAGTAATTTACGGAAGTGACTCAGATGGACTGTAGGTTTCAAGATTTTGAAAACTTTCATTTTATTGAATTTCTTGACGAAAAGTAGTTTTCCACCTACAAAGCGTCCTTTCGTTCGGAGACGTTTTCTTTCTTAAAACAACTATGCATTCTTTGAAAGTTAGCAGCTTTGAAATGAACTGACAATGTATATACTGACAATGCAAATACATGGATGGAGATTTGTTGCTGAAGTATTTATTAGACAAATTGGTCTAGAAAAAATATCAAGACACGGTTCAATTGATACAACTCAGTCTAACTTTCCCTTTATCTACAGCATTGTGTGAAAGGAATACGATTACATTAAAGAGGGTAAAGAGATTCCTGAGAAATTCCATGGAAAATATCGAAATCGGTAATTTCAGTACCCTGGTTATCGAGAAGTGTCTGCTAAATTAACTGGGCAGAAACGACAGCTTTAAAGAACAAATTATCGACGTTTTTGATACGTAAGAAAAGCGATGAATGGAGCTAATTTACAAAAAGAAAGGAAGATATTATTTTCAGAATACGCAATTTCAAGATTCTAGCTTCGCCACTGATGGGAAGGGAAAAAAAGGGTGAATTTTGCAAACTTTGGAATTACGGTGGGTGGCAAGAAACAATACCAAAAATAGAGAAGACGGCAAAGACGCTCATGAAATAAACCCTATTTAGGAAACCAAAATTCGTTGAGACGAAAACGTGCGATAGCCATAGAATGAATGAGAGCAGCGAAAAGCAACGCATCTTAGCAGACGTTGATACGAGAAGACGCGGAGGAAGTAAAACTCAAATCCCAAGTAAAATATACTATACAAAGTACAAAAATAAGCAGGAAGAATCGATAAAAGATAGTGAAGATAAAAAGACATCAGAGTGAATTCAGGGCAGTGGCGCATCAGTTTGTCCAAAAAATTAAAATTAAGGAAGAAAAAACCAAATTAATGATTATGGTTGTAAAAAATAGAAAAAAGATCTTTCAAATAAAAACGAAGCGAGGAATAAAGTAAATGAAAATGAGTCAACGATATGCAGACCAATCATTATTGATTACCCTCATATTCCACTGAAGTTCTAGTCTTATTTTTTCAGTTGATTCATTATAATTTTTGTAAGGATGAGTGTAAAATATACTGTAGAAAAATAAGTGACCCATTTTCAACTTGCTTTTGATGATATACGAGTGTTTATTTGCGTTTTGATTTCAAGTTGATATTTACCGATGCTTAGTAGATTATAATCAATATTAATATTAAATATTATTAATGTTATGCATAATATTAATGTTAAAGTAGGTTAAATAGTGGACTTCGTCGTGTATCAAGGATCTAAGTATCAAGATTAAGTTAACTCTCATAAACAATAATTTTTATTGCATTTTTTAAAACAATTTTTGCGTCGTCTTTGACGCAAGGCGAATCTAATCTTTGTGGCCGTAAAATGTGGACTAAATCACATAAAAATATATATATTTATCATGACTTTAATTTATTTAACAACACGATCAAACATTTTTCATTTTTAAAAATAAAAATACATCCGAAGAAAACGACAATGTAACTTTATCGTACAGTAACAACAAGAGAAAGTATCAGATAAGGAAAGATCGAAGAATGCAGTCGGAACAGAAAGAGAAAATAGGAGCCCCAACAGCACATACTTTCTCGCATTATCAGAAACATCGGAAAACGTAGGCAAAGACAAGAGTGTAGAAGATGTTTCAGACGTCAAAATTCCCTGCAGCATGCGAGTCCCTCCCCTACGTGCATCATTTGCTCTTCGTCTGATAGACCCGCCTGCTGGAAGAAAACCGTACTGATGTTCACGCTGCATTACACAGGGTTTTGCTTTTTTTTATCAGCAAAGCCGAAAGTCGGTGTGAGTTGATCTTTGGATCATTTTGCCGTGAGCACGAATTTGCGTTTTTCTGCTAAGTGTGCGTGGCAGGCTGGTGTAGGTACACGACGGACTTTAGTCAATTGCCCGTTTGGCTACTTGTCAAGTTGCTTTTGTTACATTTTGGTAGGTGCACTTGCTCTATGCCTTCAATATGTCCGAGAGGGGAGCTTGTCGTCATCGTCCTATAGTAAGGATATGTCGTTGAAATTGCCCGGGGCTTCGTTTGATTGAAAGGATCGTTAGGCTTCGTTGAATGATAGCCGTCTCAATCATTGAGTGAAGAACTCGATATCAACTTCCTTCCTCAGTACTTTCATTCGTTTCCCAAACGGAGGGTGTGCAATGAGCCGCCGAACTCTGTTTTGGACTATACTCGGGGTTTTCCTAACGTGGCGGCAGAGGGTAGTATCTCCAAGATGGAATTCGGCACGACTTTTTGAGTCATTCTCAGTCCTGCCGCAAGATGTCGAATGATCGCGACCGCATCAGTGCTGTAGATCAAGCGACTCTAGCTGCAGGACTCAGAATGACTCAAGAAGTCGTGCCGAATTACATCTTGGAGATACTACTACCCTAAGCCGCCACGTTAGAAAAATCCAAGTATAGTTCGATTGATTTTTTCGTGTTTCCGGGCGCGTCAACTACTGTGGTCATTAGTCCCGTTAGTGTAGTGCATGTTTTTTTCGGGAGATGGCGGTGATCTTCCTCCGCTGGATGGCGAAATCGGGCGCCGACCTACCGTCGGCTAGTGGGGTTTCCCCCTAACCAGGACTCTCCCACCAGCGGGCCACCGCCCCAACCGGGACAAGCTCTAAGCTCCCGACCGGTCTCCCGGAATATATGGTAGTGTAGTGTGTGTGTAAGAGGAGAGGATAGGACAAGGAAGAGGAACGTCAGATCGCGCGCGGTCCGTGGCCCGTTTGGTAAGGTACTGCTCCGGCATTCGCCTGGTGTTGATCGGAGAAACCACGGAAAACTACCGATCAGAGCAGCCGGCCGCTAGAATTCTCCTCCAGACAGCGACTGAATTCGACCTAGCTGAAAAGCTAGTGTCGAAAATCCTGCCGCCATCAGGACTCGGACCTAGGACCTCCCGGTCAGAGGCGCTGCAGTGACATCAGTTGATGCACTGAGCTACCGCTCCCGGTAAGTATAGTTCGAAGAAGACCGCGCTGATGCGTATGCCTCGCTCACTCGGGGATTTCCCAGCAACTTTTATCTTTGCATATAAACAAAACCTGTGAAAATGTGGCTTCATTGTCTGTGCACGTCTTCTGGAATTCAGTGGAAAATATAGTTGCTCAAATTCTCGTTCTCCATGTTGTCGCGGCAGAAGTATTATTCCTTCGCAAGGGACATGATGAGGGATAAGAGCCCAAATTTATTGCTGATTCGCTCTTGAAAATGAATTTTGTCTCATCGGAGCGAGTGTTTTTGTTAACGATTCTTGGAAAGAACGCTAATTTCTTCTGTACTCAGGGTTTAAGTAGTATAAGACTTATGAAAGGGATCACTGAACTGTGAGGACGTGCACAGAGTTCACTTCTCCCCGTAGCACGTCACACACAGTGTTAAGCTGTTTTTGACGCAAAAATAAAAGTATATTTTAGCACACTGTGTCACGTTTTTACAGTACTAAGACGATAAACGTTACACAATCGACGTCGACGGAGTCGTCAAGAACGCTTACGGAGTAAGATGGTCCAGCATTATTGCAGACAGCTAACTTTCCAACTACGTTTCCAGAATATTCTATCATCATAAATACTAGATTGCTTTGTTTTTTAACACTTTGCGGTCCTCTCACTTTTGCATGTTCCGCACGATGAGACTGTCATTTTTCCTGGCTGTGCTCTTTTGTCCCATGGTGCTTGGCATATTCGAATACGTATTCGAACATGCTAAGAACATGTAAGATCCTTGCTTTGTGGTATTAGTCTCTTTGTACGCGTTCTTACCGGGAGCGGTGATTCAGTGCATCAACTGATGTTACTGCACAGACTTACCAGACCGACGCAGTGAAAGTGAAACAAACGCAAGTAGTCATAAATATACCAAAACTAATAACTGATTACGCGAAAAAATGGGTGCTGTCGATAGAGCTGACCATTACAGTTCAAGCTACAATTATAAGCCTTAATCTACAAAATGGTGGAACCAAATGTTTTCTGGTTAATAGATGTACCAATGGTAAACAGTGTTTTTTGATTATAAAAGAAAAAAAATGGAAAAATAATAAAAAATCATTAAACAACCTTCAATTTCGGAAAGCATTGGTGACTGATTTGGTGCGAGATGTTCGAAGTGAGAATAGCGCCAGACCGGGAAAAGAATCCAGCCTTGATAAAGAAGAGAGATTAGAAATGGAAATCAGCATTATTTAGATCAACAAGAAAACAGAGGAAGCAACAGCCAGTGATTTGGGTGAGGCATGTAAAATAATAATAATAATAATAATAATAATAATAATAAAGCCTTCATCATATAAATTGTTTGGAAATGCATCACTCCAAAATTAAAAACTATGACTTGATAGTTAAGTATTATGAATTTGAGAAACAAGTTAAGATGTATATTTTTGTAACAATATTTTGTTTCTACCTGAGTACAGTCTCTTCGCAGCGCGTCAGACCAGAGCAAACTGGTACCTGGGGATTTAAAGGGTCTAAGTCAAAGAAAACTGTGTCCCCACCCCCGCGGGACAAAGGACAGAAAAAGAGTTAACTTTGCCACCAATGCGTCAATTTTCTTTCGTGACGTGTCGCAAAACGTTCGCAAAAGCCAGGGCGTTGAAGATAATAACAATGTCCAAATTGCCTGCTGGTGACTACCAGCAACTTTGTACACCGCTTGCTCTATAGCCGCATCGAGACCTAGAAATTAATTAGTGGGAGAATACCACGCCGTTACACCAGCCTAATTGAGGAAGCGTTTTCCCAGCAAATTTAAAATTTCTGAAAATTATAATACCGGGTATATAATTTTTGGTATAAATATCACAAAAGTTTATAGTGCCAAGACGGCAAACGTTACCGCAAAGACCAGGGCATCGAGGAAGACAAAACCGTCGAAGAAAATTGAGGGTTGTAACAGCACCCTTTAAACGGCGCTAGCTGGCCAACTACGCTTTTACTACAAGATTCGATTATAATTACTCGATAACTACATATTTCCTTTAAGATTAAATATGTAATTTTCTTCATTCGATGCCGTCAAACGTCCAAGATCTTGACGCCTTAGTGGTTCTCTACAACCTTCTGCCTCTACCAAACTCCCTTTCTATTTGACTGTTTCGTATCACTTTGTCAGTTATTTCTTCCTTCTGAGCCTGGGTATTGCGATAACATTTTTATATAGAAACATTCGACAACAGCGTATTTCCTTTTAGATTAAATATATAATTTTCTTCATTCGATGCCGTCAAACGTCCAAGATCTTGACACTTTAGTGGTTCTCCACAACCCTCTGCCTGTACCAACCTCCCTTTCTATTTGACTGTTTCGTATCTCTTTGTCAGTTATTTCTCCCTTCTGAGCCTGGGTATTGCGATAACATCTTTATATAGAAACATTCAACAACAGCGTATTTCTTTTAAGATTAAATATGTATTTTCTTCATTCGATGCCGTCAAACGTCCAAGATCTTGACGCTTTAGTGGTTCTCCACAACCTTCTGCCTGTACCAACCTCCCTTTCTATTTGACTGTTTCGAATCTCTTGGTCATTTATTTCTTCCTTCTGAGCCTGGGTATTGCGATAACATCTTTATATAGAAACATTCGACAACAGCGTATTTCCTTTTAGATTAAATATGTAATTTTCTTCATTCGATGCCGTCAAACGTCCAAGATCTTGACGCCTTAGTGGATCTCTACAACCTTCTGCCTCTACCAATTTCCCTTTCTATTTGACTGTTTCGAATCTCTTTGTCAGTTATTTCTTCCTTCTGAGCCTGGGTTTTGCGATAACATCTTTAAATAGAAACATTCGACAACAGCGTATTTCCTTTTAGATTAAATATGTAATTTTCTTCATTCGATGCCGTCAAACGTCCAAGACCTTGACGCCTTAGTGGTTCTCTACAACCTTCTGCCTCTACCAACCTCCCTTTCTTTTTGACTCTTTCGAATCTCTTTGTCATTTATTTCTTCCTTCCGAGCCTGGGTTTTGCGATAACATCTTTATATAGAAATATTCGACAACAGCGTATTTCTGTTTAGATTAAGTATGTAATTTTCTTCATTCGAAGCCATCAAACGTCCAAGATCTTGACGCCTTAGTGGTTCTCTACAACCTTCTGCCTGTACCAACCTCCCTTTCTATTTGTCTGTTTCGAATCTCTTTGTCATTTATTTCTTCCTTCTGAGCCTGGGTATTGCGATAACATCTTTAAATAGAAACATTCGACAACAGCGTATTTCGTTTAAGCTTAAGTATGTTATTTTCTTCATTCGATGTCGTCAAACGTCCAAGATCTTGACGCTTTAGTGGATCTCTACAACCTTCTGCCTGTACCAACCTTCCTTTTTATTTGACTGCTTCGTATCTCTTTGTCATTTATTTCTTCCTTCTGAGCCTGGGTATTGCGATAACATCTTTAAATAGAAACATTCGACAACAGCGTATTTCCTTTTAGATTAAGTATGTTATTTTCTTCATTCGATGTCGTCAAACGTCCAAGATTTTGACGCCTTAGTGGTTCTCTACAACCTTCTGCCTCTACCAACCTCCCTTTCTATTTGACTGTTTCGAATCTCTTTGTCAGTTATTTCTTCCTTCTGAGCCTGGGTATTGCGATAACATCTTTATATAGAAACATTAGACAACAGCGCATTTCCTTTTAGATTAAATATGGAATTTTCTTCATTCGATGTCGTCAAACGTCCAAGATCTTGACGCTTTAGTGGTTCTCTACAACCTTCTGCCTGTACCAACCTCCCTTTCTATTTGACTGTTTCGAATCTCTTTGTCAGTTATTTCTTCCTTCTGAGCCTGGGTATTGCGATAACATCTTTATATAGAAACATTAGACAACAGCGCATTTCCTTTTAGATTAAATATGGAATTTTCTTCATTCGATGTCGTCAAACGTCCAAGATCTTGACGCCTTAGTGGTTCTCTACAACCTTCTGCCTCTACCAATTTCCATTTCTATTTGACTGTTTCGAATCTCTTTGTCAGTTATTTCTTCCTTCTGAGCCTGGGTATTGCGATAACATCTTTATATAGAAACATTAGACAACAGCGTATTTCCTTTTAGATTAAATATGTAATTTTCTTCATTCGATGCCCTCAAACGTCCAAGATCTTGACGCGTTAGTGGTTCTCTACAACCTTCTGCCTGTACCAACCTCCCTTTCTATTTGACTGTTTCGAATCTCTTTGTCAGTTATTTCTTCCTTCTGAGCCTAGGTATTGCGATAACATCTTTATATAGAAACATTCGACAACAGCGTATTTCCTTTTAAATTAAGTATTTAATTTTCTTCATTCGATGCCGTCAATCGTCCAAGATCTTGACGCCTTAGTGGTTCTCTACAACCTTCTGCCTCTACCAACCTCCCTTTCTATTTGACTGTTTCGAATCTCTTTGTCAGTTATTTCTTCCTTCTGAGCCTGGGTTTTGCGATAACATCTTTATATAGAAACATTCGACAACAGCGTATTTCCTTTTAGATTAAATATGTAATTTTCTTCATTCGATGCCGTCAAACGTCCAAGATCTTGACGCCTTAGTGGATCTCTACAACCTTCTGCCTCTACCAACCTCCCTTTCTATTTGACTGTTTCGAATCTCTTTGTCAGTTATTTCTTCCTTCTGAGCCTGGGTATTGCGATAACATCTTTATATAGAAACATTAGACAACAGCGTATTTCCTTTTAAATTAAGTATTTAATTTTCTTCATTCGATGCCGTCAATCGTCCAAGATCTTGACGCTTAGTGGTTCTCTACAACCTTCTGCCTCTACCAACCTCCCTTTCTATTTGACTGTTTCGAATCTCTTTGTCAGTTATTTCTTCCTTCTGAGCCTAGGTATTGCGATAACATCTTTATATAGAAACATTCGACAACAGCGTATTTCCTTTTAAATTAAGTATTTAATTTTCTTCATTCGATGCCGTCAATCGTCCAAGATCTTGACGCCTTAGTGGTTCTCTACAACCTTCTGCCTCTACCAACTCCCTTTCTATTTGACTGTTTCGAATCTCTTTGTCAGTTATTTCTTCCTTCTGAGCCTGGGTATTGCGATAACATCTTTATATAGAAACATTAGACAACAGCGTATTTCCTTTTAGATTAAATATGTAATTTTCTTCATTCGATGCCTCAAACGTCCAAGATCTTGACGCTTAGTGGTTCTCTACAACCTTCTGCCTGTACCAACCTCCCTTTCTATTTGACTGTTTCGAATCTCTTGTCATTTATTTCTTCCTTCTGAGCCTGGGTTTGCGATAACATCTTTAAATAGAAACATTCGACAACAGCGTATTTCCTTTTAGATTAAATATGTAATTTTCTTCATTCGATGCCGTCAAACGTCCAAGATCTTGACGCTTTAGTGGTTCTCCACAACCCTCTGCCTGTACCAACCTCCCTCTCTATTTGACTGTTTCGTATCTCTTTGTCAGTTATTTCTCCCTTCTGAGCCTGGGTATTGCGATAACATCTTTATATAGAAACATTCAACAACAGCGTATTTCTTTTAAGATTAAATATGTATTTTCTTCATTCGATGCCGTCAAACGTCCAAGATCTTGACGCTTTAGTGGTTCTCTACAACCCTCTGCCTGTACCAACCTCCCTTTCTATTTGACTGTTTCGTATCTCTTTGTCAGTTATTTCTTCCTTCTGAGCCTGGGTTTTGCGATAACATCTTTAAATAGAAACATTCGACAACAGCGTATTTCCTTTTAGATTAAATATGTAATTTTCTTCATTCGATGCCGTCAAACGTCCAAGATCTTGACGCTTTAGTGGTTCTCCACAACCCTCTGCCTGTACCAACCTCCCTCTCTATTTGACTGTTTCGTATCTCTTTGTCAGTTATTTCTCCCTTCTGAGCCTGGGTATTGCGATAACATCTTTATATAGAAACATTCAACAACAGCGTATTTCTTTTAAGATTAAATATGTATTTTCTTCATTCGATGCCGTCAAACGTCCAAGATCTTGACGCTTTAGTGGTTCTCCACAACCTTCTGCCTGTACCAACCTCCCTTTCTATTTGACTGTTTCGAATCTCTTGGTCATTTATTTCTTCCTTCTGAGCCTGGGTATTGCGATAACATCTTTATATAGAAACATTCGACAACAGCGTATTTCTTTTAAGATTAAATATGTAATTTTCTTCATTCGATGCCGTCAAACGTCCAAGATCTTGACGCTTTAGTGGTTCTCTACAACCTTCTGCCTCTACCAATTTCCCTTTCTATTTGACTGTTTCGAATCTCTTTGTCAGTTATTTCTTCCTTCTGAGCCTGGGTTTTGCGATAACATCTTTATATAGAAACATTCGACAACAGCGTATTTCCTTTTAGATTAAATATGTAATTTTCTTCATTCGATGCCGTCAAACGTCCAAGATCTTGACGCCTTAGTGGATTTCTACAACCTTCTGCCTCTACCAACCTCCCTTTCTATTTGACTGTTTCGAATCTCTTTGTCAGTTATTTCTTCCTTCTGAGCCTGGGTATTGCGATAACATCTTTATATAGAAACATTCGACAACAGCGTATTTCTTTTAAGATTAAATATGTTATTTTCTTCATTCGATGCCGTCAAACGTCCAAGATCTTGACGCTTTAGTGGTTCTCTACAACCTTCTGCCTGTACCAACCTCCCTTTCTATTTGACTGTTTTGAATCCCTTTTTCAGTTATTTCTTCCTTCTGAGCCTGGGTACTGCGATAACATCTTTATATAGAAACATTCGACAACAGCGTATTTCTTTTAAGATTAAATATGTAATTTTCTTCATTCGATGCCGTCAAACGTCCAAGATCTTGACGCTTTAGTGGTTCTCCACAACCTTCTGCCTGTACCAACCTCCCTTTGTATTTGACTGTTTCGAATCTCTTTGTCATTTATTTCTTCCTTCTGAGCTTGGGTATTGCGATAACATCTTAAAATAGAAACATTCGACAACAGCGCATTTCCTTTAAGAGTAAGTATGTTATTTTCTTCATTTGATGTCGTCAAACGTCCAAGATCTTGACGCCTTAGTGGATCTCTACAACCTTCTGCCTCCACCAATTTCCCTTTCTATTTGACTGTTTCGAATCTCTTTGTCAGATATTTCTTCCTTCTGAGATTGGCTATTGCGATGACATCTTTATATAGAAACATTAGACAACAGCGCATTTCCTTTTAGATTAAACTAGCTGACCCGGCGAACTCTGTTCCGCCTTAACAGCCGGTCCCATCTTTTTCTCGCGTCGCACTCACTGTGAGAAACTGTACTATCCTTGTTGCACACGTGATAATAAAGCAATTGCAGATTTGTGTTTTTCTCTCAAACAAAGAAGAATTAAAAAAAAACGATCTGATACTAAATAGATAATTAAAATATCTATTACGTAGCAGAGCTTTTTTTTTGGAATTGATTTTTGTTTAAGAGAGAAATACAAAGCTGTAATCATAGGGACCGGCTGTTAAAGGCAATAAATAAACAGATTTTGGAATTTATTAAGTTAAATTGTTTATTAGAAAATACAAATAAAAAAATTAAGTAGATTAATCATTCATTATTGTTCCTGTATTTTGGTGCATAGGTTGCACTCTTCAGTTAAGTACCTTCACGCGAAAACATGCGAAATCACGCGAAAACGTGCGAAAACGTGCAAAAACGTGCGTTCTCACACAGAAACGCTGTCGAACGGGATAAACAGTATCCTATGTCCGTCTCCTGGCTCTAAGCTTTGTGCTCACCAATTTTCAGACAAATCGGTACAGTCGTTCTTGAGTTATAAATAGTGTAACTAACACGACTTTCTTTTATATATAGAGATATGGAATTTTCTTCATTCGATGCCATCAAACGTCCAAGATTTTGACGCCTTAGTGGTTCTCTACAACCTTCTGCCTGTACCAACCTCCCTTTCTATTTGGCTGTTTCGTATCCCTTTGTCAGTTATTTCCTCCTTCTGAGCCTGGGTTTTGCGATAACATCTTTATATAGAAACATTCGACAACAGCGTATGTTCTTTTTGATTAAATATGTAATTTTCTTCATTCGATGCCGTCAAACGTCCAAGATCTTGACGCTTTAGTGGATCTCTACAACCTTCTGCCTCTACCAACCTCCCTTTCTACTTCACTGTTTCGAATCTGTTTGTCAGTTATTTCATCTTTCTGAGCCTGGGTATTGCGATAACATCTTTATATAGAAACATTCGACAACTGCGTATTTCTTTTAAGATTAAATATGTTATATTCTTTATTCGATGCCGTCAAACGTCCAAGATCTTGACGCTTTAGTGGTTCTCTACAACCTTCTGCCTCTACCAACCTCCCTTTCTTTTTGACTCTTTCGAATCTCTTTGCCATTTATTTCTTCCTTCTGAGCTTGGGTATTGCGATAACATCTTTAAATGGAAACATTCGACAACAGCGCATTTCCTTTAAGATTAAGTATGTTATTTTCTTCATTCGATGTCGTCAAACGTCCAAGATCTTGACGCATTAGTGGATCTCTACAACCTTCTGCCTGTACCAACCTCCCTTTTTATTTGACTGCTTCGTATCTCTTTGTCAGTTATTTCTTCCTTTTGAGCCTGGGTATTGCGATAACATCTTTAAATAGAAACATTCGACAACAGCGCATTTCCTTTAAGAGTAAGTATGTTATTTTCTTCATTTGATGTCGTCAAACGTCCAAGATCTTGACGCCTTAGTGGTTCTCTACAACCTTCTGCCTCTACCAACCTCCCTTTGTATTTGACTGTTTCGAATCTCTTTGTCAGTTATTTCTTCCTTCTGAGCTTGGGTATTGCGATAACATCTTTATATAGAAACATTAGACAACAGCGTATTTCCTTTTAGATTAAATATGTAATTTTCTTCATTCGATGCCGTCAAACGTCCAAGACCTTGACGCCTTAGTGGTTCTCTACAACCTTCTGCCTCTACCAACCTCCCTTTCTTTTTGACTCTTTCGAATCTCTTTGTCATTTATTTCTTCCTTCCGAGCCTGGGTATTGCGATACCATCTTTATATAGAAACATTTGACAACAGCGTATTTCTTTTAAGATTAAATATGTTATTTTCTTCATTCGATGCCCTCAAACGTCCAAGATCTTGACGCCTTAGTGGTTCTCTACAACCTTCTGCCTGTACCAACCTCCCTTTCTATTTGACTGTTTTGAATCCCTTTTTCAGTTATTTCTTCCTTCTGAGCCTGGGTACTGCGATAACATCTTTATATAGAAACATTCTACAACAGCGTATTTCCTTTTAGATTAAATATGTAATTTTCTTCATTCGATGCCGTCAAACGTCCAAGATCTTGACGCCTTAGTGGTTCTCTACAACCTTCTGCCTGTACCAACCTCCCTTTCTATTTGACTGTTTCGAATCTCTTTGTCAGTTATTTCTTCCTTCTAGAGCCTGGTATTGCGATAACATCTTTATATAGAAACATTTCGACAACAGCGTATTTCCTTTTAGATTAAATATGTAATTTTCTTCATCTTGATGCGTCAAACGTCCAAGATCTTGACGCTTTAGTGGTTCTACAACCTTCTGCCTCTACCAATTTCCTTTTCTATTTGACAGCGAATCTCTTTGTCAGTTATTTCTTCCTTCTGAGCCTGGGTTTTGCGATAACATCTTTATATAGAAACATTCGACAACAGCGTATTTCCTTTTAGATTAAATATGTAATTTTCTTCATTCGATGCCGTCAAACGTCCAAGATCTTGACGCTTTAGTGGTTCTCTACAACCTTCTGCCTGTACCAACCTCCCTTTCTATTTGACTGTTTCGAATCTCTTGGTCATTTATTTCTTCCTTCTGAGCCTGGGTATTGCGATAACATCTTTATATAGAGACATTCGACAACAGCGTATGTTCTTTTTGATTAAATATGTAATTTTCTTCATTCGATGCCGTCAAACGTCCAAGACCTTGACGCCTTAGTGGTTCTCTACAACCTTCTGCCTCTACCAACCTCCCTTTCTTTTTGACTCTTTCGAATCTCTTTGTCATTTATTTCTTCCTTCCGAGCCTGGGTTTTGCGATAACATCTTTATATAGAAATATTCGACAACAGCGTATTTCTGTTTAGATTAAGTATGTAATTTTCTTCATTCGAAGCCATCAAACGTCCAAGATCTTGACGCCTTAGTGGTTCTCTACAACCTTCTGCCTGTACCAACCTCCCTTTCTATTTGTCTGTTTCGAATCTCTTTGTCATTTATTTCTTCCTTCTGAGCCTGGGTATTGCGATAACATCTTTAAATAGAAACATTCGACAACAGCGTATTTCGTTTAAGCTTAAGTATGTTATTTTCTTCATTCGATGTCGTCAAACGTCCAAGATCTTGACGCTTTAGTGGATCTCTACAACCTTCTGCCTGTACCAACCTTCCTTTTTATTTGACTGCTTCGTATCTCTTTGTCATTTATTTCTTCCTTCTGAGCCTGGGTATTGCGATAACATCTTTAAATAGAAACATTCGACAACAGCGTATTTCCTTTTAGATTAAGTATGTTATTTTCTTCATTCGATGTCGTCAAACGTCCAAGATTTTGACGCCTTAGTGGTTCTCTACAACCTTCTGCCTCTACCAACCTCCCTTTCTATTTGACTGTTTCGAATCTCTTTGTCAGTTATTTCATCTTTCTGAGCCTGGGTATTGCGATAACATCTTTATATAGAAACATTCGACAACAGCGTATTTCTTTTAAGATTAAATATGTTATTTTCTTCATTCGATGCCGTCAAACGTCCAAGATCTTGACGCTTTAGTGGTTCTCTACAACCTTCTGCCTGTACCAACCTCCCTTTCTATTTGACTGTTTCGAATCTCTTTGTCATTTATTTCTTCCTTCTGAGCCTGGGTATTGCGATAACATCTTAAAATAGAAACATTCGACAACAGCGCATTTCCTTTAAGAGTAAGTATGTTATTTTCTTCATTTGATGTCGTCAAACGTCCAAGATCTTGACGCCTTAGTGGATCTCTACAACCTTCTGCCTCTACCAACCTCCCTTTGTATTTGACTGTTTCGAATCTCTTTGTCAGTTATTTCTTCCTTCTGAGCCTGGGTATTGCGATAACATCTTTATATAGAAACATTTGACAACAGCGTATTTCTTTTAAGATTAAATATGTTAATTACTTAATTCGATGCCATCAAACGTCCAAGATCTTGACGCTTTAGTGGTTCTCTACAACCTTTTGCCTGTACCAACCTTCCTTTCTATTTGACTGTTTCGTATCTCTTTGTCAGTTATTTCTTCCTTTTGAGCCTGGGTATTGCGATAACATCTTTATATAGAAACATTCGACAACAGCGTATTTTCTATTTGATTAAATATGTTATTTTCTTCATTCAATGCCGTCAAACGTCCAAGATCTTGACGCTTTAGTGGTTCTCTACAACCTTCTGCCTCTATAAACCTCCCTTTTTATTTGACTGTTTCGAACCGTGTTCTCAGTTATTTCTTGCTTCTGAGCCTGGGTATTGCAAGAACATCTCTATATAGAAACATTCAATTGAAAAACGCTTGTTTAACGATTTGGTCGATTGCGATGAGTGAGTTTTTTCTATTTGGTTGGGATGATCCCTCTGCCACCTTGTAGATGTGATGTATCCCCAGGAAGGTCAACTAAAGACACCAGACATGAACAGTTCACTAAATGGGGGCAGCTCGTTCGGTTTGGCAGCTCGCTGCTACTTTTGGAATCATAGCTTTCCGGGCGCTGGAGAAGCATCGAGAAAAATCAATGGGGTTTCTCGCTTGGAACCGACGTTTGACTTCAAGAAAAGACACTTTCTCAGCGGGTCTGATCTTTTGGATCTCTTTCTATCACAAAGGTAGGGCATTGCTTGGAGTCCCAAGTGGTCATGTTCGCAATTAACACAATGTGGTGGTGTAGCGCAGGGTTCAGGGACCGCACCTCTCTGGTCACTTCATTGTGTCGAAGGGACGCAGACGGAGGTGCGCCATGAGTCAACGGAATTTACGTAAGCTAGGCCAACAGGCGTTGCTATCCACCCAAACCGGTGATTCCCAGAACTCCCAATGTCCGCTAAAGTTGCACGAAGTCGCAAACTTGTAACGGTCCTAGGTGACACCGCGATTGGGCACAACGCACCAGGGGGAGGACCACGTGACGTCGCCACCCGAGGGAGGCGTCTGCTGGTCCCAGGAACCTTCTAACTTTGGCAACGGGCGAGTACGGACGGGTTCCTGGATTTGGCCACAGACGAAGCGCGAACATTTCTTGTCAATGATGTAAACGGGAGCGTGAGATAGGAGTTTGTTCTTTTCCAATGAAGTTAACAGGCGCATAAGGCTGATCGGGCGGGAACGCGCTGCCGCACGCCGCCCCTTCGGTGATCGCTCCTGTTCTGCCTGGAGGAGGCCGAACGCCGAACTATCGCGGGACATACCGTGACTGCCCAGAGCGCCAGAACTTTGGCCCGAACTCGCCACGGGCAAAGGTGCAATCACCACCTCTTTGGACCACACTGCCGTTAGAGCCGCCGCTAGCGACCGAGGAATCTGAATGCAACCACCACGCCGCCGCCGCCGGGCCGCGTCGGGCGCCTGAAGGATGGCCTACCGCACGCGCCACCGCCGAGCCACGTTGGGCCTACGTCGGCTTGCCTCACGGGTGTAAACGGACAATGATCCGCAGGGAACTGTATTAAGACAAGTTAGTTATAAGTTAGATCAAGGAAATTTGTTGCAACCATAGGTTTTACCTCACGTTTAAAATTCTCAATTAAATTTTAATTGTTATGAATCAATGATTTTCAATGACGTAATGCATACAAAAGCCACAATCACGCATGATCCAGTCCAAATTACAGACTGAGCAGCCGGGCAATGCTGTACGGGTCAGTGAACCAGGAAACAGGTGAGTCGGCGTCACCCTCGTATGCAGTCCGGACAGTACGGGTTGTTATTCTATTTTTCTGTTTGCCTCGTGTTCCTCAGCCTTAGTGTTCCGATAACATATTTCATTAGAAACATCCGATTTCTGCGTAATCAAGTTCGCTATAAATACTCGATAACTGCGTATTTCGTTTTGGACGAAAGACAATTTTTTTCGTTCGATGACGGCAAACATCTGAACATCGAGAGCGCGAAGAGCGATCATCGGCTCAGTGGAACGCAACCTATCTTTGTTTGCCTTGTGCTTCTCAGCCTGGGTATTCCGATAACAACTTTAGTTAGAAATACTCGATATCTGCGTAATATAATTAGGTATAAATACTCGTTAACTGCGTACTTCGTTTTGGACTAAATAAGTGAATTTTTTTCGTTCGATGTTGGCAAACAGCAAAGATCTGGGCTCCGAGAGCACCAAGAGCGTCAGTCGCCCCAATGGTTCCCGAACCTCTCTTTCTGTTTGGCTTTTGCTTTTCAGCCTTTTCCTCGAAATTCCTTCATGAGAAATTCTCGATTCATGTGCAGCTCGTGCTTTTTATCAATGTGCTGTTATGTTGCATCTGTCATGTTTGCAAACATGAAACTGCCTTCTGGACCCTCTTAAGAAGCTCTGTATGCCGCTTGCTCTTCTGCTGCTAGGACAGCGTCCGGGCCACATAGACATGCCAAGTGGAAGACCGTGCTGGGGCTGGTGCTAAGCCAGACTTTTTACAGTAAGCCCATTCTTTCTCCACATCGAATCATGGGTATTTCGTTTTTGGCTTAATTGTACCAAAATTTTATTGTGTCGGGTCGGCAAACGTTGCTGGTCACCTACAACTTTCGTACAAAATTCTATCATTATAAATATCCGATACCTGCGTATTTTGTTTTGGAGTAAATGAGTCAAGTTTTGGAGTAAATGGTAAAAGGTTTGGAGTAAATGAGAGTTTTGCGTTGGATGCCTAAAAACAAAGGTCTGGGTTCCTAGGGCGCCAAGAGTATCAGTAGCCTCGATGGTTTCCGGACCTCTCTTTCAGTTTGGCTCTTGCATTTCAGCATGCGTTATCCTAGAACTCGCTTCATGAGAAATACTCTATTCGTACACAATTCATGCTTTCTTTTAATGAATGTGCCCTGTTTATCGTGTCAGCTGGAGGTGCCTTCTGGAGGTCCCTGGTGGACGCTCTCTGCAGCTTTGAATGCCGCTTCGTCTTCAGATGCTTTGACTGTGGCCGGACCACGTAGGCTTGCCAAGAAGAAGAAGAAGAAGTTACGCCTAATTCAGCCATGCTTTTCATGGCAAATCCATTCTTTCACCATACTCGAATCTTGCATACCTTTTTGGTGTAATATATTGTATCGCTTTGAGGCGTCATGCATGCGCTTCGAGGGCACCAGAAACGACCCAAGTCCTAGATGGACCCCAGTCGATCCCTCCAAACAATGCTGGTTATTCATCCGTGTTTTCTAAAAATTCTAACATTTCTTCCCTCGATTCATGAGTTTTCGTATTTTCCATGAATGTGCGCAATTTTTAAAGTGTCATTTCGGTAAAAGTTACGCAAGACCACAGCCTTGAACACACCAAGAACGTCCAAGTACCCAGATGGTAGTAAACCATTCACTCGGTTGCTGTTTAAGGTGGTTAGGGCGAGATACGTGTTACGTTGAAAATACCTTTCTTAGTGTATTAATCAAAATATGAGAGGTTGTTCCATTTATGGTAGAGTTTGAATGGTTTTCACCGTGTAGTTTTCGCGTAATGACACTGTAAAATTTGTCGTTTTAACATAGGCTCTTATGGCGACGTGCCACACTCGACCTGAAACTTTAAAAATGTGAGAAAACTAACTGTTGAAATAGTTTTTAACAACTGTTCCTTAGCGAGCACTTCAAAAAATAAATGCGCCCAATTTGAAGGACATTTACTGTTTCAAATGGGAGAATTCTGCAAAATTATAAACCTAAATTATTCCAAAGGGAGACGTTTGCGCTCTTCCTAGCGGATAGGGTCGGTAAAGCGCAGCTCGAATAACGCGCGCGTATTCAAATTGCGCCCACTTTATTCAAATTGAGTGAAAATTAGTCGGCAAGAGACCATACACTCCCCTGTATCTTCTGGGCACAACTAAAAAGATCCTCACTCCTGGAAAATATTGCCTTCGATATAAACCAGATATTCAGCAATGCTGAAATATGATGGATATAATGATTTGTGCAATCTGATTTACAAGCTCAATTCAATTAATATTCCAAATAAATCACTTTGATATAACTCTTTGTGAGAGTAAATGGAAGGTTTTAGAGAGTTTATAGATTTTTTTATATCTTCAGTGCAGCATTATTATTTTGTATTGTGCCGTATGTAAGTTCTGTGACTTTTGCTCCTGAACAATGATTACCTACTTGATTACTCGAATGATTAATTATTCGAAAATGACTCCTATTCTCTTTTATTATGCGAGATACACAGTAAATGTCATTGCCGTCTACAGCATAGTCGCAAGATACTTTACACGGGACTCATAGCAGCAGCTTAGGTCAGCACCTCAATGAACGTTTTAGTGGTATCAAAGGTGTAGAAATGATAAAATATTTTATACTGGTTTTATTATCAACCATTCAATGTATAGGTAAATGCAGAACTGGATTTCACTACTAACAAAATAAGAAGTTTCGGGACTCTAATTCCTGTATTTTTAATAAATATTATTAAAAACTTCATTAAATGTTTTATCTGAATATCATTAGTCAAATTGTTTACAGAACTACAATGTTTGAATGTAAAAATAAACTGAAATGAACATGCATTTGTAAATGAGAAATTGAAAATGTAATATTCACTTTGTAAGCATTTTTTATTAACATCTGTATTTGTACAAGTATTTATTCTATCATAATAAGTGTTTTAGTTAATTAAAGGGAGGCCCACTGTACCTACATCCAGCCATGGGCGGTGGAAATTGAAATTGTAAGGGTACTGATAACTTCAGCCTTTGGTAGTATTAGTAATTATAATAGAAACCTCTTTTCTCTACAGCACTATATTTTGTTTAATTCTTTGCATTACCTGAACAGTAGTAATGCATTTTGAACGGGTGTCATATCTTATTTCCAAAACATTTAATTTTGAGTGCAACATCAATGCAAACGATTACAAAAGACCTTGCCACTTGGAACTCTTTTTTGAAGATTTTTATCTCCAACAATGTTATGATTTTATAATTGAGGGTCTAAATAAATCAACTCTCAGAATTTTATGATGCCGTAATTTCATTTTATCATTATTAGTTTGGTATATATTCTGCATTTAAATAAATATGATATAAAATTATGCTGAAAACATTGCAACCAGCAAATAGCTTCTGTGAATTACTTAATCTCACCAATGGAAATAATAACTGTTAACTTCTATTAACTTACAATATAAGGTTTCATACAACGTTGGAGAGAACTTCTGATCTTGTTTAGCAATCGATTAATCTAAGGTTTATCTTACCATACGCTCAGATAATTAAAGAAAAAAAATTAAAAACAAACAAGCATTAAAATATGTTTTAAAAGTTTCTATTATGTCACTGTTCTCTGTGACAATGGGAGAAATTGTTTCGTCTTCTTCCAAATTTCGCTATGGAAACTAATATTGCACCAATTTGCTTAGACATAGTGATATTCTTCACTTATCGACCAGGCATGAACAGTATTCAAACTGAGCAAAACAACGAAACTTAGAAGAAGCGTGAGCACTGAGCAGGTGTGCCAATCTCAAGGACATTACGGCGTTGCTCAATTTACCAAAGACTTTTCGTCCTATTCAGATGAAATTCTGAACATTATTAGCGATCATTGTAAAGAAAATATAGATATATGTTTATAATGTTACTTTTTGTAATTCTACTCTTGATAATTGTGTAATAGTGCTTTTTTATATTTAATCTTATTTAATTGACGCGCCCGGAAACACGAAAAAATCAATCAATCAATCCAATCCTTAATTAAATGTGAGAAAACGTTACGCAAAAAACCTGGTCGTTGAAGGAACTTAGAACGTCCGATCTCTCAGGTAATAGCCAACCGATCACTCCAAAAACGTTACTTGGTATTCAACCACGGGTATATCAGAACTTTCGCAATGCATTCTCGATTCCAGCGTATTTGCTATTGCATGGAGTCCAGCTCACCAGTGACAGGAGGAAGCAATATGCCAATATTTGGAATTTATTTTATATTTCTTTTTATTTTAAATAACACATGTTTATGAATTGGAGACGTCATCTGTTCATTGCTCTTGAAATTGACACCGACTCAAAAAAGGTGTTTGAATTTATTCTTACAAATCGCTAAAACGTAAAAGAAGTAAAAAAATGACATCCCCTTCGGGAGATCTCATAAGAAATTAGACTTGGAATTTAAATATCGTTCTCCCAATATAAACTATACGTTCCAAAATTTGTGTTCAAACAAAACATATTTTACATGACATAAACGTATTTACCAAAAATATCAAACTTTTATGATTTTTTAAGAATAAGTATACCTCCGAGAAAAATAAAATATAGAAGAAAATGACAATACAACTTTATGGTACAGTAATGAAAACGGAAAATATCCCATCAGGAAAAATCTAAGAGTGGAGCAGAACACACAAACTACGAGCTACAACACACGTACTTTTTTTCATTATCGGCGCATCGCATAATCAAAGACAACAGTATCGACAATGACTCAGAATTCAAAGGTCCGTCCAGGAATGGAGCTCCTCTCAACGCCAGGGTTACCAGAAAGTTTTCCCCAGCGGGGGACATTTTATTACACAAAGGAGGACATTTTACATTTTTATACTTCACGATATATAGACAATGTACTCACCAATTTCAAACCATGAAAAGTCTTTGAAAATCATATCAGACTTTGCGTCATTAAAAATGAAAGCTTCCGACTGAGTAACTGCGCACTCGCACCCCCTTTTGTTATCCACTAAGCAATAAGCATAAATAAGTTTTATATCACAATAAGCCTAATGATCTATTATGCAGACCATTTATTTGAGTAAAAATGTAAATATTCAAGACAAGAAGTCCCTTTATTTAATTAAATTACTTTAAAATGATGCCAGTATATTTTTCATTCAACAGAACAAAAAGTAGGACATTTCATGTAAATTTAAAAAAGGAGGGAGGACAGGAGGAAAATGTTAAAAAAGGAGGACATGTTATCGAAAAGGAGGACAGATGGCAACCCTTCTCTACGTGCGCCACTCGTTCTTCGGCTGCTTCGACAGGGGCCGCTCCACGTAGTCGCGCCAGGTGCAAGTAAACTGGTGTGATGTTCACGCTACATTAGGCTAGGGGTTTCCAGGCAAATTTTCAAAATATTTGTAAATACCCGATTATTGCGTATTTTGCTTTTGCAAAAATGTGTCAAGTGAACACGTTGGCAATGACTAGGGCGAAGACGAAGGCTTAGATATGAAAGGTTCCTGCTGGTTGCGAGCCACCCACTACGTGCTTTTCGTCTGATTCGACCGCGAACAGTAGAGAGAACACTTAGATGCGCCAGGTGGAAGAAAACAGCTGTGATGTTCACGCTGCATTATGATAGGGTTTTCCCAGAAAAAATTATCTTTATAAGTAACCGATTTCTATGTGTTTGGTTTTTTGCATAAATATGTAAAATTTATCATCGCATGAATATGTTCGCAAAGTCTACAGAGAGGACGAGGTTGGGACAGCAAGGTCCCTGCTCGTCGCCAGTCGCCCTTCATGTGCGCTGCTTGCTTGGCAGCGCCCGGTTTACATAGACGCGGCAAATGCAAGAAAACCACTGATTTTCACGCTCAAATATGCCAAGGATTTGCCAGAAAAATCTCTCTTTATAAATAACCAATTTCTGTGTATTTAGTGTTTGTTTAAACGTGTAAAATTTATTATCACATGTCGAGACGTTCGCAAAGACTAGAGTGAGGACGATGTGAGGCCGGCAAGGTCCCCGCTTGTGACTAGTTGCTCTTAATGAGCGCCGCTTGCTTTTAGTCTGATTCCGCAGTAAACGGTTCACGTAAGTAGCAAGTAAAAAAAAAATCTCGATGATTTTCACCCTCCGTTATGCCAGGGATTTTCCCGTCAAATCCTATATTTATAAATAATCGATTTCTGCGTGTTTTGTTTTGTGCATAAATAGGTACAATTTATTATCGCATGAAGATGTTCGCGAAGTCTACAGAGAGGACGAGGTGGGGACAGCAAGGTCCCTGCTCGTCGCCAATCGACCTTCATGTGCGCTGCTTGCTTGACAGCGCCCGGTTTACATAGACGCGGCTAATGCAAGAAAACCACTGATTTTCACGCTCAAATATGCCAAGGATTTGCCAGCAAAATCTATCTTAATAAATAACCAATTTCTGTGTGTTTAGTGTTTGTTTAAATGTGTAAAATTTATTATCGCATGTAGAGACGTTCGCAAAGACTAGAGTGAGGACGATGTGAGGCCGGCAAGGTCCCCGCTTGTGACTAGTTGCTCCTAATGAGCGCCGCTTGCTTTTAGTCTGATTCCGCAGTAAACGATTCACGTAAGTAGCAAGTAAAAAAAACCTCGATGATTTTCGCCCTCCGTTATGCCAGGGATTTTATCGGCAAATCCTATATTTATAAATAATCGATTTCTGCGTGTTTTGTTTTGTGCATAAATATGTAAGATTTATTATCGCATAAATATGTTCGCAAAGTCTACAGAGAGGACGAGGTTGGGACAGCAAGGTCCCTGCTCGTCGCCAATCGCCCTTCATGTGCGCTGCTTGCTTGACAGCGCCCGGTTTACATAGACGCGGCAAGTACACGAAAACCACTGTGCTTTTCACGCTCAAATATGCCAAGGATTTGCCAGCAAAATCTATCTTTATAAATAACCAATTTCTGTGTATTTAGTGTTTGTTTAAACGTGTAAAATTTATTATGGCATTTAGACGTTCGCAAAGACTAGAGTGAGGACGATGTGAGGCCAGCAAGGTCCCCGCTTGTGGCCAGTCGCTCATTATGAGCGGCGCTTGCTCATAGTCTGATTCTACAGTGAACGGTTCACGTAAATAGCAAGCGACAGAAATCTCGGTGATTTTCACCCTGCGTTATGCCAGGGATTTTCGCGGCAAATCCTATCTTTGTAAATAACCGATTTCTGTGTGTTTTGTTTTGTGCATAAATGTGTAAAATTGATTATGCATGAAGACGTTTGCAAAGGCTAGAAAGAGGACGATTTGTGGCCGGCAAGGTTCCTACTGGTCGTGAGCCACTTGCCATATGCACCGTATGCTCTTCCCGTAATTCGGTAGCGACCAGTCAGCTTGACCCGTCAGCTACATCCGGCCGTTTACTTTTCAACTACGTTTCCAGGAAGTTCTATCACAATACAATGGGCTAAAAAAATAAAAAGTTCTCGGAATTGCCTTGCCGTCACCAAACTAGTGATAAGACAGGGTTTCCGTTCTTGTAGTAGAGGGTTGGATATGTTTGCACGTGGGCAAAATTGGTCTGGAGATGATTCAGTGCGCAGTTGTGTCAATGCACCGTATTACGAGCAGGTGAATGGATGTCCGTCGACGTAATCAGGCGGGTGGCTCTTGCGCAAGGTATCTGACTACAGCCAATGTGCTTCAGACACCAGTTTGCGTCACAATATCAGAGGTACTTTAAAATCCAGCCACATACCAAAACTATCACTTCGTACAAGACATTAAAACATATTTATGAAGCATTTTATCTAAATATAGCATCTTGTACACCGTCGTGTTATTTTTGGTTGGTAACCGATGAAAATTGTCATTTGGAGCCACTATAAAAATTTCAAACCTTCTCGCTCTCCATGCAACATGGCGGTCAGCGTCTGGTCAGGCTTTTCAAACGAAGTGTCCGTGCTCTGGTCGCGTGGTGCGTCAAGCAAACTAGTGATGCGCAGAACTATCTAAAATCGGTGCACCAGAACAACCCACCCATGTATTTTCACCATGGGTGTAATGTCGCAGTTTGAACAGAGTGTGAACAGCAACTTCATGTGCAAACTGAGAAAATTAACTACAGACACGCTATCGGACCTGCTACAAAGACACCTGGACAGACTGTTACTGATAATTTCTATGTGCAAGTTTTGTAGAGTTTGCTTGCTGCGGTTCGCAAGTGGCAAGGAAAGTGGTGTCTGCAACACGATAACACGCCAAGTACACATAACACATATCGCTTGTTGTGCAGAAATTCCTCGCCGATAACATTCATGTCTCCCATAAACCAGCGATCCCGTTCCCAGACTGTTCTCAACTCTAAAAATGTGCCTTAAAGGGAGACTTTTTGCCACCATGACATTAAATGCAACGGCGCAGCTCCGACAGGTACCAAATAAAGCCTTCTTCCGCTTAATCCAACAATGGCAGGAACGATAGAGAAAGTATATGGGCACGCAAGGGTTCTACTTCGAAGATGATTAGGGGAAATTTGCCATAGGTTATAACATTAGCATGGTGAACCACCACCCCGGGAACTTTTTGAACTCCCCTCGTATATACATGATAGCTTCGAATTTTATCTTCGACATTAAGGTGTCAATTTATATCCTGCTGTGTCACAAACCGTTTACAAAGATCAGGGCGACGTAAGGTGACCAAAAGTGGCCATGGTACCTGATAGTGATTATAAGCCGCTTTGGACGCCGGTTGCCCTTTAACTGCTTCAACGGCATCCGAGCTACCTAGGAGGTCCAGGTGTTCCGCGCTGTTGCTCATGCCCAAATCGATCAACATTTTCCCAGCTAGTTAAATATTTATATATACTCGAATCCTGGGTATTTTGTTTTTGACGTAAATATCCCAGAGTTTTATCAGCCCGTGTCGGCAAACGTCCAATTGGCTCTTTCTGGTCAACTACTTTTTTCCTACAAACTTCTATCATTATAAATTCTGGTACTTTCATACTTCGTTTTGGCCTCAATGAGTTAATTTGTTATAGTTCTATGTCGGGAAACGTTCGTGCAACAACCTGGGCGTCGGGTAAGCCACACAGTCGAAGGTAAGTAAGGGTTGTAACAGATTCCTTTAAACAACGCTTGCTGGCCCACTACGTTTTTCCTACAAAATTAGATAATTAAAAAAACTCGATACCTCCGTATTACGTTTTAGCCTAAATAAGTCGTTTTTTATCGTTAGATGTCGACAAAGGGAAAAGATGTCGACGCCAAGAGCGTTCAACACCCCAATGGTTCCAAAATCTTTTTCCGTTTACCTCTTGCTTCTGAGCTTCGGTATTTCGATAACATCCTTATTTAGAAACACTCGATATTGGCGTAATCTATTTCGGTATATATATATATATATATATATATATATATATATATATATATATATGGCTACCTCCCGCCAAAACACGGACTACACCTACGGAACTAATGACCATATTATTTGACGCGCCCGGAATCACTTAGATCAAATGTTACGTAAAGACTTGGACCTCCAGAGAGCTAAGATCATCCGACGTCCCAGGTGAGGGTGAGCAGATCTCTCCAAAAACCGCTAGGTTTTCAAGAAGCATTTCTCAGAAAATTATAGCTCTTTAAACTTGATTCCCACGTACTTCGTTTATGATAAAATGCTTCTAACTTTTAACGTGAGATGTCAGACACCGCTTCAAAAATGATAAGTACGTGCAAGGTCCTTGGAGAACGCTTAGTCGTTTGATCTTGCGCCGCTTTGTCGTCAACAGATTTGACAATGACCTGTCGACGAAACGCACCACGTGGACGATGTTCTCTCTTTCACAGACTATTTTCCACGGTTTATTCCCAAACAATATATTTTGTTACATAATTCGAGTCATCTTGTCTATCCGCTTGACGTAGCGTTGAGGGCTGTAATCCCGATGTTTCCATCATCTTCACGTTGTCGTTTTCTTTAGGGCTAGTTTTCTCCGAAGAGTTCGTCGCTCAGGCTTATATACGGATGGGTCCGTTTTAGATTGGTTGAATCAAACGGACAATCACGACTAATGACTTATGTTGCTTGATTCCTACGTATTTCGTTTATGATGAAATGCTTCTAACTTTTATCGTGAGATGAGAGCAAATTTTACGCAATGACATCGCTTCGAAACTGCGAAGGACGTGCAAGGTCCCTGGACACCGCTTAGCCGCTTGGTCTTACACCGCTTTGTCTTCAACAGCTTCGACAGTGACCGTCCACGTGGTGCGTTTTTTCGACAGATGTCCTCTCTGACTCTCACAGGCCATTTGGCCACGGTTTATTCCACAGCAATAATATATTTTCTTATATAATTCGAGTGCTCTTGTCTATTTGCCGGACGTAGCGTTGATGGCTGCAATACCGATTTTTCGATCATCTTCACGGTCTTCTTCAGAGCTAGTTTTAGCCGAAGATTTTTCTTCAATTATCCCCCCGCGAGGCGAGAATTTATCCACATTACGGAGTACAATATTCGCTCCAGTATCTATGCTTATAGAGCTAAGGGGAGGGCGTTAACATAAATAAACTAACTAAAAATTAAATAATTCTGTACACATAGAGCCACTTTGGGTGAACGTACGATTGAATGATAGAAGTGTTTTACTGTATTCTTATAGAAGTTCTTAATATTGTTCAATTTTCAATTCCCCCCCCCCCGCCAGTATCCCTGGCGAGGCGGGAATTAATTGAGACTACGGGATACATTATTCGCTCCATCATTTCTCAATTGTTTTTCGTTCGGGCTTATATACGGATGGGTCGGTTTTTGATTGGTTGAATCAATCGGCCAATCAGGGGGATGACCGTCAATCGCGGTGAAAGTCAAATCGGACGGCACGGCTGGTGATGACGTGACAAGCAACGGCCCGGAGTGATAAGGTGCGGTCTGTGATCGGACGGTAAGGGCCGGTCCGTGGAAGGATATGGTGCGGTGCGGGGTAGGAGGGTATCTTCCTCAAACCTCCCTAATTCTTCAAAACCCTCACTCCTCCCACGTCAGATGCGCCGCGGGCGAGGAACAGATCCCGGAAATTCCACCCAAATAAATTTAATACTCTGTGCTGTGCTGCACTCTGTGCTACCTTCTGCTACTTTATCTGACTCTGCTTTTGTGTTCTGTTTTCTGTGTGTTTTAATGGGCTATAAGCTATATTGTCCTTCTCTATTTATCAATTTAGTATTTAATTAGTAACTTAGTATTTATTATTTTCAATGTTTTCTTTTATAAATTAGTACTTCTGTGTTTATATTTTATGTTATTAACGTAGTGTTCATAGTGTTTTTGTAAATAATATAAATGTATAAATAACTAGTGTAAAAAACTAGGTATTAGGAATTCTTAATTTATAACTCAATTTTCTGCATCTGTGCAAATATCTAGATAGTAAGATCTACTTAGGTTTAAACTTAGATTTAAGAAAATGGTTATGTGTAAAATAGGCTTAAATACTGTTTAAAAAAATAAACACATGGAAAAAAAGAAGACCGTTAGCGTGTGCGAAGCGGGAAATGACAAAAGAACTTCACATAAAAGCCAAACAAACTCTCAATTGCAAACTGATTGCCAATCAAAACACCGCGGGCGCCCGCGAGAAAAAAAGGTAAAGTATAAAAAATTACAAAACAAAACGGAAGAGCTCCACCCGGAGCAGGCTGTTGAAGCGTAAGACATCACGCAAGGAGGATATGGTGCGATCCCCTCTGGCGGGCGCGTGTGTCAGCCCGTAGTATTGGCCGATGAATATCATGGAAGCAAATACCCGCGTCGCTGTTGATGTTTCGGAAATGTCTCGCAATATTTTTATTTATTTTACTTTAAAAACTGTGACGTGGTACGGAGAGAAGAGTATTCTGTTCACGTTTTCTCATTATGAAATCCCCACGCTGAACCCCTGAATGAACGTTTGGAATGAATCGGTTCTTCCTGGGCATCAGCCTCGTCTCTTCGTGCAGAAAGTCATGTCCGATCTCGCAAACATGCTGGACGAAAGCGGAGCCTGTAAAATTTGTGTTTGAGGTAGCAAATATGCTCGCGTAGCCTTTGTTCTACCGTTCTGTTTGGCCGATATAGTTCCGACCACTGCTGCAAGGTACGGAGTAACACTTATTGCTTGGAGTGGTGGAAGCTGGTTCTCAACTCGCACAAACCTTTGACCGAGCTTCTGATGAGCTCTTTACTGACCGTCTCAGAAGCTTGTCAATCGAAAATTGAAATTGAAAATGTCAAGAAGCTGTCTGTAAAGGCCCTTATGCAACGGAGAGACACTGTTGGCTTGGCTTGTTTCCGTAGTGCTGATTCGAGTGGACACCATCGAGTCATGTGCGAGTCGTGAAGTCCTGTACATTGAGAGTCGAATATATCCATTATCAACGAATGCCTGCATTAAAATTTCTCAAAGACGTCAAACAAAATCGATAGGCCATCTTTAATTGCAAGGTTCGAACAACTCTTACGTTCCCTTCTAGAGACTATCAGCAGATTTGTACGCCGCTGGCACTTGAAATGCTTCGACAGGGGGGTGTGCCATGTATGCGTCCCAGGTGGAAGAAAACCGCGCAGGTGCTCATGGCTCATTCAGCCAGGGTTAGCCCACCAAGTACAATCTTTATAGGCACTCGAATCCTGAGTATTTCGGTTTTGGCATAAATTAGTCAAATTTGAACCCTTCCAAGTTCGCAAACGTTCGAAGCGGCCACATCGTCGTAGGTATAAAGTTAGTTAGTTAATGCCTTATTTTATGTGTCGAGACTCGGGCCATCAGGCGCGCTCTTCTGTCTGACCACTCAAATTTCGCTACGCTCCTTTCATCATCTAGTGGAGAAAGGAGGTATTATCTTGGGCGACGAAATGGCTCTCAATTTTGCTCAGAGGCTTCTTTTAGGCTTGAGGATCTTTTACATGCAGTATACCTAATACATGGGACAGCCGACTTTACTTCCCTTCTGAAGGCGTACGGAGGATTTTTCCCCTTACAAATCCACGGCTTCGAACCCGCAAACTCGGGTACAAAAGTCCGGTATGCTGACCGTTATACCAACGAATCCGCAAATAAACACTGCTCAAAGCCACATATGTTCAAGAACAGCATTCTTCATCCAGAGCCGGTAATTCATTTGCTTCAAATGGGAGCTCTCAATGTAAACGCGCCAGGTGAAAAAAATAGTACCAACGGTCTCGCTGCCCTAAACCACGGTTTTGCCAACACATTTTATCTTCGTAAATTGACTAACCGTGTATTTTGATTGTGGCATTAATGTGTCAAATGTATTCGTTTCATGACGAGAAAGGTTAGCGAGTCGGTCCGGTGACCGAGATCGCTAAGGCAGTAATGTCGTAGTGATCTCGGACCGAGGGTCGGGGGTTCGAAGCCCACATCGGGCATGGTTGTATTTGTGTTCATCCTTTCACCCCTTATCACCATTTCGTTTCATATTCATAGTTACCACAACGTTAACTCCAATAGCGGACGCTAAAGACCTAGATGTTGATGCGATCTCCAATAACCAAAAAAAGGTTAGCAAAAATTCAAAGATGCAAAGAAAGTCCCTGTTAGACGAAATAAGCAGCGTTGCATGCCACTTGCTCTTCAGATTGGAGAAAAATGCGTTGATCCTCACGTGGCAATCACAGTTTTCCAAGCAAATTCTACACGTATTCATATGTACTCGATCGTATATACTCGATTCCTGGGTTTGACTATTGCGAAAAATTCATGCCTTTAATTCCCCCGTGAAATCCACAGCAGGAACGGAAACCGTAACATGAAAGGTGTAAACCACTCTTGGGGGCACTAACAGTCGAGAAGCACACTCCGCGCATCTCTTGCTCTTCAGCTGATTCGATTGCGAGCGCTCCTCGTCAACATGACAGGTGAAACAACACTGCGCTGATTGACACGTGGCATCCTCTTAAGTTTCTTTAGAAAATTCTACCATTATATCTACCAGAATCCATCACGTTTCGATTGTGGCATTAATGTGTCAATATTGTACCGTGCCACGCCACTAAACTACTGATGACCACGGCGTCAAAGTTGCAAACCACGTCCAATATTTCAAACCAAAACTCCCGCTTCCAGTTCCGCCTGTTCATTAGCTGCTACGACTGAACCCGATTTACATGGTGTGAGGGGGGGGGAGAAAAATACGCTGGTCCCAACGTACAATTCAGCCACGGTTATCCAATAAAATTCTATCTGTATATACATTCGAATCCAGAGCATTTCCATAGAGTGAATCTAGAACATTGACATAAGTGGGACAAATTCGAACGAGCCAATTCGCCAAAAATTTGCAGAGACCACAGCATCACAGATGGAAAACGTTGTAGGTTCTTGTAGAGGCGAGCACCTGCTTTGAACCCTGCTTCTTCTTCACCTGCATCCACAGCGGTCGGGCCATGTAGGACCGTCAAGTGGAAGAAAATCACTCTCGTGCTCACGTTCCCTTCAGTCAAGGCGTTCCTTTCGTGTTATTTCACTATACACTCGAATTTAAGAATTTTCTTTACAGTACAAATGTATCTAATTTTTATTGTGCCATGAGCTCAAATGTCAAAATATCACGAAATCAAAGATTCCAAGAACGGCCAAGGTTCTTGAAGGACGCGAGCCTCACGCTTTGTACTGCACTTGCTCTGCAACTGCTTCGACTGCGGTTGGTCCACTTACGAATGCTAGGTGAAAGAAGATTACTCCGGTGCTCACGCCTCATGCAACAAAGGCTTTCTCAGCAAATTTTACCTTCTTATATATTCGATTTTGCTTACTTCGCATTTGGCAATAATGATTCAAATTTATATCACGTCCCGTCGGCAATTGTTTGCAAAGGCGACCACGTCAAACATCCCAAAAAAAAGCATAGACCCTTAGTGGACGCGAATCGTTCGCTTTTAACTCCGGTTGCTCTTCAACTACTCCGACGGCGGTACGTACACGTACGCGAGCTAGGTGGAAGACGTGCACCAATTAGTCAGGGCTCTTTTATCGAATTTGATTACTATATACTGGAATCGAGAGTATTTCGTTTGTCACAATCGTGTCAGGTATTTACCGTGCCATGTGTGCAATCTTTCACAAAGACTACGATGTCAAAGATGTCAAGAAGACTCAACATCGCTAGTTGATGCGAATCGTCTGCTTCGTGCGCCCTTTAGTCTGCAATTGCTTCGATTAAGCTCGCTTCCCGTAGGCGCGACATATGCGAGAAAAGTGCGCTGATACCCGAATACTTCGTATTTTGTTTCTGCCTTCAATGAGATTTTTATCGGGATAAATCAACAAAGGTAGTAGTAAATGTTGGTATTAAAGACCTAATATAAGGCAAAAAATATGGTAATAAGAAAATGAAAATTAAATGCTTTTATGCCATTAAAACTATGTTGAAATACAGCGAATACCGTGTACAAGGAAGTATTGTGGTAGGTTGAACCAATGCTCAAAAAGAGAGAAAGTCAGTTAATCAATCATAGCTTGTGTATCACTCACAAAGAGAATCATCCATAAGTCGCCAAGTGCAAGGCAGAAGAAGAAACTGTACCATCCAAGATGGCGACAAACGTAAACTTGTAAATTGCAGGGTTATCCGTTCCAGCGGGTGCGGAGAGGGTGACTTTGGTTGCAGCAGAGAGGCACCTCCAGAGGTCCCATTTTTTCAGCATTCCTGTCACTCCCATTAACAAAATAGACATAGTCGCTCTAGCCATTGCACCCGAGCTTGTCACTATAGAAGAAAGAGGTTATCACCTCCTCTTGGCGTACTCGACTTTGTATCCTGAAGAAGGCAGGGCTATGCCAAGTTCCGGTGAAATCATTGGCAGTATAATCTCTATGCTCTGCAATGTTGTGGACTACCGATATCTCCTAAGGGACAATATCCTATATTCGGCATATCAGGCCGGATATAATCTTCACGTGGCATGTATCCAAAACGCGAGGGAGCTTGCTGAGGCCATTCATCAAAGCCCTCGAGCAAGGATTCTCCTAGAAAAGATGAATCAGTTTGAATTATATTCCAGCAACAGATCCATGCAACTAGTGATGCTGGGCCCCATTCTCCTCACACTCTGCAAGAACATCCCGGCGGATGGGTATTTGGGATGGATGGCAAATCGGGTGAGAACGTTCAGTGGAGTGCTTGGTGTGGAAGGTGAAAAATTCTGGACCGACACCCTCTACCCAGAACAGTCTTGCATGCGGGCAGCCTACAGTTTGTTCTCGTCATGCCATGAGTTGAGAAAGAATATATTTCTGTATCGTAGAAGCATCAGTGCGGGAGGAACATTAGAAGCACAGATATTCCGAACTGTGGTTAGATTGCTCGCTGGGGCAGAGACAGCACACATCAGTCTCATCTGCTCACTGGCTTTTGGGAAATCCCGAGAGCTCACCCGACTCAAGGCGGTCAGGGACTCTACGGCAGTCTTTAGAAGAGCTTTTGAATTACTATCTGTAGTGCCCGACGAAGATGTGATGTACACAAAAATTCTGTACTCCAGAGATGAAACAATAATACTAAATCGCAACAACTTTACTGTTTTGGCTTAAGTGGCAACAGCTGCCGCACAGTTCGAGAATGCATCCTTCAAAAATTATCGCGGGGCACAAGACAAGGCCTTTGGAGGTGCCCTGGGAGCTTTAGTAACAAGTTATTTACAATTGAGGACATCATATGGGATCTACGGAGTTTTGGAAAATCGAAGTGCCGAACTGATGCCTTTGGAGCAGAGAAAACTGTTGGAACAGGTTTATCGAGACAGAGAGGCGGGAATATCCTCCGCTCAAACCACCCAACCTGTCAGTGAGGAGCATGCAAATCTCGGCATGCCCAGTCTCCGCCCCACCAATTAGTTGGATGAATAAGTTGTGTATCATTAATATTAACACATTGAACATTATTTAGGAAAAAAGCCGGCGGCGCTAGCCGAATTCGTTTACTACGCTCCGTGAAGTCACGAAGGTTAAGCGAATTCGAGACTCGCGGGTTTGTGGTCGGGTGACCGGCCAGGAACCCCGGGATCTAACGCCGTCGAGCCCTTGGCCGAAGGGATAAAAGGCACTGACTGACTGCGACGTGACGAGACTTGACAAATATAGTAATAAACGGAAGATTACTCCAGAAATTAAAGCACATTAATGGAGGATTACTCCCCAGTGCAAAGCGCTCAACGCCCCTTAAGGGGCTTGGAGACGCGTTGCGTCAAGGTGTTGACGCAACAAATTAAAAAAAAGTCTCATTAAATAAAAAAAGAGCACTGAAATATTTTAAGTCATTTAGTGAGAATAATTGGGCACTGAACGTCGAAAATTATACGAATATAGGGAAGTAAATAATTCTGCATGATTATGCAAAGAAAATATAATAAGACAAGATATATATTAACGGATTCTGTGGTAAAATGGTTACCGTATTGGGCTGTTGTACCCAAGTTTGCGGGTTGGAACCTGACCAGAGCCGTGGATTTTTTAGGGCGAAATAATGCTTCGTATTTCTTCCTTCCAATGGGAAAATAAAGCTACCTGTCCCATGTAGTAGATTAACAGCGTGTAAAAGACCCTCAAGCCCAAAAAAAGCCTCTGAGCTAAATTCGAATCGCCTGTTTCGTCATCCAGGACAATACCTTCATTCTCCGTTAGATGGTGAAAGGAGCATAGTGAAATTTGCATGGTCAGACGGAAGAGCAGGCCTGACGGTATGAGTGTCGTCATTTAAAATATGGCATTAACTATCTAATATGTTGGGGCATCATTGAGAATTAGTGTCGTCAAACAAATATAAACAAGTGATATGGGAATTTCCTGATACAATTTTAGTTTTGATGCTTAAGTAAGACAAGTCGGTCGTGAAAGTCATATATTGGCATCTGGTTGTGATGATCCTTATAACTTATCCATATGGGAGCTAAAGGGATGAGCCCTCTTTGAAAATAAAAAAAAACATTTTAAACAATTCAAAAGGTAAAACAAGGGAGCCACGAAAGTACAACGAACATTGAGATGAAAATTACTTAGAAATCCTTACTGGGGCAAGGAAGAAAATAATAAGGAAAACAATTGAAAACTTTTTGTGAAAAGTGCAGCCGCTATTATAATAAAAACATAATTCCCTCCGTTTAGTGCGCCTATTGCCATTTTGTTGTTTCAACTGTACTTGCTTCCCGTAGGCGTTGCAGGTGGAGAAAATTGAAAAAGATTGGTGCACAATCTTAACGTTGCATTCAGTGACAATTTACTAATGAAATTCTATTTTCGTATATACCCGAATAATTCTTATTTCGGTTCTAGCATATGTGAATCAACATTTTATCGTGCTATATCGACATACGATACGCATCAAGACATTAGTTAATAAATGTGGGGATAAAAAACCAAATGTATAAAAAAGTATGGTAATATGAAAAAAAATGAAGTAATGTTTTGTCGTTAAAAACAGGTTTGAGTGCAGCGAATAGGAAGTACAATGAAGCATTTTTGTGGGGTGAAGGAATGTTCAAGGTCATCTTACAACGAAAAAATGTGCACTCAGAAGTTGAAGGTGTGCCGTATGAGTAGAGCACAGAAAGTCGAAAATTATATTAATGTAAATAAGTCAATACTTTTTCTCAATGGGTGTGCAAAGACCGAAAATAAAAGTGAGGACATCGTGGTGATGGAAGGAATTATCGTCGTCAAACAAATAACTGACAAACTTCCCGATATAACATTAGTTTTGATGACTAATAAAAGATCGTGAACTATTTTAGTGAAGTAATATTGCCAACTAATTGGGAGTAGAGATGAACCAAATTCACCTCATTGAAAATATCAAAAAACCCAATTCAATCCAAAAGATAAAACAAAGGAGCCATGAAGTCGTTACGAACCTTTAATGAACCAGAACTTACAATTTATAAAATATCATGATACACATAAATAATTTCAGCTTATTTAACAATATAATAAACTTTGTTTTCACGAATAAAAATATCTCAAAACGAAAAGAAAATATCGAAAAAATGCCAATGCAACTTCATCATACTGTAATGAAGAAAAAAAAAAAGAAAATATTTCACAAATGAAGAATGTGCCAGGAACATGTAGAGAAACACATTCCACATCTCGCAACACTCGCAAAGGGACTACACAAACGCACTTCGGTACGAAATATGAGACACTTATCAAACTATTAAGGAACAACGAAATTTCAGAATGGAAAATTCTGGCACAAGTGAACGGGCGAGGAAATTGTAATTTAATATACGTTTACACACGTTACGTTCATTTTACATCGCGAATCAGAAATAAATGGATGTATATGAAATACTAGACATATTGTGTCCATCAACAAATCAAATTAAAATCTCTACAAATTAAATCAAAACGAAAAGATAAAACGTAAAGGAAATCTACAACGAGCATTTCGAGAAGAATTCCATCTTCTGCACGACTGGGAATCGAATCGATAAGTGAGATTCAGAATAACTTCCATTCACAAGGGAAGTCCTTACCCTTTATCGTTTCTGGCTTTTGTAACGATTTGTGAGACTAGCCCGCAAGAATGCGTGGGACAAGGAACTTCTACATAAGCAAAGAGGAGCCAATAATTAAAGAAACAATAGACGACAGCGCCGCGTAATAATAATTATTAGGAAAGTAATAGAAAACAAAAGGGGTGGCAATAGGCATTGTGAACAGTGAATAGAACCCAAATTTAGGAACATTTGGAACCAAGAATCTCGTTACTCGAGCCACGGGTTCCGTAAATATTATAAATGGTATAAATTGCATGCATAACGGCGAAGTTGAAGACATGGTGACCATTGTTGTACCTCTGAAAGTATACAACAAAACGAGTTTTATTGAATATCCAGTGAATGCCTGGGTGGATTTTGGCCAAACTTACAGAAATTATAGGGAAAAATATTTAGATCAGGGCAAAATTAGTTACGGCGCGGGGGGGAATTTATGTAAGGCTTTAATAAATCAGTATCCAGTTCCATAGCATAGCGAGCTAAGAAAGAATTAAAAGAGCGACCGAAGATGTAAGTGACGTCATCACGAGTGGGGAAGACGGAAAATAAAGGTTTTTTGGAAAAAGGAAAACGGGAAAAGGGAATTCGGTAATGTGATAATTACAAACCAAAAGTTAATAAAACTATGAAAGAGAGAGTAAGACGCAAGATGCCCCAAAACAGTGAAAAATGTAAACATTTTCGAACATTTATTATGGTGATGGGCATATGTTTGGAAAAAAGACAGTCACTTGGATTGTGTGGACCAACAATGCAAACTGGGTTACAGACAGAAAGAGTTCGGATCTGAGGATGATCGCACGCGTTTTTATGTTGTGTTAAGTTTTTGAAAAATTTTGCGGAAGTGTCGTGTAAAACGTTATTAAGTTATTTTGGTTGCATAAAAACAATTGTTGAGACTGAGTGTATCGAAAATTTATTTAAATTCATTTAGAAATTCACGAAAAAAATCCGCATAGACAATATTTACGCAAATTAGGTGTCAGGAAATAGGAGCGTCGCGAAAGATATATATATATATATATATATATATATATATATATATATATATATATATATATATATCGCGAGATATAGAAATAAAATTCAGGGAAGACGCGATTAAGACAAAAAAAAACAATACTTGTGGATGCATTGGCAAACTTTAAACGGGGGAGTGCATCGAGGATCTGGTGGCAGCTGAACGGGGGACTGCGTGCGTAAATAATGCACGTGACAACTACCAGCGACGGGCGCTGACGGAAGGTGACATCGCTGCCAAAAAGAGGGAAGTGACACGAATTGTGCAATAACTGTATTGTTTTTTTTGTTTGTTTACGCTCCATTCAAAAGAAAGAAAAGAAGTTCTGTCGAAGACCAAGTTATGCTATTAGGCTAAGGATAATAAGGAAGGTCACGACAGAATGCGCATTCTGATGGATGGATGAGATTTTTCTTTGTATTGTAATTTCAGTGTGTATGTTTATTTTTTTCTGTGTGTTTATATATTCGTATTGTTATGTTTCGTAAGTCGGAGGGGCAGATTGTGTTAATGAAAAGGGATATCAGCGAAAAAAATCCTAAATTAAATGCATGAGCATCCCAATGGCTCATAATTGCCGTGATTCCATGTCTTTTTATTCTGTAGTGGTATGAATGTTGACCCAGGCACGAACGAAACGGACCCTTCCTTCAACTCCGTATGGAGTGAGCGCGCGGACTACGACACGGTAAGAAATAAACAATAGTACGAGCTAGCAGAGGTACGGGCAATCGCTAATGTGGCACCCAATTATAATTGACGGCAGGGCAAGATAGTGCGCGTGACGAGGAAAAGATTACAATCGTCGTGAGGTTTTGTAAGAGAATATTACAGTGGCGCACTAGCGTGGGCCATCGTGTTTGATTAGAAGTAGTATATTGTTACATTGGCGCCGCGACATGAGGCGTCGCAGTATCAAAGGAGGGGGGAAAGAGGGGGAGATTATTACACTTTACTGGTCAAATTTTGCATCGTGACATACCAACAAGCGTTAGCCAAGACAAAACTTCAGATACCAGGAACGACCAAAAAAAAAAAAAAAAAAAAAAAAGTTGCCGCAAAGCGCTCACTCCACATCATTACGGTTGAAGTTCAGCTGCTTCGAAATAAACCTGGCCACGTAAGCGTAAAAGGTATCTAGCATATAGAAGTAGATCTAACTCTATTAACCAGGGCTCTTACAGAAACGCTATATTTATTTACTGGAATTCAGAATATTTCGTTTCTGGTAAAAATATGTCCAATTTGCACCCTGCCGTCACGCATGATCCAAGGTCACGAGCCACATGCCCGCTTGCTCTTCAGCTGGAGTGTCAGCGCACCCTGGCAGTCCAGCCGTCGTGTCAAAGGTAACTGCGCTGATAGTTTCGCTGCGTTCATCCATTGTTTTCTCAGCGAATTTAATATTTATATATTCTCGAAAACATGTATTTCGTTTAGTAGTAGAAGTATCATTAGTGGCAAAAGATCACTTTCCATTAACCAGAGCTCTTACAGAAAAGCTATCTTTATTTACTGGAGTATTTCGTTTCTGGCACACATGTGTCCGTCACACAAAGTCCAAGGTCACGAGCCACATGCCCGCTTGCTCTTCGGCTGGAATGCCAGTGCACCCTGGCAGTCCAGCCGTCGTGTCAAAGGTAACTGCGCTGATAGATTCGCTGCGTTCATCCACGGTTTTCTCAGCGAATTTAATATTTATATATAATCGAAAAACGGGTATTTCGTTTAGTAGTAGAAGTAGCTTTACTAGAATCAGATCTCTTTCTATTAACCAGAGCTCTTACAAAAATGCTAATTTATTTATGGAATCCAGAGTATTTCGTTTCTGGCACAAATGTGTCCGTCACACCAAGGCCAAGGTCACGAGTCACACGCCTGCTTGCTCTTCGGCTGGTTGGACTGCGAGCGCTCCATGGGGGCGTACCGGGTCAAACATAACTGCGCTCACCCACGATTTTCTCAAATAATTAAAGATTCATGTATACAAGTCTTGTGTATTTGTGCCATTTGTTTTTGGGTTAAAGGCGCCAAAATTTCATCGTGCCGTGTCGGAAAACGTGGCGCTAAGTCCTGGGCGTCGAGGAAGTCAAAAGCGTCTAAATCGCAACGATCTTAACAGCACCTTTTGAATGGCTCTTGCTGGTCAACTACGATTTTTCCACAAAATTGAAACATTATAAATATTATGTATCTGCGTATATCGTTTTTCCCTGAATGACTGACTTTTTTATCGTTCATGGAGGAAAACGGCGAAAACGTTGGAGCCGACGGTACCAAGAGGATCTGTCGTCTAGATGGTTTCAAACCTCCCTTTGTGTGCGCCTATTGTATTCCTAGAACGTTCTGCACGAAAAAATATTCGATTTGTTTCTATTAATATTCCCAACTTTTATCGCGTCTTGTCGGCAAAACCAAAACCTGCGTACTAGAGGTTCCTGCTGGACACTCCGTGCACCATTGTACGTCGCTGGTTCTTCAGCTACATCAATTAATCGATATTTTCGTGTTTCCGGGCGCGTCAACTGCTTTAGTCGTTTGTCCCATTAGTGTAGTGCATGTTTCTTTCGCGTGAGATGGCGGTGATCTTCCCCCGCTGGATGAGGAGATCCGGCGCTGACCTACCGTCAGTTAGTAGGGTTTCCCCCAAACCAGGACTCTCCCACAAGCGGAGCACCGCCCCCGCCGGGACAAGCTCTAAGCTCCCGACCGATCTCCCGGAATATGTGGTAGTGTAGTGCTAGTTAGTGTAAGTGTGTGTGTAAGGGGAGAGGGTAGGACAAGGAAGAGGAAGGACAGATCGCGCGCGGTCCGTGGCCCGTTTGTTAGGGTACTGCTCCGGCATTCGCCTGATGTTGATCGGAGAAACCACGGAAAACTACCGATCAGAGCATCCGACCGCTAGAATTCTCCTCCAGACAGCGACTGAATTCGACCTAGCTGAAAAGCTAGTGTCAAAAATCCTGCCGCTATCAGGACTCGAATCTAGGACCTCCCGGTCAGAGGTGCTGCAGTCACATCAGTTGATGCACTGAGCTACCACTCCCGGTTTCAGCTACGGTTGGAAGACGAAAACGCTGTTACTTAAACCAGGCTTTCCCCACCAATCTCATTCTTTATACCGGTTGATCAGATTATAATGCAACGCTGGTGTACAAGGGCCCGAGAGGAAAGTGAAAGAATAGCAACAATGCTCCTGGGACAGGTCCTTTGACTGCGTTTCTGCGACAGTTCCTTCGGTCAACACTCCCTTCCTTTCACTCCCCCCTTCCTGTGGTCCGGGTCATACGTGCTCGAAGCAAAACAGACTGCGGCTTCATTCAATGTTTTGAAATTAACTTACGATGCGCCTCGGCTCAGAGCAACGCAGATTTATGGTGGAGAAGTATTTCCAAACGCAATCTTTCAAAGAGTGCCAGACAGTTTTCAGAGAAAACTTTTCATCTGGGTCTATTCTGAATGAGAATACCATATGGCGGTTAGTGAAGAGCTATCGCGAAATATGTTTGTGTGTTTGATCGGAAACGCAGTTGCCGAAATACAGTGGTAGCGAAACCTAAACTTAGGGATGTTCTTTGAAATTCCCCGAGAAAATTATGGAAGTTTCAACAGCTATGTAATATTTCGTATGGAAGTGCGCCAATGAAAGATGAGGGTTGGTTTCATGTGAATAAATTTGTTAACCTGCAAAACAGTAAAGGTGGGTTTTGAGGTTCGATTGTTTCATACACCAAATCATCTTTATAATAAATCTTTTTCTTTTCATCTTAACCGATTAATAAAATAGCTCTCCTATTTTTGTTTGCAAAGAATTTCCAAAACCTTTTTTTTTCTTTAAGTGGAAATAAGTGGGATGAAGATCAAAGTTGTGATGTATCAACAACCAGTGACTATCTTTCACTGACAATGTAATCAGTGATTATTATGCCCCGATTTCCGAGTCCGCTGTCTCAAAACTATTTTTATATTTAAAATAATATTATTTTAACCATAATAATAATAATAATAATAATAATATTAATAATAGTAAGAATAATAATAGTAATAATATTTGTTCAGCTAATCTGGAATTAATAATTCATTAATACTTATTTAAAATAGTAAGAAAAAAATGTATTCATTTCTTAAGCATATTTGTTGAGAAACTAAAATAAGCAAAGTGTGTTATTATTCATAGCTGAATAAATATTTTAAATGGTTTATTTCACTTTTAAACAACTTAAGAAGAAATCACTGTACCTGTCAATACCATTTTCTTTCGACGCCAAACAAGCAGGCGCGTGCCTTTCTCTTTGAACCCGTGGCCACGGCGATCTCCTGCTCTCCTCTCGGTGGCATTTCGGAAGAGGGGATTAAGCATACTTCCCGACAGTTCACCTGCTTGAAAGTGCCAGCCTCCATTCGATCCGCTCGAAGATAGTTGCCCGTTCATATCGCTTTGCCTGCTATGGGTTGCATTTTAAACTGATTACCCGGTACAAACTCGAATCTTTCGAGTTTCGTTTCTAGCATCAATGTATAACATTTTTATCGTACTATATCCGCAAACAACCCAAAAATGTAGGCATTAAAGGCGTGAAAAACGTCCGAAATCATCGATGATCGCAAGCAGATTCCTTCAAACGAAGTTTGGAACTAATCCACGGTTTTCTCTGAATATTGTAACACTTTAATTTATGCGTATTCGTATTTTTCATCAATGTTACTAATTTTGTGTCTCATATCCGCAAACGTTTCGGAAAGATCTGAGAACGTGTCCAGAATGCCAAGAACATCCGAGAACCAGGTGGTTCAGGTTATAGCGATCCGACTCATCGCAAGGCGATGAGGCGAATCATTCGACGTAAAAAGACCGTAAATCTTGAAAAGTTGCTCCCAGCTCAACCAGAGTATTTTTTCAGAAAATTCTATTATTATAAATACTCCAATCCAGCGTATTTTTCATCAAAGTGTCTATTATCATGACATGACGCAAACAGCATGCAAAAACCCGGTCGTTGAAGGTACTCCATACGTCGCTTGCTGTTAAATCACAGTCATCTAAGACAATTCACTCATAATCAATAGTCGATTCTAGAGTAATTTGTACATCACATGAAAGTGAACTTTTTTATCGTGCCATGTGAACAACGTTCGGCAAATATCTGGTCGGCGTCGAGGACTGCTAGAAAATCCACCGACCCCAGAGGGAACTTACAACATCCCTACCGATCATCACTTGTTTCCCAACAAATGTTTTCTCAGAAAAGTCAACCTTCTTCTATTACTCGACGCTCCTGCTTACTTCGTTTATGACAAAATCGATCTAACTTTTAACTTGCCAAGTAGGCAAATTTTACCTAATAATCACAGCGCCGATGTTGCTAAGAACGTCCAAGGAAACAGACGGGTGCCGCTTGCTTCTGCGCTAATCTACCTTCAACTGTTTCCACAGCGACCTGACAGCAAGACGCGCCAAGTGAAAGATGACCGCTCTGACCCTCAAACACCATTCAACAATGGTGTTTATAGAACATTATATATCTACGTGTATAATGCGAAAATCAGTAGCGTTGAGGACTGTAATCGCAACATTTGGACTATCTCGTTTTCTTCAGAGCTTATCTGTGGCAGACAGTTCGTGGCTCGGGCTTTTTTTCTTTTTTGGAGGGGTGGCGTGTGTGATTGATCCAGACCGAATTTCAACAGCCGAGCGTATATCAAACGGCGCGCCTCCCATAATACGGTGACGACCGGCCGAAGGTCTTACGACGTGCTGAGGCTCCTGATCGGACGTTAAGGGCCGGTCCGTGGGAGTTCGACCTGGTGCGGTGCGGCGTACAAAAGCATGGTGCGATCGGCCCACGTGTCACTAGCGTCACAGTATTGTTCGACAAGCATTGCAGAGGCGCACAGCCCCGTCACTGTTGATGTTTTGGACAGATCTGGGATTCTTTTTATTTCTTTATTTTACGTCAAAAGAGTTCAAAACAGTCTATGACGCGCTAAGGGAAGAAGTGTATATTAGGCACGTATTTTCGATTTTGGAATCCCTCTCTTGAACCACGTGCAAGTTGAATTCAAAATACTGAAAGAACTCATCGTTTTTGGCATGAATTGAAAGGCATTTTGGAGAGAATATCTAGAGATTTCTAGTTCGTATGAGCCACCATTCATCCTCTATAGACGGCAGCCTCTTCTTTTCGAGCAGAAAGTCAAGTCCGTTTTACAAGCGGGCTGAGCGACTGTGGAGCCTTGAACATTCGTGTATTTTAGGTGTCCAATATGCCTTCGTTCTAACGTTCTGTCTGGTTCGCCAAACTGTTTGCGACCGCCGCTGAGGTGCTTGGATATACCCTTTCTGTTTGGAGTAGCGAAACTCACTGAAGTTTCCCCGAGGTTCTGGTGAGACCTTAGGACCGTCTTTACCCAGAACCGTCCCAGCAGCTTGCCAATTCCGTCTGTGATGATGCGTAAGCAACTGAGCGCCTTTTAGGTTAGCCTCAGTTTTCCTAGAGCTGTATATTCGGTGGGCTGTCGAGTCTTGCGTGAGTCCTCAAGTTCCGTGAATTGTCTGTCGATTTTATCCACTGGCACTGAACGTTTCCTTAAGGAATTCCAGATTAACAAGATTAGCTTCGTCGCCAATTCTCTCTGCTGGGATGGCGCATGTTTTTAGGAAGCCGTTCTTAGTATATTGTCGATGGTTCTATTATGAGTGGAGGTAGGGGATAGCGTGAACATGTTTTCTGTAGACAGCACGTCACTCGCGTCTTTTTTCCGAGAGTACTATCCACTCAAAAAAAAAAAAATTCAATAGGACGAACGTGATTGCAAGACCCCAACAACGTATACGGTATCTGCTAGCAGTCAGTGCCTTTTATCCTTTGGCCTGATGCTCGGAGCTCTGGGATCTCGAGGCTCCTGGCCGGTCTCACAACCAGGTACCCGCGAGTCTCGAATTCGCCTAACCTCCGTGACTTCATGGATCGTAGTCAATGAAAGGACATAGCGACGCCGGCTGGAAGTAATTTACTGCATGTTGAAACGAGATTTAATCCGACATGAATTTTTTTTTGTCGAAAAACCTACATTAATTTAGCAGCATGATAATACTTTCTCTACTGCGTAAGCTGTAGGAAAGAAAGTATAAAGGCGCCACTCTGATACTTATTCCAATCAAACCTTTTCGAGCGTTAATCTTTATATATATGTTCGAATAGTCCATTGGGGCCTCCAGAATCATCATCGAATCGTCCGTTGGAGCAATAGTCATCCGATGCATTGTACACCGCACTCTCTTCATCTGTAGCATCTGCGACAGGTAGATAAGGACCGCAAAGTCAAACCTCGCTGAACGAACCGCACTGGGGTGGAATCCTGCGAGAGGTGGAAGAAAAACTCGCAGTAGTTCACAGCTCATTCACTCAACGGCTTCACAGAAAATTCAGTCTTTACATATAAACGGTCATGCGAACGTCGTACTCGCTATAAATAGATATAAAGGTAATCGTCTCTAATTGCCAATGTTTCCAAAGAGCAATGCTTCATAGGAGCTATCAAGAAGATCCTTCAAGGTGCTCCCTTTGGTCCATCGGCCATCAAAGATGTTCTTCAACTGGATGGACTGCGAGCGCATGACATATGCGTGCCGGGAAAAATAAATTAAAAAATATTAAATAATAATAATAATAATAATAATAATAATAATAATAATAAAGCGCTTATAGTTTTCCTACATTTATAGTTTGAACTGAAAATTTAATCTTTATAAATACTCAAATCCTGGGTATTTGGTTTGGGCTAAATGTGCCAAAAATTTATTTTGCCATGTCGGCAAATATGATCAACTACGTTCTTCCTTGATTATTCTATCATTATAAATACATACATTGTTATTTCGTTTTGGTATCAATTATTTATCGTTCAATGTCGCAAATACGGAAAGATCTGAGCGCCAAGTTACAACCCCGGTGTTCCGGAATCTCTTTCATTTTGGCCCCTTGCTTTTCAGCCTGCGTTTTCTTCTAACATTCTTAATCAAAACAAACTATTTTTGCGTATTTCATGGTTTCTATTAATGTGTCTGTGTATAAAAAATATATTTCTGAATCTTTAGTATGAACATTTTATCTGTTTCTTTAAATGTAACAATTGTTAAGGTACAGGCCCCAATCGCAACCGCTAAATTCGTCGCTAATGATCAATTCTACGAGCAGATATAAGCAGTTGTGGACGCTGTACCACCAAACATCTAGCTAATAGTACGATACTGAAATGGAAACGTAAGTTCAGAAGAAGTATTCGTAATTTCCTGAAAAATTTATATTTAGCAAAGGCGACCGACTCATTGAATACTGTCTTCCGAACAGTCTCTACATAGCCAACTAAATGTTTGAGCAACCAGTCAATCAAATACAGGGTATTCCCCAGACGGACAGTGATAAAACCATCTACACTATATTTTAGGCAAGCAGATAAGGAGAAGTGCAGAAGATGTCGCAAAGACAGTACCGAGGACAGACAGCGGATCAGACCACGAAGCCAAAGTTTAACCGCGGAACGCCACGCGTCCAACTGCGGAACTTTGAAGCACAGAAAAGAACAGTTATATTCCACATTGATAAGGTGCTGAAAAAATCAGGGAAACTGGTGGTAGGGAGCTTATCTCATTACCAGACAGTGGGAAAGAACGATCGTTTTTAGGCAGATATAAGAGGAATCATCACAAGCGATTCTTCCAGAACTCCTAAAAGGCCTTCGAGAACTGTTCTAAATGGCTTACTGCAGAAACGTAAAGACAGATCAAGACAGGAAAAAATTCAAAAGAGGAAAAAGTTCCAGGCAAATATAAGGAGACTATATTCAGATTCGAAAATCTGCAAGAAAAGATAAAAGCAAATACATCTAACAAAAATCTTCGGAAATTGAGAAATACGAGAAATCAAAACCAAAAGATATGTTCCGGGCAATCAGAAATATAAGTAAGGAATTCAGAATAGAAATAGGAAATAAAAAAAGGTACTGTTCTCACCGATAGGTGTCGAATCGGAAGAAGATGGCTAAAAAAGTTCATGGCAGAACTATACGAAAACCACGAAGCTACTTACGAGAACGACGCAATATATTGTAAAAACGGAACCACTATCATGGAAAAGGAAATTAGACGGGTGTCAGAACAATTATCTAAGAATAAAGCTCCAGGAAATGAAAACATTTCAGCAGAACTGTTAAACCTGTAAAAGAACTGATCATCCCAGGTTTAAATAATTTATGTATACAATTTGGGAATAAGTAATATTGTGTCAAATACGAAAACTGCGTTTTTATAACTCTACCGAATAACGGAGACGCCAAGGAATGCACAAACTACAGCGATATTGCCTTAATTCCATATGGAAGAAAAATTACGTATGTAAAGTATAATAATTTCGTAATAATAATTTCGTATGTAAAGAATAATACACAAGGAAATGGAACATTACGTGGAAAGGGAGTTCTCACTTAAATAGACTGGGTTTAATTAAGTGAAAAACACTGGAAAAGAATCGAGAAATTTCCTTAAGTTTCATGGTACCAGAAAGTATTTTACAACGTAAACCTTAGTAGACAGAGGAAATGCAATGATTGGGGATACCACAGCACTTCAAAGAGTTTATGAAAGATTTTTAATGTATGGTTACCAAAAGGCAATTGTAAAAACTGAGGAAGTTGGAATTGAATGGTTCCCTTTACAGAAAGCAGTGAGATACGATTGTACATTGTCATCAGCAATGCATAACATATACATCAAAGCATAATGAAAGTATCTGGAGTTATAGACATGAAAACAGGAATCAGAATTGGTAGGATTATTATCAAACTCTGCGCTATGCCGACATTATATTTTTACCAAAAAGCAAAGAGGATCTAATACGTCTCATAAGCTTGATGACGCAAAACGAAAATGTAGGCCACAAATTAAATATTAAGAAAACAAAAGCGATGTGTACAGGCAGACATTGCCTTACAGTTCATTGGGAAATAATATTTACTATAGATAATTACAATTTCTTCGACACATAGATACGTAATAGTACATCCAGTAAAGAAGATTGAGAAAATACAGTTACAGTGGGGAAAATAAGAAAAAGAAAACTAGAAAAGGATCTCAAGGATTACTACGAGTAATGAGTCCTCTCAGAAGCCCGTGTTAGAGGTCCCTTCTAGACACACTGAGCCCCTTTGTACGTCGTTTGCTCTCCAGCTACATTGAATGTGACCGGACCACGTAGGCAATATATTAACAAATCGTTGTTTTCAAACATAAATCTGCCTGTTGGGAGTCCCTGCTAAACGCAATCAGCAACTTTTAAAATTGCAAAGTCCAGCGTAGACTCATACTCTTTGGAGTGGTGAGAGCTGGTCCATAACCCGCACTCTAGTCTGGCCGAGCGTCTCGTGATCACTTAAGACCGACTCAGCAGCAATCCAAGACTGTCTGTAACGTCCCGTATTGCAATAGAGTATTTCTGTTCACTTCACTTCAGTTTCTGCGGTGTTCGCTTCTGTAGATACCCTCGGGTCGTGTGCGAGTCGTTAGGTCCTGAACATTACGAGTCGATTATATCGATGGGCAGCGACTGTCTCCTAACGGATTTCCCACTCAGCCAAGAGGCTAGTCGACACAAATTCTGCCTTTCAGGGTGGCGGACGTTTTCAGGATGCCGTTTATCGTGGAATGGCGGTAGTGCTATTTGGAGCAGTGGTAGCGCTAGGTGTAACAATGTTTCCTGTAGACAGGACCGCTTGTCATACTGCAGTCGGCAGCAGTTGTTCTGCCCACTCACCAACAAGAAGAAATTCAATAGGTCCTCCTCAATTGAAAAATGCCATGGTCTACAGTGCCTGCTAATGTCTACCATAATGATTGAACATCACTTGCTCTTCAGCTGCTTCGAGTAAAGCCGGTTGACGCAGGGCTGCCATGAGAACGAAGTACTGGTACTCACTGCTCATTCAGACAGGGTTTACCCAGCACATGAACCTTGATACATATTTGAATCCTGCGTATTTCATTTTTTCATAATTGTGGCAACTTTGATAACGTAAGTTTGTAAACATTTGCAGAGGTCACACCGTCGTAGGGATAAGATCGCTCAAGGCCACATACATGCCAGAGAAAAACTCTCCGTTCACAGCTGCTTCAACTATTGCTTATGTAAGCTCTCAATATAAACGCGAAAAGTGAAAGAAAACTGCGCCGGTGTTTCGTCGCATTCACCCATGTTTTCCTACCGAAATTCTAGTTTATAAACACACACAAATCCAGCGCATTGTAATTTTCTCGTTAATGTGTCAATTTGTTATCGATCTCTGTCGAAAAACATTACCAACGGAAATTGCGGCAAAGATGCAAAGAGTCCAAGGTCTCTGACACAATCACAAGCTTTGTTCGCTGCTTGGTAGTTAACTGCTACGACTACTGGGTTGCCAAGTGGATGATGATCGCGTTGGTACTCACGTCCCATTCAGCCAGGATTTTCTCAAATAAACAAACCTCTGTATGTACTCAAACCAGCATATTTCGTATAAGAATTAATTTTTGGTGTATCGCAGGTGTAAGGCACTCGCGCAAGGCCAATTATAGTGGAGAACGGCCCACTCTGTGCACCGCTAGCTCTTGAGCTGCTTTGAATGAGTTCTCCATGTAAAGGTGACAGATGAAAGAAAACAGTACGAAGGTCTTTCTTCATTTACTCTACGTATGTTTTTTGTCCTTTTTCTTTCTCAGAAAATCATATTTTTGAATATAAACGAATACTACGTATTTGGATTTGGGGATAAATGTGTCGAATTGATATTATTTCTTAACGGAAAAGGAAACGTTCTTGTTCCTTGACAGTAAATGTGACAATTTTTATTGTTCCTTCACGCAACAACAATTCGCTCAACTACTTACACTGCGGTCGCTTCACTTCCGTGTCTCAGATTGAAGAAAATTACGCTGATCAACACGTTTGAATCTCCTACGTATTTTCAAGCGAATACTACCCATATACGTACATACATTAAAAATATGGTCGCGAAGCCTTTGTTCTAACGCTCTGCCTGTTTCACCAATCTATTTGCGACCGCCGCTGAGGTGCTTGGATTTACTCTTTCTGTTTGGAGTAGCGAAAGATGATCCTCAACTCAACTGAAGTTTCCGCGAGGTACTGTTCAGCTCTTTAGACCCTCATTACCCAGAACAGTCTCAGCTGTTCGCCAATTCGGTCTGTGTTGATCCGCAAGCAACTGAGTACCTTTTAGGTTAGCCTCAGTTTCCCTAGAGCTGGATATTCTGTATGCCATCGAGTCTTGCGTGAGTCCTCAGGTTCCGTGAATTGTTTGTCGATTTGATCCACTGGCACTGAACGTTTCCTTAAGAAATTCCCTATTAACAAGGAGATTAGCTTACTCGCCAATTCTCTCTGCTGGGATGGCGAATGTTTTTAGGAAGCCGTTCTTAGTATATTGTCGATGGTTCTATTCTGAGTGAAGGTAGGGGATCGCCTGATCATGTTTTCTGTAGACAGCTCTCACTCACTCTGTAGACAGCACAGCACTCACTGACGTTTTTAGCTCCAAATGTACTATCCACTCAACAAGACATCATATAATTCAATAGACCATCCTTGATTGCACAATCCCTACAACGTATACAGTATCTGCTAGCAGTCCGTGCCTTTTATCCCTTTGGCCCGGGGCTCGGAGCTCTTGGATCTTGAGGCTCCTGGCTGGTCTCACAACCAGGTACCCGCGAGTCTCGAAGTCGCCTAACGTCCGTGAGTTCACGGAGCGTAGTCAATGAATTCACCTAGGGACACCGGCTAGAAGTAATTTACTGCATGTTGAAACGAGATTTAATCCGACATGAAATTTTTTTGTCGAAAACTCGCCATTATTTTAGCGGAACACCTATACTTTCTCTACTGCGTGAGCAGTAGGCAAGAAAGTATAAAGGCGCCACGCTGATACTTATTCCAATCACGCGCATGTAATCAAATCCCGTCGATTATGGCATTTTTAAGTCGAATTTGGAATCTCTCATGTTCTCAAATGTCGTAGATGAAAAGATTGCACAAGGCTACTAATGGTCGAAAAAGATTCTGTTCCGTGCATCGCTAGCTCTTCAGATGTTCGGACAGCAAGCGCTGTAAACAAACATACTAGCTGACAGAAAGTAGCACTGGTCGTCTTCCTTCATTAACCAATGGTTTCTAGCAAATTCGACCTTTGTATACCCACATCCTACGCATATCGATTTTTTCATTAAGTATCCAATTTACATCGTTCCCTGACAGGAAACGTCCACAAACGGGATTGTGTGAAGATGAAAAAAGTCCAGTGACACCCTTTGACGATATAAGAAGCTTTGCTTAGCACTTGCTCCTCAGTAGCTTATACTGCGGCCGCTCCAACTGGGCGTGTCAGGTTAAAAAAACATCCGCAGAATAGAATGCAGCAATCACACATTTCTTCTTTTCAAGCATATTTCACGTATATACTCGAATCGTGCGTTTATTTTTTGACAAACTTAGGTTCATTTCTTGTCCGCCAAGTCCACATCAATACACAGAGTCCGAGGAGTAAAGAAAGCCCGAGGACACTAACGGTCGAGCGGAGCATGTCTTGTTGTTCAGCTGATTCGATTGCGAGTTCTCCATGTAAATAGCGGCAGGTGAAAGCAACCAGCGCTGATGGTCACGCTGCATTCATTTCAGATTCGTAGCGGCACCTTTTAATTATTACCATATACTCAAGTGCCAAGATTCTACTCATTAATTTTCACACACATTCAAAATGGCCCGTTTGAATTTCACAATTAACATCACTCATAAATAAATTATTCAGCAAATAATAAATACAAATTCCACAGGATTGAATTACACGTGTCACGAAGTGCCTTTCCCCAGCTGCATTATTTTATGGCTACCTTTAAATATAATCGAATCCATCATATTTCGTTTGTGGCATTAATGTGTCCATCCTTTATCGTGTTGTCACGAAATTACTACAATGACTACGACATCAAAGACGAATATAACAATACGATCCATTATAGTATTTTTATATCCAAAAATAAATATATTCTGAACAAAAACTAGCTAGAAGAAATGGTCTATGCTGCTACTTCATAGAATAATGAACTAGTGGTGCCACAAAATGGCACTGACTTTCTCGTTGCAAAAATTTCCCTATTTCCTGGGTGTGAACTGGCTTTACAGTCTTGCCCCATCTATTTGAGAGATTTGCCACTAGAACATCGAGGAGGCCAAGAAGATGCAAGTACTCTGGAGGAAGCTAGTCGATCCCTCCAAACGTGATGTTACGTAAATCGTTAGAGGTAAAAGCGACCTGAAACTACACATGTTGCCACCGTCAGTCCTACGTAGGAATTACCTTCGTATCCTAATGTTCGATTAGAATTTCACGTCCGGTTCCGTAATGTGCTGGGCCCCTGCTGAGCATTGGACATTCGTGTTTCTCAAGAGTCAAAAATGCTCGAGGGTCATGGTCTCTCGTTGGGCTATTTCGCCTATATAGTTGCTATCACGTTGCAAAGTACGGTCGCTGTTTGCATGGTATTCCTGCTGTTTGGAGTGATGAATGCCGGTCCATAAACCGCACCTAAGTTTGGCCGAGCTCCTGATAAGCCCGGCAGACCGTCACAGCTGATCGTCTCTATGATGCCCCGTATGCAATACATACAATGCCACTGTTGGCTTGGCTTCAATTTCCACGGTGTTCGCTTTTGTGGATGACCTCGGGTCATGTGCGAGTCGTAATGTCCTGTACATCGAGAATCGATATTAACAATTTGCAGCGAATGTCTTCTTAAGGATTGCCATCTGAGGGGGAATGCCGTTCTTCAATTATTCGAAACGTGAATGACTGAAGAATGCAGAAGGAACAGAAAAAATCTACTTGACGGAACGCATACAAAAGGACTACATAGACTAACTTAAGTACGAAAAAAAGATATATTCAACAAGATCGCAATAGTCATCAACAAGAAACAAATTTTCCAAACGCAAAATGCAGGTAAAACACAGCGGGCGAGGGTATGGAAATTTAATATTGTAATGATTTATCATCATATATCATTTAGTAATGATATAATCATCAACCAAATAAGTATTTCCTTTAAATGAAAAAAAAAATCCCTACAAATGAAATAAATTATACCTGAAGAGGCAAATGACGGGAGCGCCGCGCACGAACATTTTTTCTAAATTAAACGAATGCGCGGAGAAATGGGAAGCATAACGTAAACATTTGATATAGCACAATTTTAGGAATCATTTGAAACAACAATCAACAAAATCGGACCAGGGGTTTGCTTAATTGGAGCATTTTAGTAATCGTGTATCTCAGTTTAATAAAAAAGAGCATGTAGACGCAATTGTTGCCGAGAAGAAGCAAATTACGAATAGTGTTTTTCATAAATAGTAAGAGAACGCCTAAAGGGATCGGGTTAAGATTTGGCAGAACAAAACAGCAGAAATTATAGAGATTTTTGAGGAGTCACAATTTTGTAGGACGCATAGGAGGCGAAATCAAAATTAAGTGTTAAAATTGTTATTTAGAAAAGACATGAAACTAGCAACACATTGTCGTGACGTCATGATAAGACGACGAGCGGCGAATTGTAATATTAAATTTAAAAAAGGCGCTGAGAGGCGAAGACAAAATGACAATTATCAGAGAATGTTCGGACATAATATAGAGGCAATGATAAGGCAGGTAAACATTAACAAATGAAAAGAAGACATACTTTTCGTTATGATGTTAGGCGCGTTAAGCGAGTGATCATATTTTTTTTCGTAGGGCTTTTATCCAGACGACAGCGGTTGCCCTTTACGTCCCGTTGGGACGCATATTCGACCATACACTAGGCAAACACTTGCGGGTTCCTCTGATCTGGGGTCAGCAGAACGCGAGGGCCTCCCCGACAACACACACACATACATACACATACACACACACACACACACAAAGTCAACGGACAACATGCCCAAGGCGGGACTCGAACCCGCGACCCTTCGGACCGAAGCGCTGTGTCGGTACTCGCTCTTAGCCACCTCGGCCATCCAGGTCGGCGAGTGATCAGCTTTTGTTGGAGGAAAAACCATATAAGCCGAGGACAACAATGCCCAAGGAGAGAAAGTTTCGAGCAGTGTGTGAACGAGAGGTCTGTGTTAGACGCTGCATTTTTATGATTGTTCGGAATTTATAGTTTGAAAAACAGTTTATTTTTATCTCAATGGCGCACGAACTGTATAAAAAAACGTGCACGTGTATTGGCAAATAGTGGCGCATAATTAGTGAATAGTGGCAATGCGGAATAATAGATTTTTTTGTGATCGCGGCCTTAAGCAGTAGTAGGCGGACATTTTGTATCGTGTTTAATAACAGGAATTTTACGTGATCTCGTCTGAATATTGAAGGGAAGTGCAAGCGAAGTTTTGTTTTGTAAAAAGATAGTGCATCTACGCGCCGTTATTTTAAACATTCAGCGGGAACTTTGTGTTGGGTTTGCGCAGAATATTTCGATCTTTTCCCGATTTGTGTAAGCTTCGCCCTGTGAAATGATCCCTGATATGGTGGCTGGAGCTTTGCGATAATTGCGCACACAGGGTGTGCAAATTGGTGGCTGGCGACGAACGTGACTTGCGCTGCGTGCCGCGACGCCGAACCAGGCTGGTGACAAACGTGACCTGCGCTGCGTGCCATGACGCCGAACCAGCAGACAGGGAAATGACACGATTGATTTATTTTGGTTGCTGCAAAAACGCATTTCTGTCCAAGATCAAGTCATGTTAAATTGGTACAAATTAAAAGTCAATAAGTTGGTTTTGCAGAATGCGCATTCGGTGTGAATGAGATTGTTTTTGTAAAGTTGCAGAGTGAATGTTTTTTTCTTTGTTTTTATGTCAAGTGAATTTTTTTATGTATGCCATTAAAGGGTATTTTTTTGGAAATGTGTTCATTGTTGGTGTTTTAAGAACGAGAAAAAGAGTTAGTCATGATAGAATAAATCAAGATGAACACAATCGTGTTTATCGATAAAACCCTTTCAATGACGTGTTGTCATTTATGGTAGTTAGACGCTGACCCACGCGCGCGTTGCACGAGTATTACGTTTCGAACCCTGTACAGGGCCCATCACAAATCCACGACCCCATAAATCTTCAGAATTACGAAAAGTTAGCTAGCAAACGGGTTATTAACGTATTTAATAGAGGGAGGAGACGAAATGTTAAATTGGCGCCCAATATATTAGCGTAAATAATAATGGTGGAAGAAGTAAAATTGTTAGACTGACAGCCCAACAAGAGGTATAAATGGAATTTGCCACATTAGCAACACAACGCGAGGTGTGAATAGGCTTGTTATTTAATTCGCCGCAGTGGCGCACCAACGGGAGGCTGGAATAGGCTATTAACTCACCACATACGCGCACCAAGGTGAGGTTGGAAGAAGGCAATAAAGAATTCGCCACAATATACTTTCACAAAGACGTTTTTACAAATACATTGAGAATCAGAAAAAAATTATCGATGTGTTTCAAATAACACTAGACACATTGTTTTCTACCAACACATCAAATTAAAATTTCTACTATAGAAATCAAAAAGCAAGGACAAAAAGTAAAGTATGTCTATAACAAGAAATAATTCCAAAGGAAATTCTTTACTTCCGTGATCGGAAAACAAAGGGAATCTGATCAATAGGAGAGTATGAGATAATGTTGCTTACAGACGAATAAATATTCTTATCGCATATCAATCAAGTCAAAGTTTTAAAACGCCACCTGGGAAACCGATCTCAACAATAGCAGTATCAAAGGTACCGAAAACGTCCAAAAACCCCATTACACAAAAAACATTCTCTCCCTGCACCGCTCGACGTTCATCTGTTTCGATTGCTCTGTATTCAGGCGCGTGCGTATATAAAAATGACGACGTTGCTCACGCTCCATTCGCCAGAGCTATTAAAAATGCCATCATTATGCACGGGAAAACAAGATATTTCGTTTATGGTACACGCGTATCAAATGTTTACCAACCATCACACTAATCCAAAGACACGAGCCGCACGCTCCACTTGCTCATTAACTGTGAGGATTGTGAGCGATCCACAATAATAGCCCGGTTGAAAGAATGCTGAAGTGATCATGCTGCATTTACCCATCGCTAACACAACAGTTTAAATCTTCATATTGTGACATACCGATATGTCACATGAAAATAAACTAACATTTATTTGTAGACTATATGGTGGAACATGCATTAGAAAATATCACGAGAGCAAGGGCTTAGCAACGACCGTGAATAAACAATGTAGTTTTTGTTTTTTGTAAATGCATTAAGAGGTGGCTGGATGCCGAAAGTAGAAAATTTGGGATTGGGCGAAGAAGTTTAGACGATCGAAAGGTCAGCTACACCAAAATATAACGAACGTATGGATTGGCTGGGTGAGAGAAGGACGGTCAAATGTTATGAAAAAAGAGGAAGGTAGTTTAATACGAAGTCTTCGAGGGTGAATCATGCAGGAAGATTTCATTCTGACCGGCATCGCGTTTCTGAACTGATCGTAGGTTCGTGAGAGGGAACGAGTATAATACAGATAGTCAGAATCGGGTTATCAGATCGTGAAATTTTAAGGACAGTAAATGATATTGCAGATATTGCATGTGGAAGTAATATTGATGCATAAATTGGGACTTTGTCGGGAGTGGTAATCGAGTAATAGATTTCGGGACTATGTCATAGGACGTAATCGGGACTGATAGTTTTGATAGTTTGAGACCAGCTTGGATAGGGGCAGAAGAGGATTTCTTGGGACTTTGCAAACTCGCAAGATATTTCGACTGAGAAGTCTACGAGGGACATCAACGAAGAATAGATAAGTTAACCGCGGTATAATACTGTAAATTAAAAGATATCTTGATAAAAGACCTAACATCAAATCATTTATTAAATTCACTAAATTGTTTGCTAAAAAGGTAATAATAAACTTTGTTAAATTTTATTCTTTAGAAAAGAAAGTGATCTTTCATTTAGTCAATCCAAACCGAAATGAACTAGAAATATAGAATCATTCTATTTCAGATTCCCAGCAGCGCTGTATAGTCAGCGGATCCTATAATGCATTATAAAGGTAATAAGGATTATAATATATCGTGACCCATTGACCCAGCAAGCCGGACGCTAAGATCTTTGCCAGATATTAATGTAGAGAAATTTTGTATATCTCAATATATACTCGTATACTATTTGCATAATTTGCGCCAGGCAACAATTAGTAGCATTAGTTACTTTCTCTTCAGCAGCTGCGGCTGCAACAAATGAAAGGAGACCATGCAGGTCCAGACGCCACATTCAGCCGAGGTTTAAATATTTATATATTATCGAATCCCGTACTCAAAAATCAGCGCATCAGATTCATCTAATACCGCTTGCTCTTCAGCTGTTACGACTGTGATAGGGAGTGAAAACCGCGCAGATACTTACGCGTCGTTCAGTCAGTATTTTCCCAGAGAAAATAATCTCTAAATATTGTCGAAAACTGTACTTCACTGTGGGATCTGGTGACAGGTGGAAGAAAAACTTCCCAGTAGTTCACAGCTAGTTCACTCAACGGCTTCACAGAAAATTCAGTCTTTACACATAAAAGGTCATGCGAATATCGTACTGGACATAAATAGATAAAACGGTAATCGTCTCTAACTACCAATGTTCCGATGGGTCAATGCGTCATAGTAGCAATCAAGAAAATCCTTTAGAGTGCTTCCTTAGGTCCATCGGTTCTCAAAGATCATGTTCTTCAACTAGATGGACTGCGAGCGCACATCTGTGCGCCGGGAAAAAAATAATAAATAATAATCATAATAATATCATAATAAAACGGTGGTAGTTTTCCAACATTCACAGTTTGAACATAAAATTTAATCTTTATATATATTCAAATCATGGATATTTGGTTTGGGCTAAATGTTTATCGAGCCATGTCGGCAAATATTGATGGTCACCTACGTTCTTCCCTTATTATTCTATTATAAATGCTCGATACATTGTTATTTCGTTTTGGTATCAAATAGTTATCGTTGAATGTCGAAAATAGGGAAAGATCTGAGCCCAAGTAGGCAACTTCGGTGTCACCGAATATCTCTTTCTGTTCGCCTCTTGCTTCTAAGCTTGCGTTTTCTTATTACATTCTTTTTCACACGATTTCTGCATATTTCGTGGTTTCTATTAATGTGTCTGGGTATAAAAAAATATATTTCAGAATCGTCAGAATGTCCATTTTAACTGTTTCATTAAATGTAACAATTATTCAGGTATAGGACCCAATCGGAGGCGCTAATTACACCACTAATGATGAATTCTACGAACAGATATAAGCAGTTCTGGACGCTGTACCACCAAACGACATCTCGCTTGTAATATGTGACTGAAATAGGAAAGGTGAGAAGAAGTATTCGAAATTTCTTTAAAAAATTATATTTAGCAAAGGCAAACGACTCATTGAATACTGACTTCCGAACAGTCACTGCATAGCAACCAGGCAATCAAATTCTCATAGGGTATTCCCCAGACGGACAGTGATAAAACCACCTAAACTACGTTTTAAACAAGCAGATATATGGAGAAGCGCAGTAAAATGGTACAAACAGTACCATGGGCCAACGGAATCAGACCACGAACTACTAGGCTCAAACAGAGCGAAACTAAAAAAATTAGAAACATAAAAATGGGGGTAATGTTTGACATGGATAAAGTGCTAAAAAAAACTAAAGAAACTGCTGGCAGCGAGCTCCTTACATTATCACAAAAACGATTGTCATTAGGTAGTGTGATAATTTTAAAAAACACTTAATAAATTGAAATCAATTATTATTAATTAATAAAAGAATATAATTTCCTACTAATTTTAAGTGTGGGTTCATGTCAGCAAACTCAAAGACCTGGGCACAATGAGTGCCAAAAACGTCAATGTGGAAACGACACTTTGTAACATCCCTAGCCTTTCAACCCAAGTTGTCTCTGAAAATTTCTTTGTATAATTCTCATTTATTACGTATTTATTTTATGACATAATGGATCAAATTTTTAACGAGAAATGTTGCAAATCGAAACGCCTAAGTAATAGCGTCAAAGATGATAAGAACGTCCAATTTCTATGGTGAACGCTAGCCCCTCGCACTTGCGCCATTTTGTCTTGACCTGTTTTGTCAGAGAGCTATCGACAAAAACACGAGGTCGTGATCGATGAACACTCTGATTCACTCACCAGTCAGCAAGATTTGTTTCAAAATAATATATTTCCTTACACTATTCGAGTGCTCTTGGCAACCGACTGTCGCATTGTTGAAGACTGTAATCCCGATGTTTGGACCACCTTCTTGTTGTGTTTTTCAGGGCTTGTCTGCCCCGGGGAGTTAGCCGCTCGGACATATATTCGAGGAGGGTCATGTGTGATTTATTGAACCAACCGGCCAAACAAAGTGCCGGCCGTCGATTGCGGAGGTCAAATCGGACCGCAGGGCTGGGGGATCATATAGCATGGAACGGACCAGAGCGAAAAGGGGCGGTGTGTGTTCGGACGGTAAGGGCCGGTCCGTTGTAGGGTGACATGGTGCGGTAAGGGGCTGGACGGATCATCGTGGAGCTCTTCTGTTTTTGTTGGTTTCTGTTGATATTTGTTTTATCGTTATTTGCAAAAACGCCATTATGACTGTCTCATTTTTGGCGCCCGCGGTTGTTTATTTTGCATTGTCACTATTTTTGTGTAACTATCACGTTGATACATTGTCACTATCATTTTGTCACTCACATTCGCCATTTTTGCCTTTGCTGCTCCCAAGTTTGTAGCAGGACGGCATGGTGCGAACCGGAGAAAGAACATCCCCGCGTTATAGCGCGTAGTAGTGGACGACACACACAATATAGAGGCGCATACTCGCATAACCGTGGGATTTTTAGGATATCTTGCAATATACTTTTTTATTTATTTTATGTCAAACAGTGAAAAACTGTTATCACTTGCTACGCGGAGACATATATCTGAACCATAAATCGTTTAATTGTGAATATACAAAGAAATGAGCGTTTTTCGCAAGAATTGGCAAGCGTTGGCAGCGAGACTATCCATGATTCGTCCGAGCCACCATTGGTCCTCTCTTGCTAGCACACCTCGTCTCATCGATGAGAAAGTCATGCAAAGTCTCAATTAGTGAAATTAGAATTCCTACTAATGATATCACAAACTAAGGAGAAAATGAAAGAAATTCTGTTTACAAGAAATATTTCCGAGAGGATTTCTTTACTTCTGTGACAAGGCCAGAAGGAAATCGGATCGACAGGGAAGTGTCAGGCGAAGTTTTTTACAGAATAATTTTTCTTACTGTATTTATTATTCATATTACGTATTTATATACGTAATATATATACATATATAATATATATATATATATATATATATATATATATATATATATATACGTAATATAGAGACTGAAACATTGAACGTGTGAAAGACACCGAGGACAGTTACGGTCGGGAGGAGCACCCTCCATGCACCTCTTGCTCTTTAGCTGATTCGATGGCGAGCGCTCCACGTGGCAAGTGAATGAAAACCGTTGCAGTCAACGCTGCATCTATGGATTCTCAGAAAATGCTGCCTTTGTGCACAGCGGAATCCTGCACATTTCGTCTTGACATTAGTTTGTCAATATCTTATCGCGTTAAGTCACTTAACTACATGATGTCACAATGATCGCGGCGCCAAAGATGCAAAACCCTCCCCGTAATGGCAAGCCTACTGTTGTTTGCGCCGCCTACTCAACTGCTTCGACTGCGTCCGCGACATGGAGGCGTCACAGGAGGGCGAAAGATTAGATCCCAACGCCGCACTAAGGTTTGCCAAGCAAATTCTATCATACACACACTCGAAAACAGAGTATTTGTTAGATTACAGAAGCAAATAATGTCTTGGAATTTAAATATAGTTCTTTCAATTTAAATCATATGTTCCAAAATGCAAGCCCTTAAATTCAAGATCATTATATTTCAATTATAGGTTGGCTTAGCAAGGCGTATTGTTTGACTGTAAACGATGCCATATTGGAATATTTAATCATGAAATAAAAATTTAGTGCTGGAACACTAAATGTTAACTTTATGATTAATATTAAGTGCTTGGCTTATCAGAGTACATATATGAGGAATCATCACTGGCGCAATTTCATTGATTCCTATAAAAATATTGAAGAACTGCTTTAAAAGGCTTACAAGCAGAAACTTAAAGATGAACTGACTGGAAAGAATCCAAGGGAAAAGGGGACCGGGTTGAAATAAAATCGTACGTTTCAAAAATTAGCAAGAAAAAATAAAAGAAAATTCATCCAAGGAAAATTTGCGGAAATAGAAAAATACAAGAAATCGAAACCAGAAGTATGTTCCACCCATCAGGGAAATACGTAGGGAATTGAGACACAAAAAAGAAAATAATGAAGAGAAAACCAAACCATCGTCACCAATAGGAGTCAGATTTTAAGAAAATGGCAAAAATTTCCTGGAGAATTTTATGAAAACCACGATGCTACCTACCAGAACGACGCAGAAGATTGTTAAAAAGAAACTCTAATATAGAATAAGAAATTTGGCTAGAAGGTGTTGCAGCAACTGCCTAACAATAAAAATCCAGGAAATGAAAACTTCTCAGCAGAACAGTTAAAAGCTGTAAAAGAAGTGGTTGAGGCTGTAAAATAGCTTCAGCAAATATTTTGGAGAACCGCAGACTTCTGGATTAGGTTGCACACAAAGCGTGGCCACAACTTCCTAGCTTTGCTTAAGGGAAAATTCTAAAAGACAATTATTTAAGAGCTGTTAGATTATCTACACGTAAGAATAATTGAAAATTGAAGAAGTTAACCACGTCACCCTGTTGTCAATATTAATTTAGGTGAACAGAAGAATGATTCCTGTTATAATTCGTGCGACATACAATTTCAGCATCTGCATCAGGCCCCGCTACCAACAGCACAAAAATTATTTTTGAATGAAACAAAGATGCGAATCGCAACCACACCCTCCAACTGACGAGACTATACTTGGCAAAAATTCCTGGCTGAAAATTCTCCAACAATTAACCCCGGTGTCGCCACACTGAGAATTGTATTCAATTACGAAAATACATGACAATGCAGCCGTATTTGCGCGACAATAACTCTTAGCTGAACTCGCAATACCAACCCTACATAATTAAATTTATCAGTTGGAAAATGTATGTGTGTATATCCAGTACCTGGCGCGATTTCGCGAGCGTCTATGCAGACAGTTCAACACGTCAAAACACGTTGTGTTTTCAAAGATTTTCATACAAAAGAAGTCTTTGCCTTTGTCTCTGGAAGCTAGCCCGCCGATTTTGACCGTTCATTTAGATACCGCGTATGTAGTTTTCGGCATTAACCTGTAAAATATTTATCGTGTTTTATTGGCAAACAGTCCAAAATATCACTGCGTCGAAGATGTCATTAAGAAGAACCTTGAAGGTGCTTGCTTAGGGCCATCGGAGGAATTGCGCGCAGTGACCTCTTGAGCTGCACCAAATGCAGAATGGCCACCTAAGGGTACTAGGTGAAAAAAACGCGCTGATGCTCACAACTTAAATAGGAAGAGTCTCTCTTTGCAAAACCAATATTTAAATACAAATCGTTCGACCCTGAAAGTGTGTCATTTTTATCGTGCCAAGTCTACAACTTACGCCAAGACCTGGGCATCTAGAAGATGGAGAACATCCGCCTACCCAAATGGAAGCAAGCCGATCCCTCAAAACGTCGCAGTGCCAATGCTCCATTTAAGTGCACTTCGTATTTTCTATAAATGTCTTTAATTTCAAACGTTTTTAATGGGAAGACCTGGGCGTTGCTGGCGAAATAGGTGCGAAATCCCAAGTCGTGCTGAGTGAACCTCACTATATTCGCTTGCTGTTCAACCATGGTTTTTCCAGAAAATTCAATCGTTTTCAATAAACGATACCTACGTATTCAGTATATCTTTTAAGAGTGTATAACTTTTCGCGGCGTGTCAAGAAATGTTACTTTAAGACCTGGGTACAAAGGTACCTGAAAATGTCAGAGGTGGAAACGACCCTTTCGAACATCGCTTGCTTTTCAACTTAAATTGTTCCAGAAAAAGCCCATTGTATATTTCTCATTTATTGCGTATTTATTTTATGACATAATGGATCAAACTTTTAATGAGAAATGTCGCAAAAACGTACGCCAAGGAAAGGGCGTAAAAGATGATAAGAACGTCCAAGATACATAGTGAACGCTAGCCGCTCGCTTCTGCGCCATTTTGTCGTGAAATGTTTTGTCGGAGAACTATCGACAAAAACACGACGTCGTGATTCACACTTACCAGTCCGAAACATTTTTTCCAAAACAATATATATTTTCATACACTATTCGAGTGCTCTTGGCAGCTATCGTATGGTTGAAGGCTATAATCCCGATGTTTGGACCACCTTCTCGCTGTATTCTGCAAGGCTAGTCGGCCCTGAACAGTTACTCGCTCGGCCTTATATCGGAGTGGGTCCATGTGAGCAAAGGAAGTACAATCGGACCGCACGACTGGTGATCATATAGCAAGGAACGGACCGAAGCGAGAAGGGGCGGTCTGTGATCGGACGGCGAGGGCTGGTCCGAGGTAGGGTGACATGATACGGTCAACGCCAGGACGAAATGGTGCGAACTGGTGGAGAAGACGCCCGCGTGACAGCGCGTAATATTGGGCGACAAACATTACGGAGGTACATACACGCGTCGCCGTGGCTTGTTTGCGATATCTGGCAATATTCTTTTTTTTCTTTATTTTACGTCAAAACAGTGAAAAACTGTATAACTTGCTTCGCGAAAAAATTTATCCTGAAATTGTAGCAGTTTAATGGTGAATATAGAAAGAAATGAGCGTTTTTCGTAAGAACTGGAAAGCGTTCTCTGCAAGAAAAAGTCCATGATTTTCTTAAATCGTCTGCGCCACCATCGGTCCACTCTGGCCAGCACAGCACGTCTTATCGATGAGAACGTCATGTAAAGTCTCAATCAGTGAAATTAGAATTCCTATTATTAAAATCACAAACTAAGGAGAAAATGTAAAGTAAATTCTGCAACAAGCAATATTTCCGAAAGTATTTCTTTACTACTGTGATCATGCCACAAGGAAATAGGATCGATAGGATAGTGTCAGACTACGTTTCTTACAAAAGAATGATAATTATTATCGTATTTATTATTTATTTTAGTTTAAATGGGTCAATTTGTGTATAGCGCCATCTCGCCAAACGTTGACAAAGTCCACAGTGCTAAAGATGCCAAATACGTCAAAGAATTCTGGTGGAAGTAGGCCACAAAAATTTCGGATCGACAGGAGAGTGTCAGACGTATGTTTCTTAGAGAAGAATAATTATTCTTATCGTATTTATTATTTATATTACGTACATATATTTAGTATTAATGAGTCGATTTGTATAGCGCCATCTCGCCAAACGTTGACAAAGTCCACAATGTTAAAGATGCCAAGTACGTCCAAGAAATCTGGTAGAAGCAAAGGACTCACTTCGGGCACCTCTTGAGATTCACCTGTTTTGAATACTTCAGTGCCAGGAAGGTGTGGATATAAAATAAAAATATTTCTCAAGCTCCATTCGCCAGTGCAGTCACCTCCAAGCAAATTCTGCCTGTATGCGTATTTATACGATTCTTAGGTTACTTTCCCGACAAACTTGTAACAATGATTTAGCCATCAAGACCTCATCCAGTACGCGGAGACTGAAACATCTAACGTGTAAAAGAGACCGAGGGCACTTATTGTTGCGGCGGTGTCCGCCACACCAAAGCGCGCGCCGCGGAGTCGGCACGCCGTGACGTCAGCGAGCGGGAACTGGGCAGCCGAGCAAGGAAGGAGCCGGCCAATGGGGACAGAACGGCCGGCGCGCGAAGCCTCTACGAGGAGACGAGTCTTCAACGCGCAGCAAGTTATAAGGGGCAGCCGCCGGGGTAGCGGCAGAACAGTATACAGAGTGATTCGAGAGTAACTTGAGCCTGGATTGTGTTGAGTATAGTGATTGCGACCCGGCAGTGTACAAAGTGACTTCTTCTGGATTAACTGTGGTGAACTCGGCTTTGGACGTGGACTTCAACTGAACATCTGGTGACTCGGCTATAGTATAAATTGGGATTTTGGATTTTGGCGCAACTATTGTAAAGTATACACATTCGAAAAACAGAGCATTCCTGAGTTTGCATGAGCAATTAATGACTTGGAATTTAAATATCGTTCTTTCAATTTAAACCATACGTTCCAAAGTGCAAGCTCCAAAATTCAAGTTCAGTATTTTCCAACTTATTGAATAATATCTTTTTAAGTTATAAAACAGAACGATATATCATAGTGTCTTCATTTATATAAACAAAAATAATTCCGATCCAAAACCAAAAATAGAACAAACAGTCTGTGCTAATTCATCATACAGTAATAAAAAGTAAATGATCTGAAAAGTGAATGACTGAAGAATGCAGCAGGAACAGAAAAAATTTAGTTGACGGAACGCACGCCAAAGACTAACTGAATAACGAAACAAAAGATATATTCAACAAGATCGTAAAAACCGTCAACAAGAACCTAATTTTTCAAACGCAAAATGCACATAAACCGGGGCGGGCGCGGATATTGACATTTAATACTCATTTATAAAGACGTTTTTAAATACATTGGGAATTACAAAAATATAATCAATGTATTTCAAATAATACCAAAAGGTCAAAATAAAATTTCGATTATGGAAATAAAAAAGGAGAAAAAATAAACTATACCTATAACAAAATATATTTCTGAGGGGAATTGTTAACTTCAGTGATTGGAAGACAAAGGGAATCTGATTACTAGGGGAGTTTCAGATTGTGTTCCTTACGTAAGAACGAATAATACTATCGCATTTCAATCGCGTCAATTTTTTAAAACGAAACCTCGGAAAACGTTCCCAAATATTGCAGTATGGAAGATAAAGAGAACGTCCAAAACCCCCACTAGACTCAAAGACGTTCACTCCGATTGATGTTCAGGTGTCTCAATTGCACTGTGTTCACGCAGGCGCGGAGATAAAAATGTCGACGTTGCTCACGCTCTAATTGTCAGGGCTAGTACCAAAATACGATCAGTATGCACTTTAATATAAGATGCTAGGCTTATGGTACAAATGTATCACCACTTTACACACCGTCACGCAAATTCAAAAACACGAGCCGCAGGATCCACTTGTTCTTCAGTTGTAAGAATTGTGAGCGATCTACAATAAGAGGCCGGTGAGGATCATGCTGCATTTACCCATCATTTACGCAACAAAATGAATCTTTATATGTACTCATATTCAATTTCAATATTTTTCGCCCAGCAAATATTATTAGCTTTAATTACTTGCTCTTCAGCATCTGCTACTGCAACAGATGGAAGAAAACGATGCAGATCCAGACGCTACATTCAGCCAGGGTTTAAGTCTTTATATTTTATCGAATCCCGGGCTGAAAAAACAGCAAATCAGATTCATTGGAAACCGCTTGCTCTTCAGCTGTGACAACTGTGTCAGGAGGTGAAAAGCCCGCAGTTCCTTACCCGTCGTTCAGTCAGTGTTTTCCCAGAAAAATAATATTTATATATTGCGGAATACTGCACTGCACTGTCGAATACTCGTCTGGAATCTTGTGACAGGTGCCCAAAACCCTCGGAATAGTTCACAGATCACTCAACGACTTCACAGAAAATTCAGTCTTTACATAAAAAACGGTCATGCGAATATCGTGCTGGACATAAATAGATAAAACAGTAATAGTCTCTAACTGCCAATGTTCCGATGGAGCAAGCAATCAAAAAGATCCTTTAGGGTGCTTCCTTAGGTCCACCGGCTATCAAATATCATGTTCTTCAACTGGATGGACTGCAAGCGCACGACATCTGTGCCCCGGGATAAAATATTAAATAATAACAACAACAATAATAATAATATAATAATAATAATAATAATAATAATAATAATAATAATAATAATAATAATAATAATAATAATAATATGGTAGTTTTCCAACATTCACAGTTTTAACTGAAAATTTAGTCTATATATATACTCAAATCCTGGGTATTTGGTTTGGGCACGATAAATGTGCCAAACATTTATCGTGCCATGTCGGCAAATATTGATTGTCACCTACGTTCTTCCCTTATTATTATATCATTATAAACGCTCGATACATTGGCCGATATCGTAGGCTTCCGCGGCCAGAGTCATGATCTGGGCTGTCCGGGTGACGCCGCGTCGAAGGCTGGGGTGCCGACGTTTCGACCGACATATCGCGGTCCTCTTCAGAGCTGTACTGCGATATGTCGGTCGAAACGTCGGCACCCCAGCCTTCGACGCGGCGTCACTCGGACAGCTCGATACATTGTTATTTCGTTTTGGTATCAAATAGTTATCGTTGAATGTCGAAAATAGGGAAAGATCTGAGCCCAAGTTGGAAACTTCGGTGTCACCGAATATCTCTTTCTGTTCGCCTCTTGCTTCTAAGCTTGCGTTTTCTTATTACATTCTTTTTCACACGATTTCTGCATATTTCGTGGTTTCTATTAATGTGTCTGGGTATAAAAAATATATTTCAGAATCTTCAGAATGAGCATTTTAAATGTTTCATTAAATGTAACAATTATTCAGGTATAGGCCCCAATCGGAGGCGCTAATTACACCACTAATGATGAATTCTACGAACAGATATAAGCAGTTCTGGACGCTGTACCACCAAACGACATCTCGCTTGTAATAGGTGACTGAAATAGGAAAGGTGAGAAGAAGTATTCGTAATTTCTTTAAAAAATTATATTTAGCAAAGGCAAACGACTCATTGAATACTGACTTCCGAACAGTCACTGCGTAGCAACCAGGCAAATTCTCATAGGGTATTCCCCAGACGGACAGTGTTAAAACCACTTAGACTACATTTTAGGAAAGCAGATATGGAGACTCTTGTAACAATGATTTGGCCATCAAGTCCTCAGTCAGTACACGGAGACTGAAACATATAACATGTAAAAGAGACCGAGGACAGTTACGGTCGGGAGGAGCACCCTTAATGCAGCTCTTGCTCATCACGTGATTTGATGGCGAGCGCTCCACGCGGCAGATGACTGAAAACCGCTGCTGGCCACGCTGCATCTACGGTTTCTCAGCGAATTATGTTGTGTTGTGTTATTATTTTGTGCAAGGAGGATCCTGCACATTTTGTCTTGGCATTGTGTCAATATTTTATCACGTTATGTCACTTAATGACATGATGTCACAGTGATCGCAGCTTCAAAGATGCAAAAACCTCGAATCCCCGTAACGGCAAGCCTCTGCTTCCTGCGTCACCGGCTCTTCAACTGTTTCGATGGCGTCCATGTCTCGGAGTCGTCACAGGGTTACGAAAGATACGATCCCAACGTCGCTCTAAGCCATGGTTAATGTCTTGGAATTTAAATATCGTTCTCTCAATTTAAACCATAAGTTCCAAAATGTCAGCTTTAAATCGAAAATCAATATATTACACTTTATTGTATATTATCTTTTCATGTTATATCACAATACCACATATCGTAGTGTCTGTATTCATATAAATAAAAATATCTCCGATCCAAAACCAAACATAGAAAAAATCGTCAGCGCTACGTCATAATGCAGAAATGAAAAGAAAATTATTCGAAATGTGTGAGACTAAAGAATACACCAGGAACTTAAAAAATCCTGCTGATGGTACACGCAAAAGATCTACACGGAAGCTCTAAGGTACGAAACAGATATATTCAACAAGATCGTAATTAAGAACACCGGATTTTCCAAACGCGCAACGCGGGGAAAACGGGCCGGTTGAGGATACTGAAATTTATTATTTATTAACAGAGACGTTTCTTAAATACATCGCGAATCAAAAAAAGAAAGAAATCGATGTATTTCAAAAACTAGACATTTTGGTTCCACCAACGCGTAAAATTAAAATTTATACTATCGAAATAAAAAGCCAAGGAGAAAATGTAAACTATATCTATAACAAGATATATTTCTGAGAGGAATTCCTTTCTTCGGTGATTGGGAAGCAAAGGAAAAATGATGAAAAGGGTAGAGTCACGATTATGTTGCTAACAGAAAAATAAATATTCTTATCGCATCTTAATCGCGTCAATATTTTACAACACCATTTCGTCAAACGTTCTCTAAAATCACAGTGCCAAAGATAGCATGAACGTCCAAAAACTTCGGTTGACTCAATACGCTTACTCCGTGCACCGCTTGATGTTCAGCTGTTGCGAATACGCTGTGTCCACGCAGACGCTCATATAGAAATGATGATGTTGCTCACGCTCTTTTCACCAGAGCAATCACCCAAATGCAATCATTATGCACTCGAATTCAAGATATTTTGTTTATGGGACAAAAGTATCAAATGTTTACCACGCCATCACGCAAATCCAAAGTCGCGAGCCGCCCGTTCCACTTGCTCTTTGGCTGTGAGGATTGTGAGCGAACTACAATAAAAGGCCGGATGAAAGAATGCTGACGTGTATAATCGTGCTGCCTTTATCCATGGCTTTCCCAACCCACTAAATCCTTATATATATATTCATATACTACTTTTGCATTCTGTGCCCGGTAAAAATCAGTAGCTTTAGTTACTCAGCAGCTGCGATAGACTAATAATAATAATAATAATAATAATAATAATAATAATAATAATAATAATAATAATAATAATAATGATAATAATTATGCCAATAATAATTAGAAAACGCAGATAGTTTTGCTACATTCACAGTTTTAACTTAAAATTTAATCTTTATATATATTCAGATCCTCGGTATTTGGTTTAGGCTATTTTGTGCCAAACATTTAGCGTGCCATGCCCGCAAATATTGACAGTCAACTACTCTCATTCCTTATTATTCTATCTTTATAAATGCTCGATACATTGTTATTTCGTTTCAATATTAATATGTCAATTATCTATCGTTTAATGTCGGAAAAACAGAAAGATCTGAGCGCCAGGTGGCAACTCCAGTGTCCGCGAATTTCTCTTTCTGTTCGCCTCTTGTTTTTCAGCCTGCGTTTTCTTAAACCATTCTTTATCAAAACAAAGTATTTCTGTGTATTTCGTGGTTTCTATTATTGTGTCTGGGTATAAAGAAATATATTTCTGAATCTTTAGTACGCACATTTTATCTGTTTCTTTAAATGTAACAATTGTTAAGGTATAGGCTCCAATCGCAGACGCTAAATAAGGCCGCTAAAGATCAGTTCTAAGAAACAGATATAAGCCGTTCTGGACGCTGTACCACCGAACATCTCGCTTATAGAAGGTAACTGAAATGGAAACGTAAGTTCAGAAGAAATATTCGTAATTTCCCGACAAATTTATATTTAACATAGGCGACCGTCTCATTGAATACTGTCTTCCGAACAGTCTCTGCATTGCGATCACAATGTTTGGCAACCATTCAATCAAATACACACAGGGTATTCCTCAGACGGACAGTGTAAAAACCACATAGAACACATTTTAAGCATGCAGATATGTAGAAGCGCAGTACAAGTGGTAAAGACAGTACCACGTGCCGGCGGAATCAGACCACGAACTACTAGTCACGAAACTTAGAAGCTAAGGAAAACAGAAACACAAAAAATGGGGTAATGTTCGGCATGAAGAGAGTGCTAAAAAAATTAAAGAAACTGCTGGTAGCGAGATTTTTACATTATTACACAGAGGGAAAAACGATTGTCATTTGGTAGTGTGATAATTTTAAAACACATTCAATTGATTGAAATCGATTATTATTAATTTATTGAATTAATAAACGTTCACCAATTCCACAGCGTTAAAGATGTCAAGTACGAATAAAACTTTCGGTAGAAGCGAGGGGATTCAAAGATGCAAAAACCTCGAATCCCCGTAATGGCAAGCCTCCCCCTTTCTGCGCCGCCTGCTCTTCATCTGCTTCGACTGCGTCCATGTCACGGAGGCGTCACAGGTGGACGAAAGATACGATCCCAACGCCGCTCTAAGCCATGGTTAATGTCTTGAAATTTAAATATCGTTCTCTCAATTTAAACCATACGTTCCAAAATGTCAGCTCTTAAATTCAAAATCAATATATTCCACTTTATTGTAAATTATCTTTTCAAGTTATATAACAATACGAGATTTCGTAGTGTCTTTATTCATATAAATAAAAATATCTCCGATCCAAAACCAAACATAGAAAAAATCGTCAGTGCTACTTCATAATAAAGTAATGGAAAGAAACTAATCCGAAATGTGTGAGAATTAAGAATGCAGCAGGAACTTATAAAATCCTACTGATGGAACACGCAAAAGGAACGGAAGCACTAAGGTACGAAAAAGATACATTCAACAAGATCGTAATTAAGAACACCTAATTTTCCAAACGCGCATCGCCGGTAAAACGGGCCGGGCGAGGATACTGAAATTTATTATTTATTAACAGAGACGTTTCTTAAATACATTGCGAATCAAAAAAAAAAAAAAATCGATGTATTTAAAAAACTAGACATTTTGGTTCCATCAACGAGTAAAATTAAAATTTATACTATCGAAATAAAAAGCCAAGGAGAAAATGTTAACTATATCTATAATAAGATATATTTTGGAGGGGAATTATTTACTTTGATGATTGGGAGGCAAAGGAAAAATGATCAAAAGGGTAGAGTCACGATTGTTGCTTACAGAAAAATAAATATTCTTAACGCATGTTAACCGCATCAATATTTTACAACGCCATCTCGGCAAACGTTCTCTAAAATCAGAGTGTCAAAGGTACCATGAACAGCAAAAAACCACGGCCGACTAAATACGCTTACTCAATACGTGCCCCGCTGGACGTTCAACTGTTCCGAATACGCTGTGTCCACGCAGACGCGAAGATAAAAATTAGGACTCTGCTCACGCTCACCAGGGACATTCGCCAGGGCAATCACCCAAATACAATCATTATGCATTTGAATACAAAATATTTTGTTTATGGGACAAATGTATCAAATGTTTACTACGCCGTCACTCAAATCCAAAGTCACGAGCCGCACGTTTCACTTCTTCAACTGTGAGGGTAGTGAGCGAACTACAAGTAACAGGCCGGATGAAAGGATGGTGAGGTGATGATCCCGCTGCATTTATCCATGGCTTTCCCAACCTACTAAATCTTTACATATTATCGGGTTTCAATCTTTATATATTATCGAATCCCGCACTCGACAATCAGCCACTCAGACGTATTTTATACCGCTTTTTTTATTTATTTATTTGATTTGTTGCGTCTACACCTTGACGCAACGCGTCTCCAAGCCCCTTAAGGGGCGTTGAGCGCTTTGCACTGGGGAGTAATCCTCCATCAATGTGCTTTACTTTTAATATTTGTCAAGTCTCGTCACGTCGCAGTCAGTCAGTGCCTTTTATCCCTTCGGCCAGGGGTTCGACGCCGTTAGATCCCGGGGTTCTTGGTCCGTCACCCAACCACGAACCCGCGAGTCTCGAATGCGTTTAACCTTCGTGACTTCACGGAGCGTAGTAAACGCATTCGGCTAGCGCCGCCGGCTTGCTCTTCAACTGTTACGACTGTGGCAGGTGGAAGAAAACCGCGCAGTAGTTCACAGCTCATTCACCCATCGGTTTCACAACAAATTCAGTCCTTACATATAAACGGTCATGCGATTGTAATTCTCCATATAAATGTGTAAAATGCTTATCGTGTCTAATTGCCAATGTTCCCATTGTGCAATGCTACCAGAAACATTCTTCAAAAGCTTCCTTAGGGCCATCGGCCACGCTAAGAACATGATCTTTAACTGGATGGACCGGGTGCGCTTTACGTATGTGCGCCGGGAAAAAATAAATACATATAAAATAATAATAATAATAATAATAATAATAATAATAATAATAAATCGCTCATAGTTTTGTTATATTCACAGTTTTATCTGCAAATGTAATCATTATATATACTCAAATCTTGTGTAATTGGTTTGGTTTAAATGTGCTGAAATTTTCTCGTGCTATGACGGCAAATGTTGATGGTCAATTAAGTTTATACGCGATATCTTGGTATTTCATTTTCTTTTGAATATATCAATTTTTTATTGTTAAATGTCGGTTAAGGGGTAAAGATGTGAGCGCTAAGTTGCAACTTCGGTGTCTTCGAATCTCTCTTTCTGTTTGCCTCCTGCTTTTCAGCCTGCATTTTCCTATAACATTCTTTATCACAAATACTCTATTCCTGCGTACTCCGTGCTTTCTATTAATGTGTCTGGGTATAAAGAATATATTCCAGAATCTTAAGTCTGCGCATTTTAACAGTTCCATTAAATGTAACATTTATTCAGGTATATTCCCCTACTGCAGACGCTAAATATACCGAAATAAAACAATTCTACGAACAGATATTAGCAGTTATGAACGCTGTTCCACCAAACGACATCTCGCTTATAATAGGTGACTGAAATCGAAAAGTAAGGCCAGAAGAAGTATTGGCAATTTCCCGAAAAATTTATATTGAGCAAAGGCGGACGACTCATTGAATATTGTCTTCCGAACAGTCTCTACATACCAACTAAATGTTTGAGCTACCAGCCAATCAAATACACACAGGGTATTCCCACTATGGACTACGTAAAATCAAATTAGACTACATATTACGCAAGCAGATACGGAGAAGCGCAGTAGAAGTGGCAGAGACAGTGGTTGATTACGGAGCAGACCACGAAGCCAAAATTAGAGCCAAACTACGGAAATTAGAAGCACAAAAAAGGTGGGGAATATTCCACATGGATAAGGAGGTGAAAAAATTTAAAGAACCTGCTGATCAAGACTGGAAAAAACCCAAGAGAGAAAGGACCGAGCAGTAATAAGACTAAGTTCCAAGTTCCAAAAATCAGCAAGAAAAGTTAAAATCAAATTCATCCAAATAATACTGTAGAAATAGAGAAATACAAGAAATGCAAACCAAAAAATATGTTCCGGTCAATCAAAGAAATAAGTAATGAATTTAGACTCAAAATAGGAAAGTTCAACGGAAAAACGTCGTCCTGAGCGATTAGAGTCAGATTGTAAGAAGATGGCAAGAATTCACTGCACAAGTAAAAGACAACCACGAACCTACTTATGGAAACGACGCAATAGATTGTAAAAAAGAAACCACTAAATTGGAATGGGAAATTATACGGGTGTCGGAACAATTGCCTTGGAATAAAGCTCCAGGAAATGGAAATATTTCAGCAGAACTATTAAAAGCTGTAAAAGAAGAGATAAAATCCCTGTTTCATTAATCTATGTAATACAATTTGGGAACAAGTTATATTGTGTCAAACATGAGGGCGTTTGACACAATATATCAACACAACCGTTTGACACGACCGAAAAAAAGAGACGCTAAGAAATGCACAAATTACAGAACTATTGCCTTTAGTCCACACGAATCAAAAAATCATGTAAAGAATAATAGAAAAGAGCGTTACATGAAATGAGATTTCCCAATAAAGCAGGCAGAGTTCAGAAAAGACCGGACAAAGCACAAGGGATCTAATCTCAAACATACGGTCGATAATTGAAAGAACACTGGAACGGAATCGAGTAATTCATAAAGGTTTCATGGTCTATCAGAAATCTTTAACTTTAGTAGCGTAAAGGTTACTAGATTGTGGGACTGCAAAGAATGGAGATACCACAGGCACCTCAGGGAGTTGATCAAAGACTTATCATGTATGCTTACCAAGCTCTTGGTAAGGAAAATACTGAGCAAGTTGGATCAGAATTGTTCCCTATACAGAAAGGAATGAGTCAAGATTTTATATTATCATTAGCATTGTATAACATATACAGCGAGCATATAACGAGATAATCTGGACTTGAAGACAGGAAAACGGGAATCAGAATACGTGAAAGGATTGTAAGCAACCTCCGCTATGGTGACGACATTTCATTATCACTAGCAAAGAAAGGGGATATCTCATAACCTTGGTATAAACCACATCAGCGAAAATGCAATCCTCAAACTAAAATTTAAGAGAACAAACGGCATGTGTACTGACAGACAACACAACCTTACTGTTAATGGGGAAATAATTCATACTGTATATAGTTGCAATTTCTTCGACTCACAGATAACTAATAACAGATCCAGTGAGAAGAAAATTGAGAGTACTTTGAGCAAAATAGCAATGGAAAAACTAAGGACCTAAACGATTACTACTATTAATATGTCCTATGTTAATCATTACTTGTCAGCAATCATACATTTGCCTCTTGAATGGTCCCTGCTGAATCAGCAGCTTTCTATGCCGCTCGCTATTGATCTTCGACTGAGGCTGGAACACGTAGGCGCGTCAAATGTAGCGGACCACGCTGATGTTCACGCCCCATTGACCCAGAATCTACCCAGCAACCCCATTCTTTATCCTTTAAACCTGCTTATATAATGTTTTGTCATAAATGTATACTTTTTTTGTGCACCATTTCTGGCGTTGTGGCCGCAACGAATGTCCGAAGTAGTATATAGTCCAAAGCCGACCCCACCAAACGACGACTTCTATACTTCAACGATTTTTTTAAAACTTCTAATCAACTCGATTACTGCGTTTTTGTGTTGTCTGTGAACGTGTCGAAAATGTCGTGTCATGACTGCAAACTTTACGCCTCTGCGTAACGACTGTCATGTCTGCTAACTGACGCCTAGGCGTCGAAGAGGCCAGGAACATTCGAGTATCTGTTAAAAAGTGAGATGATCCCTCCAAAATCGATGTTACCAAACTGCTCCACGATAAGAGCGACCAACTCTCAAAACGTTACCATCGTCGATCCTCTCTGGTGAGAACCCTCGTCCCTTCGAGCAGAATGCCGACCCTAGCTTTTCAGCTAGGTCGAATTCAGTCGCGGTCTGGAGGAAAATTTTAGCGACCGGCTACTCTGATCGGTAGTTTCCGTGGTTTATCCGATCAACACCAGGCGAATGCCGGAACAGTACCCTAACAAACGGGCCACGGACCGCGCGCGATCTGTCCTTCCCCTTCCTTGTCCTATCCTCTCCCCTTACACACACTAACATGCACTACACTGCCACATATTCCGGGAGATCGGTCGGGAGCTTAGAGCATGTCCCAGCTGGGGCGGTGCCCCGCTGGTGGGAGAGTCCTGGTTTGGGGGAAACCCCATTAGCTGATGGAAGGTCGGTGCCGGATCTCGCCATCCAGCGGGGGAAGGTCACCGCCATCTCCCGCGAAAAAAACATGCACTACACTAACGGGACTAATGACCAAAGCAGTTGTCGCGCCCGGAAATACGAAGAAATCAATCAATCAATCGAGCAGAATGCCACGTCCGGATCCGAAACGTGCTGCGGAGCTTTCGACATTAGTGTTTTTCATATGGCAAGACTGCTCAAGGGGCCATTGGTATACGTTCTGCCTGTTTCGCCTATATGGTTGCGATTACGATTGCAAGGTACGGCGGGTACTCCTGCTCTTTGGAGTAGTGGAAGCTCGTCAATAACCCGCACTCAAGTTTGCTCGAGCTTCTGGTGAGCCCTATAGACTGTCTCAGCAGCAAGCCAAACATGTCTGTGACGGATCGTGTGTAATAGAGGATCTCTGTTGACTTGGCTTCAGTTTATGTGGTGTTGGCTCGGGTCGGGTCGGGTACAAGTACCCTCGGGTCGGGTACAAGTCGTAAGATCCTGTACATTTAAGAGTCGATTATATCGACTAGCAGCGAATGTCTCCTTAGGAATTTCCCACTCACCAGGGAGGCGGACGTTTTTAGGATGCCGTTGATCGTCGGATGGCGGAAGTAACGCTTGGTGTAACCAAGTTTCCTGTAGAGATGACAGTGTCACATTTCAGTCGGTTACCATTGATCTGCCCACTCCCCATTACAGTGATAAAAATCAATAGGTTATTCTTGATTGCAAATTGCCATGGTCTACAGTACCTCCTAATGTCTGCCATAATGATTGAACTCCACTTGCTTCAGTTGCTTGTAACTGGGCAAAATAGGTGTGCCAGGTGGAGGAGGACCATGCTGGTGCTCATGGTTCAATCAGCCATGGTTTACCCAGCAAATCGATTTTTAAACACACTTGAATCCTGCGTATTTCGTTGTCCGCAAAACAGTGTCATTTTTTGATCCTTCAAATTTGCAAACATTCGAAGGTCACACTATCGTAGGTATAAAGATCGCTTAAGGTCACATATGTGCAAGAGAAGAACTCTCCGTCCACAGCTAGTTCATCTAATTACAATGTGAGCCCTCAATGTAAGCTCGCCAGGTGAAAGAAATGCTATCTGCACCGATGTCTCGCCGCATTTACCAGCGGTTTTCCCAACAAAATTCTATTTTGTATACACAGGAATCCTGCGCATTGCAATTTTGTCCTTAATGTGTCAATTTGTTTCGATCCCTGTCGCGAAACATTAGCAAAGGATATCGCGTTTAAGGTGCAAAGAGAGTCCAAGGTCTCTGACACAATCAGCAGCTTTGTACGCCACTTGCAATTCAACTGCCTGGACCACAGGAGTGCTAGGTGGTAGACTACAGCGCTGATGCTCATGTCCCATTCAGCCAAGGTTTACTCAGGTAATCAAATCTCTATATATACATGAATCCAACGTATTTCATAAGATTACTGATTTTTGACATAACTTTGACATATTTTGATCCAGAATGTTCCAAACGTTCCCAGAGGGCACACCATTGCAGAAGTACAGATAGATCAACGCCCATTATAGTCGAGAGCAGTCCACTTCGTGCACCGCTAGTTCTTGAGCTGTACTTGCTCTAAATGAGACTTCTCCGTGTAAAGGTGTCAGGTGAAAGAAAACAGTACTGACGGTCTTCCTCCATTCACTCTCCGTTTTTTCAGAAAATCATATTTTTGAGAAAACACGAATACTGTGTATTTCGATTTGGGCATTAATGTGTCGAATTGATATTGTTCCCTGACGTAACGGCAAACATTCTTGTTCTCTGACGGTAAATGAGACAAATTTTTATTGTTCCTTCACGCAATAAGCATTTGCTCTTCATATACTTACACTGCGCCGCTTGACTAAGGCGTGACAGAATGAACAAAAATGCGCTTATCACGTTTCAATCCCCCGTGTATTTTCAAGCAAATTCTTCCGGTATACGTATATACAACATTCCGGTGTTTTGCTATTTTGACATCCCAGTACATACATCGTGAAGTGAATTGATTTCCAATGGTACTAAAGGTCAAGAGAAGCACACTGCGTGCACCTCTTGCACTTCATCAGCTTGGATTGAGAGCGCTTCAAGTAAATGCGGCAGGTGAAAGAAAACTGCGCTGATGGTCACGCTCCATTTACATTCGGTCATTCAGCCTTCAGCCTTTAGACATTCACGTTATTCATCCTTTGTGAATCGACCGATATCCTACTCGAATATCTCATATTTCATTTTTCGACATTAATAAGTCAATATTTTATCGTGCCATTTCAGTTAACTATCGAAATGACCACGACGTCAACTCTGCAAAAGACGTGCAATATTTTGCGCTCGCCAGCCTTCCACTTTCTCTTCAGCTGCTAAGGCTGCGCCCGCTGGTGGAACAGGTGAGAAAAAAAACGCTGATCCCAACGCCGCATTCAGACATGGTTTTTCAAAGAAATTCTAACTATTTATACTTGAATCAAGAACATTTTGTTTTCCCACGTAAACGTACATAAATAGCATAAATGTGTGAATTTTTTTATTTTGTCATGCAGGCAAACCTTGCAAAGACCACACCAATGAAAATGCAAAGTATTGATGGTTCCAAAAGTTTCCGAGCTGATACTAAAAAATAGTGCCAAGTGTTATAAGCGAATTATGTCTAACAGTACAGTGTACAAGCAGTAAGAGAATCATTTGCAAAAATCTTGATGACTCCATTTGTTTGAGGCGGTCGGTGGTTTCAGTTCTTGCGAGTGAAGTTTATGCAATGTTTGAAATTAAGTGTGAAACGTTTTTGTGTAAAGTGGGGACATTCCCCCTGAAATCAAGAAATGATTGGATTAAGCCTTTCTGTCATACTCCACCGTAAAAAAATGGACCAAGCACGCCAGCGCAGAGAGTTCTTGAAGACGAATCTTTTGATGGTCGGCATTTGAAGTGATGATAATAGAAAATGTGTCGTTTGTGAAAGGAACTTGTAAACTGCTTAATGATAGACGTTTCAAACTTAAAGAAATCAGTGCAAGGTTGGAACATTCGGAAAAAAATATTTTTCGGATAATACGAAAAACTTATGAGAAAGGTCAGTGCGTAATAAGAGCCACGAATTGTCCTCCATCCAAAAAAAGGAACTCGTGAAATGATTCCGACACTTTTTACTGCTCTGTCAAGAGAATGAAAAAAATCCATTGTCACTGGAGATGAAACAAGGTTTTTCTTACTACGATTCTCTCTAAAAACGAGTGTCGATAGAGTGCAAAACTGCCGCAGTACCACCAAGAAATACAAAGGTGGCCCAGTCAGGAAAGAACACCATGACAACTAATTTTGGCGTTATAAAGGAATTCACAAATTACATCGCCATCCATTCAATATATATTCTTCTTCACTTTTGCATAAACTCCGAAACGCCATAAAAGAAAAGGAAAGAAGAATGATGAGTCGTGTTGGCTACTGCCTGTCAATACTGCTGTTTACATGGCTGATCTTCCTCCAAATGACTCTCACCTCTACTCAAAACTAAAGATGGAACTTCGAGGAAAACGCTTTCCCTCGCCAATGAAGAGAAAGAAGCAATGTTAACCTATTTTCTAGACAAAGATTCTGACAATTTTTTCACATTTTTTTTCAAAAAATCTTAAAAGAAGTGAAAAGTATTCAAGTCAAAGGGGATTATATTGAAGAGTAGAAGAGTTTATCTTTCTATCGTCTGTGAAGTTTTGACGGGCCGGAAACTTATGAAATTACCTACGTAAGTCCCAGTTCTTTCCTGGAAGCGAGCTTCAACTGCTTCCACAGGGGTCGGGTCACGTAGGAATGTGAAGTGGAGGAAAATCGTGACGGTGCTCACGTTTCATTGAGTCATAGTTTTCCCATCGAATTATTATAGACAGTACTCTAATCCAGGGGATTTCATTTTCAACACAAATGTATCAACTTTTACCATGCACATCATCAAATGTTCGCGAAGACTATGGCAACGAAGATGCATAAAACTTCCAAAATTTTTACCAGCCACTTCCATCTTCGTTCGTTGCTCTTAAGATGCTTCAAGTGCAGCAAGGCCACATAAGTGTACTAAGTGAAAGAAGACTGGCTAAAGAACACCCCTTATTAGGCCAAAATTTCATCTTTATTTATAATCTAATCCTGCATTGGAGAAAACGATGCATTGTAAGGAACTTGCTCTTCAGCTGATACAGGTTGCGACAGGTTGAAGAAAACCACGCTGGGCCACACGACTCATTCAGCCATCGGTTTGAAGCAAATCCAATCTTTATACACACTCAGATCCTGCGCATGTTGTTTTCGGCAGAAATGTGAAACGTTTTATCGTGTTTCATAGGCAAATGGTCCCGAAGATAACTGCGTCGAAGATGTCATTAAGAAGAACCTTCAAGTTGCTTTCTTAGACCATCCTGGATTTGTACGCCTCATCCTCGTCAGTTGCAGCGACTGCGGAAGGGCAACACAGGAGTGCTAGGTGAAAAACGTCAGCGCTGATGCTCACTGCTTATTCAACACGAGATTTTCAGCAAATTCATTTATTATATACAAATACTTCAACCTTAAATGTGTTTCAATTTTTTGTCTAATGCCTGTAAACCTTACGCCAAGACCTACGCATCGAAGACGCAGAGGACCTATGGGTACTCAAATGAAAGCAAGCTGACCTCACTAAACGCAATTTCTATAAAACCCATTTTCCCATCAAATTTAACTAGCGAAGGGTTTCACAGCTAATTCAAACTTTACCTGCACTTAGATCCAGCGTTGGTCCTGTTCGGAATAAATATTTATAAAAGGTAATTGGTGTCTTATTGGGAATTTGTCCCGTGGTCGATTACCTCAATAAGAATAATCAAGAATCCTCCTTTAGGCTATCGAACGCTTTGTACGCCGTCTGTTCTTCAGCTACATTGATTGCCGTCAGGCCACCTGAGCAAACCTTTCTTCTCTCTCTCTCTCTCTCTCTCTCTCTCTGTGTGTGTCTCTCACTCTCGACAAAATTATCTGGGCTTTAAGGACGCCATGAACGTCCGATGTCCCAGGTGAGAGCGATCCGATCTCTCCAAACATAGTTTGCTCCTCAACCAGGGATTTCTAAGAAGAAACTAATTTCTTATATTACTAGCTTTTTGGGTATATTGTTTATGACAAAATGGTTCCAATTTTCGCACATGCCAGCATTGTCGATGTTTTGTTAATATTGGACAATTTTCAAGGCTTTCTAAATTCGTCTGAGCCATTGTCTGTCTTCCCAGGTGGGCACCCTCTTTTCTTCAAGCAGAAGGTGATGTGCGGTTTCTCAAATGTTATAGACGACTGCAGAATTGCATATTATTTTGAGGTTGCAAAATATTCGCGGGGACTTTGTTCTACTGTTCAGCCTGTTTCGTCGATATACTTGGACCAAAATTGCAAGGTACTCGTATACTTCTGCTGATCGGAGTGATGGTCCATAACACACACTAACACGCAAGTTTGGCCGAGCTTTTGAGGAATACTTTTAGACCATCTGTGTGCAGAACCACCTCAGTAGCTAGTCAATCTTGTCTGTCATGGACCGTATGCAACAGAGAGCCACTAATTGATTGGCCTCAGTTTCCGCGGTGCTGAATTATAATGATGCTGTCGGGTGGTCTGTGAGTACTGTATCGATAACGATTGGCAGCGAATATATCCTTGAGGATTTCCCGTTAAGTAGAAGGCTAGCTTCGTCCAATTCTGGCTGCCAGAATGGCGAATATTTTTAGAATACCGTTCTTCGACGAATTGCGGTGGTGTTATTCTGCGTGAAGGAAGCGGGTAGTATGAGCATGTTTCCTGCAGACTGGTCCTCATGCTGTCTTCGGCCTCCGACGATTTGCCTGGTCACCAAGATAACCAAAAAAATACACTAGGCCCTTGATTGGATGATTCCAAAATCTACAGTACCAGCTAACGACTATCATCAGATTTGGATTCCTCTTGCTCTTCAGCTGTTTCGACTCTAGCGGGGTCACGCAAGCATGTGAGAAGGACGAATAACACGCTGGAGCTCACGGCTCAATCAGTCAGGCTTTACTCAGCAAATCCAATTATAGGTCCAATCAGCAACTCCAATCCATTATAGATTCTCCAATCCTGCGGATTTCGTGTTTGTATAATTGTGTCAAATTTTGATCCCTCAAATTTGCAATCGTTCGCTGACGTCACACTGACAGTCATACAGATCGCTCGAGGTCACGTATGTTCCATAGAAGCACTCTCCGTCTACAGCTAGTTTAAGTAATTGGAATGTGAGCTCTCGATGTAAACGAGCCATTAGAAAGAAAACTTCGCCTATGGTCTCCCTTCATTTACCAACGGTTTTCCCTGCAAATTATATTATTGTAAATACACGATTCCGAAGTATTTTGATTTTGGCATTAATGTGTCAATTTTTATCGTTTCCTGACAGGAAAGGTTCGCAAACGCTATTGCGACAAAAAGGCAAAGAAAGTCCATGGTTCTTGCTTGACGCAATTAGCCACTTTCTATGACACTTGTTCTTCAGCTGCTTACACTGCAGACTTTCTACGTACGCGTAATAGATGGGAGAAAAATGCACTGCTCTTCTCGCTGCAATCACCCATAGTGTTTCAAGTAAATTCTTCTCTTGTACGTGTATATTCTATTCCTGCATTTTACTTTCTTGACAAACTTGCACCATTTGTTTAGCCGTCAAGTCCGCAACCACTACACAGGAACTGAAATATCGAAGTGTAAAAATGCCCGAGGACACTTTTGGCTGGGAGGAGCACTCTCCCAGCACCTCCTGCTCTGCAGCTTATTCCATGGCGAGCGCTCCACGTGAACAGCGGCAGGTGGGAAAAAACTTCGCTGATGGTCACACGGTTTCATCTACAGTTCTGTGAGCAAATGCTACCTTTGTATACAGCGGAATGCGGCACATTTCGTTTTTGGTATTCATTTGTCAATATTGTATCGTGCTAGGTCGCTCAAGCACGCTATGTCACAATGGCCACGTCGTGAAAGACGCAAAAACCTCCAATCCCCATAATCGCAATCCTCCTGCTTCCTGAGTTGCCTGCTCTTCAGCTGCTTCGACTTCGATTCACGGAGGCGTGGCAGGTAGACAAAACAAATTTGATTCCAATGCAGCACTCGGCGACAGTTTTCCAAGCAAATTCTATCTGTGTGTATTCGAAACCAAAGCATTCGTGAAATTACACAAGCAATTAATGTCTTGGAATTTAAATTTCGTTCTCCCAATGTAAACCATACGTCCCAAAATAGAAGCTACAAAATCAAACATGTTCCTACTTATTGAATATTATAATTTCATGTTATTTAACAATACGATCAAATCTTCATTAAAATTAAAATAAAAATCGCTAAACGCACAAAAAAAAAAATTAGAAGAAAATGACAATGAAATTTCACCACACAGCGGTAAAAGGGAAATTATCCGAAAAACAAAAGAATCCAGCAGTAAAAGGAACAGAAAAAATCCTACTGGATGGAACACATGAAAAACGACTTCACGGACGCACTGAAGTACGGGAAAAGATACTCTCACTTAAGATCGTAATTAGGAACACCTATTTTAAAGACGAAAATGCAAGTGAAACACTGATGGTGGAATATTGTGACAGCCAGAGATCCTTCCCATGTTTTTAAACATATAATTTTCATTAAATATTACTTGATTTGGTTTAGTATATGTATCCAGAGGGGGTAAAGCCTACGTAGAAAGGTTTTCACGGCGACTTGAAAATAAACAAGCCCGGGAATGGCGGCAAACTGGAAAGAGGAACCAAAACTCCTTGCAATATAAAGAAGATAATGTGCGAGAGGCATAGTAAGGTAGAGAATAGCGAGTTCCTCCTCTTTTGACTGCTAACCACTGAACCACCGAACATCGAATTAGGTACGGTGTGGTTTTTATTATATGGGACGCGGGGTGGATGATATTACAAATTTTAATTAACGCTGGAGAGAACAGGGCTAGTATGTAATTATAATCACTTTTTCTAGAATTATAATAGTATGAATTTGAATAATGTCGAAGTCAGTTAATTGTTAATTGAATTACAAAACGCACTTATATCGGCAAACGCTATTATAATAGGAAAGAAACTGTACATTTTTGATATCTTGATCAATTTTTTAAAATATTAATCGTGACGAGGGGCCCACCCGAAGCTAAGTACATGGAAGTTTCGAGTAAGCGTAACAAATTTAACAACTGTTCGAGGTACCGAGAATACACTGGAAAAGTAGCTGTAGACATTTTTAATTTAGTAATTGAGATTTGGTATCACGTTAGCAGAGCGAAAGCAGTTAGTTAATGCCCTATTTTACGTGGCGAGACTCGGGCCATAAGGCCCGCTCTTCCGTCTGACCACGCAAATATCACTACACTGCTTTCACCATGTAGAGGAGAAAGGAGGCATTACGTACATCAACGTGGCGACCGAAGAGAGAAGAGGTGGTGGACATTGGACATTCTTCATCTGGGATTCAACCGAGAAGTCTTCGAATGCGCGTTAAGGTTTAACATACATACATTCTACATACGAAAATTTCAACAGATTGTACAGGAAGAATGATTATCAAAACAATATTTGCATAATCAGCTCATTAAGAATTATAAATTTTCGATTTATAAATAAACTTTTTTTAAAGCAAGGCAACAATTTATAGTTAATTTCCATCAATCAAAAAATCGTTTAAATTATCTGAACTTCCATTTAATGATTTTTTCGTGATTCCGGGCGCGTCAACTGCTTTGGTCATTAGTCCCGTTAGTGTAGTGCATGTTTATTCGCGGGAGATGGCGGTGATCTTCCCCCGCTGGATGGCGAGATCCGGCGCCGACCTACCGTCGGCTAGTAGGGTTTCCCCCTAACTCTCTCACCAGCGGGGCACCGCCCCAGCAGGGACAAGCTCTAAGCTCCCGACCGATCTCCCGGAATATGTGGTAGTGTAGTGCATGTTAGTGTAAGTGTGTGTAAGGGGAGAGGATAGGACAAGGAATAGGAAGGACAGATCGCGCGCGGTCCGTGGCCCGTTTGTTAGGTACTGCTCCGGCATTCGCCTGGTTGTGATCGGAGAAACCACGGAAAACTACCGATCAGAGCAGGCGGCCGCTAGAATTTTCCTCCAGACAGGAGGAACCTTTGATTATAAAATAAGGACGTGAGCAGGTTCGGGCAACAGAGTTACATAAATATAAATATTAATATTGATAGCAAGGGTTACGATGTGTCAGATTTAACTAAATAAATAATATATCATGATCAAGAATAATAATCGGTACAAATGGCAAATCAATAAAATAAACAAATACATAGGGTTCATGAGATTTGCTTTCAAATATTTAAATTTAATCTGCATTTCCAAAGACGTTGATAATACATCGCGAAACAGTGTTGGTTATACGCGAGACAATAATAGGGCGAATGGTTGGTTAAACCCTCTCAAAAAACTGAAGATATTACGCTATCTCCAGAAAACGAAAAGTATAAAATTACATCTAAAAACAAGTAAAATTAGAAGTTTATTAAGACGCTAGCTGGAGCGTCACGAGATAGCAAATTATTTGGTGGTTACTTGATCAAATACGATGAGAATATTGAAAGCTGGAAGAGTAAAAAAAACTATGAACTATGAAGGCTGAATTAATTGCTTCATATGAAGCCATGTGTGAAGAAAAGTGTATAAATTCGCTGATTAAGGAAAGAAGATTCGATGATTCCGCAAAAACACCTTTTAACGTCTACACAGATATTCAATCTGTTATTGATTGGACAAACAAATTTCGGGTAAATGCTTGATATAACCATATTCTCAGAAAATTGAACTTTCTTAAGAGCAATGTAGATTAACAACACACAAAACTATTGCATTGCAAAACGTCGGAAGTGTTAGCAGATACATGTACGAAAGAAGCACCAAAACACGTTTTGAACGAACACTTACACTCAATCAATTTGAGAACCAAAGATATTTAGTTCTTCTTGAAGAGAGAATAAATTCGTCTCGCGTAAAAGGCGGAAACTGTTCGTAAAACGCGAGAAATGACAAAAAAAGAGACATATGCGTTTCTGTGACGCGTAACTATTGATAGATTGTCCTTGATAAAGCTAGAACTTTTGTAACGAATCTGTACAAAACATTTTGATCACAATATTAAAGATTGTTATCCGTAACATGTCGACTTTTTACTTCGGAAAATAGGGACAATAATCAGAAGAGACGAATCGATGTACATCAAATACCACAGATATTTTGTCCACCAATACGGAAAAATTAAATTGTCCATAATAAACGTGAGCCGTACGCTTTTAACGCCGCTTGCTCTCCAAATTCTTCGACTGCAGTAGGTCCATGTATGCGTTCTATGTGGGAGATTAAGCTGGTGCCCACGCACGGTTAGGAAAAATTCCAAAAAGCTGGCCAGAATATAAAGAGTTGTCCAATTTGTACCAAATTTAGTATGTAAAGGTTATCGAAGTTGTTGATTCAGAATTTAATATCAAAAAGTGAAAAAATAAAATGGCGGGAAAATATTAATAAAAGTCATTTTATTCATATAAAAGTACGTTTTGGGGGAATTATCAAGGTTGCTGAAGAAAACTGTGTTCAAAATTAAAAAAAAAAAGATAAACAAAAAGGCGAATCTAAGATGGAAAACAAAAATTGATAAATGTCTTTTTATTCACAATAAAATTCAATATTTACGGTGTTGTTGTAATTAATGTTTAAAATATAAGCTCAATAAAGAACCAAGTAGAGAATAGGTTGGTGTAAACTATTACGAAATATATTTTATATCATTTAGCCAATTCTTTGTTACTTTAATTGAAAGTTGTCAATTTCCTCTTATTTTTCATCTTCATCAACTTTTTTCTTCTTCTGCTTCTTCAACTGTGTCGTCGTCACCTTTAAACACCGTTTCCTCATCATTCGTATCGGAATCTTTATAATTCTCGGCCAAAGGAACAAAGCGGGCAACGGCTTTTGGAGACAAACTCTTCCCTTTCTTCAGTGATGATTTGCGTAGAGAAGAAGTGTTGGAGTCTACAATTGTCAACGATCTCTTGAACACGTCTACCAGTCACAACTCTGGAAAATTATCGAGAAAAACTCAGGCGATATTCTTATGTCAACTTATTGGTTGATTCTTGAGTATCCTGCGATAGTTGACTGATGGATAAAATGGTCCAAGAAATAATGGCCATTCTCTGCTTCTATGGAATGCTGTTGGCATATTGTACCAAGGGTATTCTTTAACGTAGTGTCTGGAAGTTGCTATGGTGCAAGAACTAAATATTAATATTAATTAATATACGAAGCCGGAAAGCAATAATTTTTTGAAGATTGGATAATAGTAATCTTGGCGCCGTCACTTCTGTCCCTTAACAAGGTATTCATCCCACTGTGAGGGGCAAAGCGTTTCTTTCCGTCCATTTTCACCTTATTATAGTCTTTACAATGATTCTAGGCATCAATTATAATTTAAACTGTACGTATGTAACAAATAATTAATTAATGTTATTGTCTTTTTCAAGGTATCTCAATAACGATATTTTGCATGTCTCGCATAGAATGTGTCTCAATGCCGAAGTTGGTACTAGTGGGTGGATTTTCAGGTTAATTTGCAAATGTAACAATATATACATGCGGGCACATGCAAAAGAAAGCGGAATGTCATGGAATTCGTAACTTATTTCTATTTATTAAGGACATTTTATAATTTTCTCGTATTTTTTCCGGTATTAAGTAACTTTAAAAAACCTACATACTTAATAAATTATATATTTTTTTTACTTACTACATAGCTCCTGGAACACCTTCCATATTGAAAATATTTACTCACAGAGAACACGCATATTTATTTTCAATGACAAACTGTTTTGTAGCATTGCTCGCTGCACATACCTCTAACAATGAATTGACGCGTTTGCCCTAAATAAAAAGAACGGAATGAACAGCTGATCGTCGCATTGAATAGTCCCAACGTTACTGCGGCCAACGTGATAGCCTCAGATTCCCATCTAGAAACCTTCTTTCTCCTTTCTGGCCCCGTTTTCAAGATTTTAGCGTAGCGTGCCACGCTTCATTCAGCGAGATCTTTTCCAGCAAATTCTACTTTCTTATAACTTGCTTACTGCTTACGAGTACATCGCTTTAGCATTAATGGTTCAAATTTGTAGCGTAGTTGGTAATCGTACATAAACACCAAAGCGTCATTTATTCCAAGAACGGCCAAGATTCTTCGTGGATACAAGCTTAACGCATTGTACTGCCCTTGCTCTTCATGTGTCTCGACTGCGGAAGGACCACGTATGAGTGATAGGTAAAAGAAGATTACGCAGGAGGTCACGCCTCATTAAACACGGGATTTCCTGAGAAATTATATCTTTTTTATAAAATAAATTACTGCTTACATCGCTTTTGGCAATAATAGTTCATAGTTGTATCGTGTCATTTCGGCAATCGTTTGCAATGACCACACCGTCAAACATGCCACAAACGGCCAAGAGGATGCGTTCCTTACACATGGAATTCCCCTTGCTCTACAATTGCGTTGACCGCGGTAGGTCCACGTGTAAATACTAAGTGAAAGAAGATTTCGCTCATGACCACACCTCATTGAACATGGGCTTTCCCAATAATTCTGTCTTTTACATTCGATTCTGCTAACTTCGCTTTGACAATAATGGTTCAAATTTAGATCACGTCCTGTCGGTAATCGTTCGCCAAGTCCACAGCGCCAAACATTAGAAGTACGGACGACACTATTAGTGGATGCATGTTGAACGTTATTAAAACTCCGCTTGCTCTTCAATTACTTTGAGTACGGTAGGTCCACGTATAAATACTAAGTAAGAGAAAATTTCCCTAATGATTACGCCTCATTAAACATGGGCTTTCCCAGCAAATTCTATCATCTTATACACTCGATTCTGCTTACTTCGCTTTTGACAATAATGTTTGTTGCGTCTACAACTTGACGCAACGCGTCTCCAAGCCCCTTAAGGGGCGTTGAGCGCTTTGCACTGGGGAGTAATCCTCCATTAATGTGCTATATTTCTGGAGTAATCCTCCGTTACTGTGTAATTATTACACTGAATAATTAACTATATTTGTCAAGTCTCGTCACGTCGCAGTCAGTCAGTGCCTTTTATCCCTTCGGCCAAGGGCTCGACGCCGTTAGATCCCGGGGTTCCTGGCCGGTCACCCAACCTGGAACCCGCGAGTCTCGAATTCGCTTAACCTTCGTGACTTCACGGAGCGTAGTAAACGAATTCGGCTAGCGCCGCCGGCATTTAATTCTAATTTATATCATGTCATGTCGTCAATCATTTGCAAACACCACATCGTCAAACATGAGAAGAACGCCTCATATTTGACGCTGTGTAATGTGCTACGGTATGTGCGTGCTAAGTCGAAGATCGCGCATCACTTAGCCAGGGCTCTTCTAGCAATATTTTTCTCTGTATACTTAAAACCAGATTACTTCCTTTCTGTTTCAAACGTATCAAATATTAAAGTTATCCGGAATATAAGAGGTAGTAACCACAATGGTAAGCTACATAAATTTACTTTGCAGAAAATCCAGCCATACACATGTTTTGACAATTTTTTCCCATCATCATTGGCTCTACAATATTAAAATTAAGTTAACAAATTAACATATGAATAGCTACATCATACAAGGAAGTACATCATCTAATAGAACATTAAATTTATTTATTTAAATAGAGTACTTACCCAAGTAACATAGATTAAACATAGTGAACATTCCTGCCATTCTGTGGTAAGTACGTTGTACGAAGGCAGACTGAATGAAGGTGAGGGAGGAAATATACGAGGACGGGAAAGCTAGTCAATAAATACATTTATGATGGAGCTCGGTTTTAATTGGAATTGTTGATTGAGACAAATTAGATAAGATTTCTGTACAATTTTAAAATTTCTAAATTTTCCAAAATATTTAATTTGCTGCCTACTATTGTAGTTGATACCTCTTATATCCCGGATAATTTTATCATGAATTACCACAAGATCTCCGCTGCCACTACATAATTGTGTCAAATATTTTTTACGTGCAATCTCTGAAATGGTTTGCGAAGATCATGTTGTCGAAATTGTCAAGAATATTTAAGATCCTTAGTGAACACATGCCGGTCGTTTCGGGCGCCGCTAGGTTTTTTTATTGTTTCAAATGGGCTTGCTTCCCGTAGGCGTTGGAGGGGGAGAAAATTGCGCTTATCGTATAACATATAAGAGGAGATATATACATATAAGAGGAGATAAGTGAAAGCGTCACAATTTAACTATTTCGACGAATTAACATAAAGAGTGGAATTTACTCTTCGAAGTCGCTAAAAATATAAAAGCAGTTAAAGGAAAGCGAGTTTTCTGTCAGTGAAATCGCACCAGCAATTGCCTTGGAATTTAAATGTGTGATGTGACACACATCAATCGTAATAAAGTATCATGATGCAACAGTCAGAAACCAGATGTTTCTGCTGCGTATAAAATAATGAGGAATTTCAAAAGTATTTGCGCCTTTATTTAAGCGGGCCCAATTCGAGGAGGGTCGTTTGAGGAAACGACAGTAATAAATAAGGCATGATACAACAAAAATGTATTTTCTCAGGGTGGCATTTACCATGGAAACACCTGTGCGCTTGTGTCCGGGATAGTTTAAATACTTGAATTGAAACATGCGATCTATGACCCAACGACAGTAAGAGCACGCATTTATTTATTTTACGTCAAAAAAATTTCACCCTGGAAGATGAAGAGGGAGCGAAGAAGCTGCTAGGCGGTGAGGAAAGATTGACCTACCCATGTCAAGGATATTTACGAGTCTGTAGCATTTGTCGAAACTGACTTACTTAACGGTGGGAACTTATTTCCATGTAATACTGATATTTATAGTTACAACACTCGACGTAGAAATCATGTTCATCAAGTGTCAGTATCAACAGCTCATTACAAGAAATCCACATACATGTACGTTACTTTACAACGCTTTGCCAGATGAAATTAAACAATTAAAATTGGTACACAAATTTAAGTTAAAAGTAAAATCTTTTCTGCTGCAAAACTGTTTCTATATAATTAGAGACTATACTGATCGTGAAAACGAAAAACAATGTTTACTTTAACAAAACCAAGATATAGTATAATGAATTAGTTCACATTTGCATTGTATAATTTTAAAAAAAAGGACTCAATTTGCCTGTAACAAATAATGTACTTCCGGGTCAATGACCCCCATCTCGATCGGGTTTTTGTCCAGTTTCCCTGATCCATTGAGCAAATGCTGAGGTGTCCCCTTGATTTGCTTCTGAACGTAAATGTAGCTTCACTATGCGCACGTTTTGTTGAACTTTCCTTTTGCCTGTAGTGGTAATAGAGCTTAGGGTGATTTTGTATTTTGTTAAAATACAGAAAAATCAATCTGTTCGTTCCTTTACCGTTAAAAATAAGTTTTCTATAATTTGGCAACGAAAATATCTATTTTTTGAAATGTTAATCTCTCGCTTTTTAAATTTGTTTTATTATTATTATTATCATTATTATTGTTGTTATTTTGTTTTAACTTTAATTCATCTTTTAACTCTTTATCGTTAAAACGTTGGGAAGTTATTCTGTAACTCAAGAAAACGTGCGCAGATAATATCCCCCATATGTCATACACAGTTTTTACTGTTTTTTGTTGAAATAAATCGAAAACATTTTTTGAAACCAACTTTTGAGTGCTTATTGTGGCTCAGCCATTCAAAATATTCAAGTAGTTTATTAGACAAAATATGCGTCTTAAGAGCTTAATATGTGGTCTTAAGAGCTTAATTTCCAGTTTTAGACGTTTTCTCCCCGGACACCTTGTATATTACTCGATACCTGCGTATTTCGTTTTGGCCTAAATATATCAATTTTGTATCATTTCATGTCAGCAAACGCCAAAGACCCGCACATGGACCCGAACCTCTCTTTCTGTTTCCCTCTTACTTTTCAGTCAGCGATTTCCTAGAAAATCCCTAATTAGAAATACTGTATTCCTGCGTATTTCGTACTTTCTATTAATGTGCCCTATGTTTATCGTGTCATTTCTGCAAACGTTAAGCCATCTGCTGAGGTTCCTGCAGGACGCTCTCAAAGTTTGTACTCCTCTTGCTCTAAAACTGCAGCCGGGCCACGTATACGTGACAGGTGCAAGAGGACCGTACTGTTGCTCAGGCGTAATTCACCCATCCTTTTCCCAGGAAAAAACAACAACAAAAAAACTCCCATGTAATAAAATCTATTTTCAAGAGAAATAAGCAATAAATTTTGGCTCTTATTACTTCCTGCCGCGACAACATGGAAACGATAATTTGAATAATTGTATTTCCCACTGAATTCTAGAAGACGTGCACAGAAACTGAAGTTACATTTATGCCCATGTGTTTACGGTGAGTTTTTCTTCTGGCGGACTGGAACTTTTTACTGTATCACGGACTTGATTTGGATTGTGGTCTTTCTAAAATAAACTTGGTGAAAGAACTGTTGTTGTTTCTATTTTGTACATAACACTATCCATACTCGGTTTTCTTTGAAAATTCTAACATTCTAATTCATTTCTCGATTACTCCATTTTCTACTTTTCCGCGAATGCGTGTAATTTTTATCGGGCCATCTGGGGATACGTTACGCAAAGACGGGGGTGTCAGCAACAAGCGAAGTACCAGGTGGGATTAAGTCGATCCCCTCCGACGTTGCTTGCGGTTTAACCACGGTTTACATACAAATTCCTATCATTCTCAATATTTGATTCCTTCTTTTTTGTTATTTCCCATAAAGTGTTTAATTTTTAACGTACTATTTTTTCAATCGTAACACAATGACATGTGCATCGATAGTGCTAAGATCGAACGAAGTAGATGCAACCTGCATCATTATACGTAGTTTGCTGTTCCACATTTTTCTACGAAAATTCTATTATTATAAATACGCGGTTTCAGTAGATTTAGTATATTCCGTCGAGTGTTCAATATTTATCTTTACACATCTGGAAACTTCATGCAAAAATTAGGCGCTGAAGGGACAACAAACATCCACATTTCCAGGCTGTAGCCAGCCGATAACCCCGGACATAGCTTGCTCTTCCACCACGTTTATCCCACAAAATTCTGTATGTGTTCAATAATCACAGGAAAGTGTCTGTCGTTCACTTCAATTCCGTTTCTATGCATTTGGCTACAAGATTTTTGCATACAGCTTATATATAAAAATCCTTCTATTATATATATATATATATATATATATATATATATATATATATATATATATATATATACACACACACACACAGAGTTTGCTTTGAAATTTCGGAGCGACGTTTCGGGGTACTCATTCTTCCCCATCGAGGTGAGACTATGCTATACTATATCGAGTGCTATATGTGCTCCTTTGTAATGTTTTTCTTTTTTCTTTGCATTATTTTCTTATAATATTGTTCAGTAATTTGTCATAATTTTTCCCGTTACATAGTCTCGCCTGAGGATGGAGAAAAATGAACTCCCCGAAAGGTCGCTCCGAAATTTCAAAGCAAACTCTGTACATATGTATATAAATTAGTAGTAGTATTTTTGTATATAAGCTGTCTATTATCAATAATCGTTACTAACGTATTTGATATATCCCATGAAAGTGTTCGATTTTTATCGTGGTGTGACAACTAACGTCACGCAAAGACCTGGGCGTCGAGGGCGCTAAGGACGTCTGACGTCCATCGTGAAAGCGAGCTGATCTCACCAAACATAGTTTTCTATTCATCGTAGATGTACAAATACACGTGCACCTGTATGAATGGCCCCTTTGTTTGCCCAATTCCCCCCATTAATTGACCTACTGGCACCTCGAACGGTACCCCTGACTTCCGTAAGCGGTCATCGATCAATGGCAGCCGTCGGCAAGGACGGGCGAGCCCCCTAATGAATCGCTCTTTGTTCGTCCGCACCGTGTTTTGACCTACTGTCACCTCGAACGGTACCCCTGACTTCCGTAAGCGGTCATCGATCAATGGCAGCCGTCGGCAAGGACGGGCGAGCCCCCTAATGAATCGCTCTTTGTTCGTCCGCACCGTGTTTTGACCTACTGTCACCTCGAACGGTACCCCTGACTTCCGTAAGCGGTCATCGATCAATGGCAGCCGTCGGCAAGGACGGGCGAGCCCCCTAATGAATCGCTCTTTGTTCGCCCGCACCATGTATTGACTTACTGGCACCCCGAACTGTACCGCGGAGGAAAGCGGTCGTCGGTCTGAGGCGGCCGTCGGCAATGAAGTCAGCCCCCCACCCCCAGTACCGGTGACGTCCGCTATGCACTGATTTCCCCGTAAATTCCAACTTTTATAGAACGATTTTCCTAAGGATGAGCCAAAGTGACAGCCAGTACTGGCAACATGGCTGAGGGTTCTGTGATCGTTGTGCCCTCAAGCCCATTAGACTCCCTTCCTGCATTCCTTCGTTTGCAGTTGGCTAACTTGTAAATGACTTCGACACTTCCTTTTGTGATGTCCTCGTCCGTCGAAAATATGGTGCGTTTGAGAAATAATTGAAATTAGGAAGTGCAGTGTTATGTGCTTTTCTGTAAAAAATCTTTTTTCTATTAACATTACATTGAATTCACTATGTGTGATAAATATTATGTTCATTTTAAAACCAAGATGCGTACTGGTGCACGTGTTTCCATCTATTGTGCTGTGTGGCGAGCTGTGATTGAGAGCTTTCTATTTACATTTGTGACACTTTTCTTTTACTGATTGTGAGAGCAAGTAAAGAGATTTTCCACATACGTAATTAAATTTAAATATTTCCCGGACTGGCGTACATGCATATACCTCAGCGAAACTTTTAGACTTCTCCATAGGGATGTTTTCACAGGAACCATAACCTAACACTTACGAAGGGGCGTGGCTGAACAGTTGTCGCGGCGGAGGGATACTTATCTGAATTACATGTGATGTTCACTTGTTACGCGAACTGTCACTTTGGCTCATCCTTAGAAAAATCCTTGAATAATATGACTCAATTCTTGCGTATTTCGTTTGTGACAATATGGTTCAAACTATTAACTTCGCATGTCGGCAAACGTTACGCAAAGATCACAGCGTCGAAGATGCTAAGAAAGTCCAAGGTAAGGAGGTACCTCGTGGACGCGAACCTCTCACTCGTAAGTTGCTTTGTCAACTGCTTCTACAGTACCCTGCCCACGAAGAAGTGCTCAGTGGGAGATGATCTAAAAATGTTTTTTTCAGAAAAAAATTTCTAATGGCACACTTCATCATCAATATGGATCAATAATATTTCAATATAATATCAATAATAATTTCGTCATCAAGTCAACATCGTTTTCCATTTTGCAAAAAATCATTTAGGACATAACCTTCCCAGTGATCACACGAATTGAGACTGGTTTAATTTCGTAAGCGGCAAGTATTGCAGCACATCATGAAAGAAAGCGAGATAAAAGTAATTTTAGAAGAATTTTGGGAAATGTCAAAATATCTCAAGCTATTTGATCAATAATAAATTAAAATATGTCTATGAGTTGCGAACAGAAAACCAAATAATTTAGAGTAGATATCAGCAGGAACGTGACGTTGGGAATGAGAAGTTGTGAAGAATTAAACAGAATTTATTTCTGTGGAGTACTTAATATATCAGAAAAAATATTTTAAATAAATTGGGGCATCTTTGAAATTGATACTTAACTATCCAAGTTCTTTTGTCTAAGAACAGAATAAAATTGAGAGGGCACAGGAAATAATGAAAAACCAGATACAGACGGGCGCAAGAAAAGCTCCTGAAGTTTGATCAGTACGAGTCCTTACTTGGTAGATAGCCGATGTTAGGTTATGAACAAAATTAATTTGATTTAAGTTTTCAATTAGAACAATTCGTGTATCGGTAAGTGGCGGATATTATGTCGTATGTACAATAAAATTATAATGAGTTAAATTTAATTTATGAAAAGCACGAAAATACAAATTCGCGGCGAAATTAATGTCTATAATAGTACATATGTCTATAATATAATAAAGGTATTTAAATCATGTTGAAGGCATTCCAGGGCAATAACTAGTTCTTCATGTTGTGCAAGGATGGCAGCGTCATCTGTGAAAAGGGCTGTTTCGGTATCTAACAGTTCTGGAAAATCGGAAAGGTAAATTTTGAATAAAGTCGAAGACAATGGGGAACCCTGTAGAAACTCCAGCTGAGATTCTGAATTTATCTGATATGGTGTCGAGTATTTTAATATTGAATGACCTATTTAGCAAGAAACTTTTAATTATATCTTGAAGATATTTGGGAATGCCTAGATGTCGAATTTTGTATTCCAGTCCTGTGTAGCAGACACGGTCGAATACTTTAGTAACATCTAAAAATAGAGCTGCCCTTTTTCTCATGAAAACCCTTCGCAATCAAATCCGTAACTCTTAAAATTTGGTGTTCAGCCGAGTGATTTGCTCTAAAGCCTTTTTTTAATGAAATCAGTTCTTCAAATAAGGTAGTGTTGAATTTTTCGAAAATATGAGTATTTTTTGAGTAATTGTGCGTCAAACTTGCGCGTCAAAATTGTGCGTCATCCACCCGGATCGGTGCTTCGGGATCATAAGGTAGACGTGCTTTCTGGCAGTTGGATGCTACGAAAGTCACGGTGTGTATATTATTTCATATTTCTTTGTTCGTATTTGTTACAGTGGAGCTTTTTGTTATACGTTTACAAATTAATCTTTTAGAAATTAATTTAAATTTACAACCTATCTGAAATAAATATGAAATAAAGATTCCTAGCTTTCAGTCGCCCACTCCCAAATTGCGCAGTTGGATGCTACGTAAGTTAGAATTTGTATACTACTTTTATTTCATTTTATTATTATTATTATATTATTATTATTATTATTTATTATTATTAATAATAATAATATTTCATTTTACATTGCGTCATGTAATTGTGTGAAATGTGAAAACGAAACTATTTAATTTCCAGTACTAATGGTGAGAAAGTATGTGCTGTTTTAGCCCCATTAGTTTTATGCTTATTACACTATCATTGGATACATACCATTTAATCATCTCATTTTATCAATGTTTAATTACGTTTGACTTTTAAATATTAAAATGTTTTGGAACTTCCCACCAGACTTGCATACATTCAAATAGGACTGTTCCAATGATTTAATTAATTCACAGATTTAGGTTCTAGCTGTGACCTAATATGAAAGCAATGAATATAAGGACAATGATCGTTTAGGCATTAATATACGACGACAATAAACAAGAAATATCTTAATTGATTTTCCATGTGCTCACAAAACGCACGTTTAACCCTATACTCTTATTTGTTTCACCAAGGTCATTTGGCGTGACGATTATCAAAATATTCCTTAGATTTGGACCGACCGGTACATCCTGCCATCAATGACTTCGACGACTCGTCACGTATTGTGACGTTAGAGTGCATCAAACGTACACTGTTTATCGCTGCCTTTGTTATTTTATTCTTTTGTAGCTAAAGTAGTGCATGTGTGATATACGCCCCCGTTTCCTTGAGCCCTGCTTACTTAACATTTTTAACATCAGTCCAAATATAAATAATTGATAGCAACGAATATTGTTAACAAGGTCTGATAACCAGGAATGTTCGCTCCAGTACATTAGAAAATATTTAGCATCGAAAAACGAGCTACAGATTTGATCTTACAGTCCTGTCGTCTAAATAACCAACCCCCACTACTCTGGCATCTAGTGAAATGATGTCTCAAGAAAACCCACGCGAATATTAATCGTGTATTCAATTAAAACTAAAATGTAGATAAAAAATTAAGTATGTTAATAAAGTGACCCTTTATTAACATGAAGTATGATAATAAAGGAAAACAACTACATAATGTGTAAGGATACTCGTGCTACGAATGGCACCGAGAGTGACGAAATATTCACAAGGGAGATAATTTTGATGCATAACTTTAGAGTACTGGTTTAAAAAAAACACGAGTCCAGAAGAAGCACTTTACCATCATTTTTATGATTTCTGGACAATGCTTAGTTTGTAATCAGGTACTGGATGTTAAAGGCATTGTCCCTGATGATTTTCGAAGAAATAGAACCGCGTTTGGAATGCCCTTCAAACAGCAATAAGCCTATAATCCCCCACGCAGCAGTACTTGATAGTTTTGAGCTTTTGTGCTACAGGACATTTGCATCTCTTTTTTTTAATTTAAGGTCGCATCAACATCTAGGTCATTAGCGCCCACTATTAGAGTTAATGTTATGGTAACTATGAAGAAGAAACGGAATGGTAATGATAAGGGGTGAAAGGACGAACACAATACAACCATGCCCGAGGCGGGACTCGAACCCGCGACCCTTCGGTCCGAAATCACTCCGACACTACTGCGGTAGCGATCTTGGCCACCGGGCCGGCTCATTTGTACCTTGTGGACGACGATTTTCATGGAATTTTGACATACGCAGGTTACTCTACTTATGTTGCACCAGCACACGAGGCAGTGTTTGAAGTTGTGTGATGCGCAGGTCAAGGACCACGCAATCGTGACGCAAAAACTAGGGCGTCTAAGGAGATAAAATCGTCAAAGACAATCATGGACTAATTACCACGCTTGCTGGTCGCCTACGCTTTTGCCTGAAGTTCTAACGTTAAAAATACTCTATATCTGCGTATTTAGTTTGGGTATAAATACGTATCTCAATTCTTTATCGTTCAATGTTGGCAAACGGAAAAGATTAAGAGCGCCGAGAGCGGCAAAAGCATCAGATTACTAACCTCTCTTTCTGTAGGCCTCTTGTTTCTCAGCTTGAGTTTTCCAATAACATATTTCATGAGAGGTACTCGATTCCTGCGTATTTCGTGCCTTTTTACTCTCTCGAATACGTACGTATATGCGCAATAATATATGTAGTATGTAGAAAGTTATGTAATGCTGCGCGAAAAAACTGGGAATTTTCGGCAGAAAAAAATTAATTGCCGGGCCCTGATAACGAAAGTGGATAAACACAGTTGCTAAAAAAAGAAGAAAAATCCCCTAACACGTGATGTAGCTAGAATCACTGTTTTGTGGGTCCTTGATGCCTAAAAATCAATTAAAGGTAAATGTCCGTCCATCCGAATGTGTGTGAAAAACACTAGGGCCTGAAGTATACGTACGATTTTATCCAAACTGAAAAAACTCCTATCTATCTGGCCTGAGTCGAAACTCTGCGAGTTTGAAAACATTGATTAATTTTTGGGGGTACTTTACATGAAACCTCACGGATATTTTTAAAATTTTCTCAAAAATGACCCCAATTTTTCTTTAATTTTCTTGCTAGTATAGGATTTAATTTAAAGATACGCCTTTAAAGATGGCATATGTCTGATTTTAACTGTTAACTCTGAATTTTCGAAAATAGCAAACGTTGGAATTTTTCGGCTTCTTCCTACAACTTACATCTTTGAAATTAGAGATTTTTCCTTCGAATAAAATTGTTTCTCAATATTTAGTTCTTTCAATAAGATCAGCATAAGATTTTCTCAAAAAGACTCCAAAGTATTTCATTATACTTTTAACAGAGATAGTGCTTTATGTATGCTATGAGATGACAAACTAAATATGGCTCTATTTGTTTCTTAAAAAAAATACAAAAATTTAATTTTTTTTACTAGCCTCTCCCGTCGTTAATATTTACATTAGCGGAGATTTCTTCACATGAATGGATTTACCAGTACATGTGCTTTAAATGATGTCATTTAAAGTTTCTCCAAATCTCAAAAGGATTTCTGTAAAAACGCTGAAAATTCCACATTTAGACACACGCTCAAACGTCATTTCTTCAAAAATGACACCATTTTTTTTCTTCAAACTTTTGCAGTAATTTGCTAATTGCAGTAATTTTGCTGTATTCTTTTGTTTTGTTTGAAAAAATACACAAATTTAATTTTTTTAAAATATTTCTCACGTCGTTAATTTGAACATTTACTACTTCTGGGTGAAAGTGCTTTAAATTATTTCAAATGAAGTTTATCGAGAACTCGAAAGATTCATGTGAAAAAGAACTTCAAATTTCGCATTTACACTAAAGCTTTCAGGCCATTTTGTGACTAATGGCTTCAAATTTATTATTAATAATTTCTAAATAGGACGACGTTTAACTAGTTACTAATATGCGAAAAGTAATATTTCGAATCTACCATTTGGAAACCAAAAAAATGAAAAATCCTCCAAAAACGACGATAGATGGCAGCTGATATGAAAATGAGGCCAGACCGTAAAGCTCGCACCCACCAAGGAAATTAAAAAATAAAATTCCGAGCAATTCTTTAGCACCACCAGCTTTAATGTGCCGTACGTTTATTGTGGCAGCTGGAGGGCCCTACTGAACGCTCTCTGCAGCTTTGTACACCGCTTGCTCTTCAGATGCATCGACTGCGGCCGGGCCACGTAGACATGCCAAGTTGAAGAAGACGGGTGCTATGCCTAATAGCGTTTTCCATTCGCCGCACTGGTGCCCCACTCAGGGCAGCTTTCACGTTTCATTCGATTGCTAGGGCGCACCAGTGCAAAGAAGCGTATGTTCCATTTACACAATCGCACGGAACCAGGGCGCACTCGGGGCGCCTTAAACTGTACTGACGATCGCGTCAGCGCAGTACAATGCAACGGGTCATTGTGAGGTTAGGTACGAAAGTTATCCATGATGATTTGGATTCGTGGTGAAGTTGTGAAGGTAATTAAGGATCTACTGTCACACAGGGATACTTCGAATGATGAAGCATATTATGTTTTGCAAGAAATGTCTTAAAATAATTTTTGTGACTCGCGGAGTTCTGAATATCAGTTTGTGTTTTCCTAAAATTTAACCTTGAATAACTTCAGGTTATTAAATCCAGTGCTATTTAGAAGCCAAAGTGTAGGTATGTCTCAATTTCGAAACGCTAATAAAGTGAAAATAAAAATAGTGACCCTTACAAAATCATTCAAATATATGTGTCAAGAAATGTTTCTCGCACGCCCATACATATACCAGCGGAAATGCTCATGCTAATATTTTTATGGTTTTCAATAACCAAACAATTCTTCAGAAGCCTTTCGGTTCACAATCTTGTGTACTATATCGATCATTGGCAAATCACGAAAAATGAAATTTCGACACACACGCATTTGAAGTTTTCGTAGTTTCTAAATACAGATATCACACGTTAATAATTTATGAATTAAGAATTACCAACATACTTCATAAAAATTACAACAATGATCAGAATTCAAAATTATTATTTTCAGAGTTCCATCAGTGTGACAGACCAAGAAGAGCTATCTATAATCTCACAGTGTAGCGCACACGCACTGACTCAGTTCCGGAATCCGTTTCATTCGTACGCGTATGGGGCAGTGGGGCAGCACTGTTGCGGAGCGATGACGATTTTGCCCTGCACTAGGGTGGGTTTCAGTGCAAAGAAAGGAAAACGCTACAAGTCAGCGAAGCTTCCCTAGCAAACCTAATCTATACAAACGCGAATTCTGCATATTTCGTTTTTGGCATAAATATTACCGTGCCATGTCGGCAAACAATGCTAAGGGCTGCAAGGCGCCACGCATAGGCATCGAGGACGCAAAACACGACTACAGGCCTTGATGGTAACGCGACAAACCCTCTAACCCTTTAACCAGGGTTTGCTTACAAAAGTCTATCACTATCAATATTCGTTTCCTGCGAATTTCGAAAATCTCATCAATGAGTTCCATTTCAAAGATGTAATTTAAGCAAACATAACGCAAAGACATGTGCATCGATGGCGAAGCACGTAACGCGAAGACGTAAAACGTAAACGTAACGCAAAGACATGTGCATCGATGGCGAAGCACGTAACGCGAAGACGTAAAACGTAAACGTAACGCAAAGACATGTGCATCGTTGAAGAATCAAATCGAATCTCGAAACTTGCTGTTCAAGAACAATTTTCCTAGAAAATTCTATTATTAGAAATATTTGATTGTAGCGCATTTTCTATTTTTCATTCAAGTGTCCAATATTTTTCAGGACATATCTTCAAACGGTATGTAAAACCTTCGACGTTCAAGGGTTCAATAGCATTCGAATTTTAAGGTGATGATCAGCTGATTTCTCCGGACATCGCTTGCTGATTAACTACGGTCAATCCAGAAAATTCAGCGATTATCAGTATTCTATTTCCAAGTATATTGTAAATACCAATTTTTATCGTGCCCTGTCAACAAACGTTACGCAAAGACCTATACGTAATTATGTAAATATTTAAGAGGTTACGCGGAAGAGCAGGCCTTACGGCCTGAGCCTCGCCAGTAATAAAGACAATATTATTATTATTATTATTATTATTATTATTATTATTATTATTACTTCTTGGCTGTCGGGGTGACGCCGCGTAGTGGGCATAGAGGCCGACGTTTTGCCTGACATGTCGCAGTAATCGACGCGAGCCGCGGAAGCTTACGTGTATATTATTATTATTATTATTATTATTATTATTATTATTATTATTATTATTTACGTTGAGAGCGGCAAGAAAATACGACGTCCCAGGTGAGAGTCAACCGATCGGTCCAATCACCGCTTACTGTTCAGTAATGATTTCTCAGAAAATTCCGACTCTTCAAATTACTTGAACTTCAAACTTCAGGTGCCATGTCGGCAAAAGTTACACAAATATCATAGCATCATACATGACCTCTGGTGGACGCTAACCTCCGACGCCTACGCTACTTTTTATTCCTCTCTCTCTCTTTTTCTCTTACTCTCTCTCTCCCACTCTTTCTCTTACTCTCTCACTCTTTCTCCCACTCTTTCTCTTACTCTCACTCTTTCTCTTACTCTCTCTCTTTCTCTTTCTCTCTCACTCTTTCTCTCTTACTCTCTCAATCTTTATCTTTCTCTCTCTGTCTCTGGACAGTGGCTTGACCATGAAGATGCGCTACGTTGAAGATGGACGAAAAATTCTCTTCCAGACAATTTTGTTTATCTGACTTCATCAAGATAGAACCAATGCCAAAATTTTGGTCATGTAGGCATCATCGTCATCATGATGAGAAATCAGTTACGACAAAAAGGCGGGAATATTCCCAGAGGTCACTCAAAATGAGTTATGTTTAATTGTGAAAGTGGCAATAATTGCAGCAGATCATGAAAGAATGCTAGAAAACAGTAGTTTCAAAAGAATAAAGATTAAACCGATCAAAAAAGTGAGGAGATTGTGTGTTTCCAAAGAAAGAAGTGTTTTTTGTAGACCGTGAGAAGAAGTGCTGGAGCTTATTTTAGAAAAAATAGTAATCATCAATATTTGAATATAAGAAGAATTTAATTCAGATAATAACTTAAGAAATCAACAATATTTGAAGCACAAAATCCAAAGCAGTGTCTATTCAGAGCACAAAAAGACCTGGAATTGTAAATTTCCTCGTAGAAAAATATGTATGTACATGCATCTATATGTAGACGCATGTCACTGTATGAATTACGTCACGTAGGGGGGCCGGTTATTTAAAAACAACGCTGTTGCTCACAGTCAATTAGCCTCAGCTTTCCCAAAACTGCTATCTGAATACTCGAATCCAAAGTAATGTATTTTGTTTCTGGCATAAATATGTGTAATTTGTACGCTGCTAAGAACGCAAACATGACGCAAAAACCAAATTCAGGAGTCACAAGCTACGATTCCTCTTCATCTGCTTACACTGCGACCGCTCTCCGTAAACTCGCCAGTCAAAGAAACTTGCGCTGATGGTTTATAGCAGCAGCCAGGATCTTTCCAGGAAATCTAATCTTTACATAAACTCAAAACCTGTTTATTTTTCGCAAAACATTTAAATTATCGTAATGTCATATAGGAAAATGTCGCCAAATATTCCAGGCAAAATGCCAAGAGTGTTAGATCATCCCTAGTTAGTTAATGATCCACTTTGTACGCTGCTTACACTTCAACTGCATCGACTACAGCCGAGCCAACTACGAATACTAAGTGGAAAATACTCACTTCCTATTCAGCGAGAGTGTATAATCGAAACCTAGATATTTCGTTTTTGGCGTTCATGTGCCAAAATATAACCATGCCGTGTCGGCAAACGTAATGTAAAAACCTAGGCGTTGAGTGAGTCAGAATCGTAAAGATATGAGATGGACGTAATCGATTTCTAAGGCTTTTTTGGCGTAAATGTGTCAAAAGATAATCATGGCGTATTGGCAAAGGTTACGTAAAAACCTAGGCGTCGGGAGAGCCAAAACCATTAAAAAGTACGTGATGGCTTTATTCGCCTTCTAAGTATGACGCTTGCTGGTCACCTACATTTTGTATGAAAATTCTGTTGTCAAAAATACTCAATACCTGCGTATTGCCAAACGGCAAAGTTCTGGGCGTCGATAGCGCCAAGAGCCTCAGTCGCCGCAGTGGCTTCCAACCTCTCTTCCTGTTTGTCTCTTGTTTTGCAGCCTGCGTTTTGTTAGAACATTCTTAATAAGAGACAGTACTTCATTCTGGCTTTCTATTAATGTGCCTTTTGTTTATCGTGCCGTGCCTGCAAACGTAACGTTTCCAGCTGAACGTTCTCAGCAGCTATGAACGCCGCTTGCTCTTCAGATGTTTGGCTGCGGCCGGGCCACGTAGATATGTCACGTAGAAGAAAAACGACCTGGTTCTTTTTTATATTGGTTATTTAAGGTCGCATCAACATCTAAGTCATTAGCGACCACTATTGGAGTTAACGTTATGGTAACTATGGAGATGAAACAAAATTGTGATGATGAGGGGTGAAAGAACGAACATAAATACAGCCCTGTCCGAGGCGGGACTCGAACCTGCGACCCTTCGGTCCGAGGCACTACGACACTACTGCCTCAGCGATCTCGGCCACCGGGCCGATAAACCTATTCTTTACAAAACTCGAATCCTATTTATTTCATTTTGGCATGAATGCACCAAACGTTTATCGTGCCATATCGTCAAACAATGCAAAGGGCTTCAAGGCGTTGCGCGTACACATTGAGGACGCAATACACGTCTAAAGGCCTCGATGTTCGCACAGCAAACCCTCCGAATGACACTGGATATTCATCCAAGCTTTTCACTGAATATTCTAACAATATCATTGCTCGATTTCTGAGTTTTCGTATTTTTGTGAATGTGTGATTTTGATCTTGTCATTTCGTCAAAAACTTCGGCGCCGAACACGCCAAGAATGTCCGAGAACTCTCACGGATGAGAGCTACACACTTAAAACGAGGCTTGCTGTTTAGCCACGATTTGAATATAAATTTATATCAGTATCAATACTAGATTGCCGCGCATGTGATCATGTTCTATTAGCAAGAGATTTTATAGAAATGCTATCTTCATATTCTGGAATCCAGAGCATTAGGTTTGTGGCACAAATGTGTCCAATTTGTAACCTACTGTCCAGCAAAGACCAAGGTCACGCTCTGCTTGCCCTTCAGCAGGTACCGAGAGTGGTAGCTCAGTGTATCAACTAATGTCAATGTAGAGCCTCTGACCGGGCGGTCCTAAGTTCGAGTCCGAACGGTGGTAGGATTCTTGACTCTGGCTTGTCAGCTACGTCGAATTCAGTCGCTGTCTGGAGGAACATTCAAGTTCCCCATTGCTGTAATCGGTATTTTCCGTGTTTTCTTCGATCAACACCACGCGAATATCGGAGCAGTACCCTAATAAATGTCCTCGAGCTACGCGCGATCTTTCCATCCTCTTCCTTGACCTCAACCCTTACTCACACTTACACTAACGTGTACTACACTACAACACATGCCGGGACACCGGTCAGGATCTTAGAGCATGTCCCAGCTTGAGCAATGCTCCGTTGGGAAGATACCTGGATGCTGGAGAAACCTGCTCCACTTATGCTCACGCTCCAGTCAGGCCAAATTTCCTAGCCAATTATACTCATTATACACTCGTATCAAGGGTACATCGTTTCTCGTACAAACGTGTCAAATATTTATGTACCATGTTGGAAGACTCCGTAAAGACAATAGCGTTGAAGGCGCCGATAACGTCGAAGATCCCTGGTAGACGCGAGCCCTTCGTTGTGTACTCAGCTTGCCCTTCAGCTCATTCGGTAGGGCCACGGATGCGTGTTAGGTGAAGGATGATCGTGCACTACTTAGCCATGGCTTTTCCGGTAAATTGTATTACCTTTTATACTCGATTACTTCTTACATCGATATGGCATAATTGGTTCAATTTCTTTATCGACACGTGACATCAAACGTTCATAAAGACCACGGTGTCAAACATGAGAAGTATGGCCTACACCATTAGTTCCTGCGTTCTGTGAGATAAAACGCGATTAACTTCGCTTGCTCACAACGCTGTTGCTCACAGTCAATTAGCCCCAGCTTTCCCAAAACTGCTGTCTGAATACTCGAATCCAGAGTAATGTATTTCGTTTCTGACATAAACGTGTGTAATTTGTGTGCTGCTATGAACGCAAACATGACGCAAAGACCAAATTCAGGAGTCACACACTCCAATTCCTCATCATCTGCTTACACTGCGTCCGCACCCATAAACGCGTCAGTCAAAGAAACTTGCGCCTATGGTTTAGCAGCAGCCACAGTCTTTCCAAGAAATTTAATCTTTACATATACTCGAAACCGGTTAATTTTTCGCAAAAAATTGTAAATTATCGTAATGCCATATAGGAAAACGTCACCAAAATTTCCCAGGCAAAATGCTAAGAACGTTACAACATCCCTAGTTAGTTATGATCCACTTTGTACGCTGCTTGCACTTCAACTGCATCGACTGCAGCCGAGCAAACTACGAATATAATATATATAATTGGTTCAATTTTTTTTATCGAGACTTTTCGTCAGCCGTTCATTAAGATCACGGCGTCAAACATGAGAAGTACGGCCTACACCATTAGTGTCTGCGTGCTGTGCGTAACTGCGTAACTAACTTCGCATGCTCTTCAGCTCCTTCGACTGCTGTAGTGCCACGGGTGTGTGCTAGGTGGAGGATGATCGTGCACTACTTAGCTATGGCTTTTCCAGCAAATTGTATTACCTTTTATACTCGATTCCTTCTTACATCGCTTTTGGCATAACTGGTTCAATTTTTTTTCGAGACGTGGCGTCAAACGTTCATGGAGACCACGGCGTCAAACATGACCATAACGGCCAAGATGATGATGTTGGTGAATGAGAGTTTTATATTTGTATTTCGCTTGCTCTGCAACAGCTTTGATTGAATTATATCATCGTATGAATGCTACGTAAAAGAAAATGTCACTAATGATCACGACATATTGAACATGCGCAAAGACGATTGAGATGGTGGTCACTGCTCATCGACTGAGGGAATTACTAGCTCATTCTGCCTTTTTATACACTCAATTCTGCTTACTTCGCTTTTTCATTAATTGTTAAAATTTATATTGTTTCATGTTGACAATCGTTCGTAAACACCACAGCGTCAAACATGACATGAACAGCCAAGATCCTTGACGGATGCGAGCTTAACGCATGGTTCTGCCCTTGCTCTTCAACTGCGACTGCGGTAGGTCCACTTATGAGTGATACGAGAGGTAAGTAAAAAATAAGGTTCCCAACGCTGTACACTCGCCACGCGAGATACTAGGAGAAATCCGGCAACACCGCCTTCATTGTTGATCCCCCCCACTCCATTCCAACTACCTGGAAGATCACTGCGAAGCTTAGTGCCAGTCTAACAGCCATCCGCGATGGAGCCCGCAATCGCCGTCACCGCCAGGTGTGAAATCCGTTCAGTGATTCGATTTTTAAACGCGAAGAACTTTACACCTATTGAAATTCATAGACAGTTGGAAGAAGTTTATGGCAAAGCTTGCATCAGCGTCCAGCACGTCCGAAAATGGTGTAGGGAGTTCTCCGAAGGACGCACAGACGTTCACGACGAGCAAAGGAGCGGGAGGCCATCGGTGTCCGACGAAGTCGTGGCGAAGATTGAGCGCATTCTCCTCGAGGATCGAAGAGTAACGCTTCGGGAGCTGGCTGATCAGGTTCCTGAGGTTTGTGAAAAAACCATCGACAACATTTTGACCGAAAAACTTGGTTATCACAAGGTGTGTGCGCGGTAGGTCCCGCATTTGCTTTCAGAAACCCACAAAGACAATCGCGTCAAGTGTGCCGAGGGGTTTCTTCGAGAATGCGCCGAGAATACTGAAGAATTCTTGGACTCCATTATTACGGGAGATGAAACGTGGTGTCACTACGTCACTCCGAAAACAAAAGAAGACTCGAAACAATGGTTCCATCCCGGGTCGCCGAGGCCGAAGAAGTTTAAGCAGACGCTGTCCACAGGAAAAGTGATGGCTACGGTGTTTTGGGACCGAAAAGGCGTCTTGCTTACCGAGTTTATGCCTAAAGGGACCACAATAAATTCGGACAGGTACTGCGAGACGCTAACGAAACTCAAAAGAGCCATCCAAAATCGCCGGAGAGGAAGACTGAGCAAGGGCGTTAGGTTGCACCACGACAACGCGCGACCGCATGTCTCTCGACAGACCACCGCCCTACTGGACACATTCGGCTGGAAATTGCTTGATCATGCCCCCTACAGCCCTGATCTTGGTCCCAGCGACTTCCACTTGTTCCCGAAATTGAAGCAACACTTGGGTGGACAACGCTTCAGTACTGATGAAGAGGTGAAGGAAGCGGTCACCAAGTACATTGGCGGCCAAGCGGCGGAGTTCTTCGAAGCGGGTTTTCAGAAGTGGATAACTCGTCAGAAAAAATGCGTTGAAAGATCTGGCGACTATGTAGAAAATAGTTTGAAATACGAGCTTTCAGATGGTATACATATTTATTGCAATAAAAAATGCCTTAACCCTGAAAAAAATGTGGGAACCTTATTTTTTACTTGCCCTTCGTATTTAGAATATTAAAGAAGAGTAAAAGTTCGTTCTAAAAGACAATTTTTGTTGAAAAATTTATCACCCGTTTTTGAGAAAAAGGCGTTTAAACGTTACTGTAAATGCGGAATTTGAAGCTCATTTTCACAGGAATCTATTGAATTTTCGAAAAACTTAATTTGAATAATTTTCACTAACAAATTGTTAGAAATGTTCGTATTCACAGCGTGAAACATTTGTGTTTTTTTTTTTAAAAAAAACAAATGAATGCAGCTAAATTAATTCTTCATCATTTTGAACAGGGAATATTTCTATCTTCAACTTTGTAGTTGTAGGAAGCTGTCGAAAGAAATACAATCTTTTGTAATTTTCGTAATTTCAGAGTTATCAGTGAAAATCTGACCTATGCCACATTTATAAGTGTACTTTACTCTATTCTTACAAGAAATTTAAAGAAACAATTTGGAGCTATTTTTTAAAAAAAATTGAAAATGTCCCAGGAACTTCAAGGAAAGTACCCCCAAAAATTAATGAATGTTTTTCAAATTCACAGATTTTTGTCTCAGGTGATATCGACAGCGGTTTATTCAGTTTGAAAGAAATTCTACTCATGGTTTAGGTACTAGTGTTGTTCACATATACCAGCCGGACAGACAGACGGACGTTTTGAAATAACATACTTCTTCGGTTTTAGAGGACCCCAATACGTGTATTTCCGTTCAAATCTCAAAATCGATTTTCGTCAGCATTACATAACTTTCTCTATACTACGTATATTACTTCGTATATACGTACATATACGAGAAAGTAAAAAATATTTTCTCAAAAAACACTCCAAGCTGTTTCCACAGAAAGAACAAGGGACATTCAAAAAATGGTCGTTCATTTTCGTTGAACTCTCTAAAAAGTTATAATTAATGCCAGAAAGTTCTTGCTGCTGTCGCACCATTAGTTCTAAACAATGAACTTTATTGATAAAATGTGTGTGCTTGGGGGTGGGGTCTTTATTGTGACTACACTGACAGTTTACCTGAGCCAGCGTTTCATGTTCCGTATTGCTGCTGCCCTGAGAACCGTGTTTAAGACACTTTATCATCGTTTGCAGCTTACCTTCATTTGTATCTACTTTATATTTTCTATTTCAAGTGACGCACACAGAAAGTATTAGGGTCAGATTTCTTTTTTAATTTTTGAAATAATATTTTTTAAATTGTTTGCTTGAAAAATAAAAAAATAAAAGAAAAGAAATATTATTTCTTTTATTTTTTTAATTTTTCAAGCAAACAATTAAATTGTCAATTGTCAATAGACAAGGGACCGTCCGTAATGTACGAAATGAAAATTTGGAGTATGTTGAATGTTCTTCCCCCTGTAACTAGCGCTTCAACCAGCCTTAAATAATTATGTAACGTTTGTGCCCCCCTCCCCATTTAGAGTAAGTAAAAATATATTATATAATAGTAAAAACAATTTTTACTCATTTTATTTGTATTATTTATTAAAATTTCTGATAATTAAAGTTAGAGTGATTTGGTTATGCTGACCATACCTAACAACAAGACAAGATTAAAGACAATTTTTGAGTGAAAGAAGGATGCTTAGGACAATTTCAGACAAGTCGTGCACACGCCGTCGTGGATGATGCGCCATGGCCCAGTGATTATGTGCTAATTTAATAGGATTCTGGAACATACAACGTATTCGTTTTGAATATTTTCTTCGAAATCTAACAGGTTCAATCAATATGAATTTGATGAAAAAATATTCTCACTTATTGTAACAATTACATCATAATTTCTTTAATTTCTTCATTATTGTACTTGAATTTTTGAACCCCTCTTGAATTTGTTAATATTTTTAATGTTTTATATGAGATTGAATGAAAGGAATTATTTCAGCAAAGGTTGAAAATTTAAAAATATAAATGTAACACGTATGGTACAGGGGATAAAGGGGGTGTTAGTTTAAACACCCTCTTTACCCTATGTAACGCAGCGTAACGCTGCCTCAAACCACCTTCCCCCCTCTTTAGCGTCACGTAATTTATGGACGACCCCTAATGCGACAATCTTCTCCTTTAGATGAGATGCGATCAATATGTAGTATTTGTTTTAAATTGAGTAAAATTACATAAAAAAATGTTTGCTTTGGGAGGAGGCATGTGTCAGTTTTCCTAAGCCTCTCTCGTTAGATCCGCCATTGTTTGTCTCGTAAATTGTTGAGAATTCACGTGCTGAGAACTCAGAACTCTTCGGTAATAGGCCCATTGACACTCATCTTGTGATGATCGGCTAGCAGGCCCGTTTTAACAGATTTGGGGGGCCTTGGGCCTATGTTAAGACGCTCCTATTCTTACTTTCACCGATCTCCCCCCCCCCCCATTTAAAGGCACGTTTGTTAAAAAAACTAAACTCATTACTGAGTGACTTTCTCGCATCAACCAGCAACATTCCATATTATAAATATTATCCAATAATGGGTGACACATCAGTCCGTTATGCCAGTTTTTACGTAAAGTTTAATAATATATAACTTTTTTATACTTTTTTATTTTATTTTTTGAAAAATTTTGTTTTAAATATTTTTTAAGAACTACCGGGGGCTCTGAGCCCCGGCCCTTCGGGCCTGCTGGCTAGCTAGGTAGTTCAGACAGCCCCTTTGTCTTTTCATTCTCAAGAGAAAGAAACAGCATTCCCGGGGCAAGTTCCTCAGAATGTAATGAAGTACTAGAACAAACATTAGATTCACTAAAATTAAATGCGACTTTATAGACTTCTCCGGCTAATGCATGGATTCTGTTCATTGATAAATACAAATGAACGATTTCGATTTCTAATTAAATAGAAGCTGAGACGTAATTCCTAAACCCCATTTTAAAGCATAAGATGAAGTTTATTCTCTAAAGCTGCCCATTTTTATTTTATTTTCCGTTCGTTCTTATTGTTAAAGTTAATGAGGTCCCGTACGAATTATTGATTGCATTAGTTTGTGAGATAATTCATATTTTTGTGAAGAAAAATGGAAACCTACGCAATTCTTGATAACATGACCAGCCATTTTTTGAAAAGCGACAGTACGTATTATTGAAAAAAATATACCGTATAAAAGTATTAAAGTACATGGCGCTATGCAACCTCGCCATGGTCAGTGCTCCTTACTCATAGGTTCATGGAAGCAAGTGGCGCGGCGCGAAGCGGCGAGGACAAGTAGAGACAAGAGAAACCACAGCGCACGTTTTCTCGTTAATCCGTCGATCTGCATCTTTCATTGATTATATTGTGTGCAATTGTGTGGAAGATTTGTGTGCAGATAGCTGAAAGACAGGTTATGGTTCGTAACATGGAGAAACTTTTATCACCGAATAAAAACTCTAACATAGACAATGGCTGTAAAGACATCGAACTTTCATAGTGGAAGTTGAATTGATGTTAAATTTTCAAAAGAAAGTGGCTTGATGTTACTTGTATATTACTGTTTTCTAAATGTACACAGCAAAAGACCATTTTAGTAAATATTCTGTGAAAAAAATCGGGCGTCTTATGCGTGTACATTGTTCCAAATGGCACAACACAATTGCAGAAAATCTACTTGGTTTTGTACTAGAATTCTCCACAATTTTGCATGACATTATTGTAGTTACAGTTAAAACTTCATTTTACAGGTAGTAGAAACTTCACTAACCTGTTTTGTTAATTCCCACTTATTGCTTTGCAATACCAAATTTTATTTATTTTTTATTTTTTTGCTGCCCAGGTGTATGGTGTGAGTGGGAGAAAATGTCTGAGGAATCCAGCTCATCGGATGTTACTTCTAGTCCCAGCCTTTTAACAAATCTGCGCCAGTTTCGATTTCAGAAGAATGCGATGAAATTGAAACCTTCAAAGTGTAAGGCATCCTTATAAGAACTGTAGAACGTATACAAAAATATTGCAAAATTTGTGACATTTGATGGTTTTTAAGGCAACATACAGAAATTATTAATAATGCATAGATGATTGATTGGTTTGATTGGATAATCTGTTTTTCTATTACTTAAATAATTCTTCAATAGGGTCTTAAATTCTCATTTTGAAATTTTACTGCAATTACCTGTTCACACACTGTAAGAAGATGTATCTTAGAAGATTATAGTCACTAAAATTATCAAAATATATTTAACAGCATTGCCGAGTTCACCTCCAGAGGTAGGTAATAGAAAGAAGGTTGTTAGACGTATTCAAGAATCTGATACTGAAGAAGAAGTAGAGACACCAGTGACAGTTACAGCAGATGTCATCAAAGCAAGAGAAAAATGTTTGTGTATTCTTGTTGAGGCATTTCCTACTGTTGACAAGATGGTGAGAAAAAATATACTGCTGATATTTAGAAACAATATTTTTAAAATGTCCCGTAAAAATAAGAATTTTAATTTATTTCAGGTTCTACAAGATGTTTTAGTAAACCATAAGTGGAATGCTGAATCAGCAAAGAAAGAGTTATTTGAAAGATATCCTGGGCAGGGCAAAAGGCCTCGAAGTGAAGAAGATACCAATTCAAAGAAAAAGAAAGGTATCAAGAAAATTGTTTTGTGTTTGTAATTATTCAAGAGCAGTTGTAGTTAACTATTTTAGCTTCATTCCCCTCTAAGTGGTGTGGGTCTTCAGTGCTCAAAAATTTTTCCCCACTCCTTTCTGTCTCTTACTCGTTTCTTTTAGTCCTTAACACCAAGAATTTGTAGGTCTTGAAGCACATGGTTTTCCCATCTAAATCACTGATTTCCATGTTTAGTTATCTGCTGGTGCCTCTTGTAGAGTCCGTCCTTTCTAGATGTCCTAACCATGCTATCCTTTGGGATTTTAATGTGTGTTTATATTTTATCAAAGTTTCTCTTTGTTTGTTTGCTTTTCTCCAAATAAGTTCTTTTATTGTGGTAGCGGTGTAGATGTTTCTAAGACTTTTTCTGTCCTCTTTGTTTAATTACGTATTTTAATTATCCATTTCATTTTCAGCCAGAAAGGATCTGGATGTGGATGGAGAAGGAAGTGATTTTGATGAAGGTGACAACCCAAACCTTTATAAAGAAAAGGTTTTTGACAGGTACTACCTTGGTTGATTTGTTATTTGCTACTTTATTTCCCCACCCTAATGCCTTTTAGGTTTCAATTTACGTAGTATGAATTCAGGCATTATTTATTATTATTATTATTATTATTATTATTATTATTATTATTATTATTGAGGATGCTACTAATGCATTAGTAGATACTAGTACTAATGCATTAGTAGCATTCTGAATCTTAATCTTTTGCATTCTTATTGAATGTGTTTGTAATTCTCGTCCTAAACCATATGTACTCTTCTGTAATTTCGTTTTATTAAGAAATATATTCCCAGAATCGGCATTGAATATGAAGGGAGCTATACTCCCACGTACACACATTTTTTCAAAATTTCAATCTTAACACAATAACGAACTTTTTTGTTTGTACTGCTCTTCATATATTAGTATGTAATTTGTTTGTTACAATAAGAAATTGGAAATGAGAACTTATCCTTTAACAGTTTTCAGAGTGGTGGCTGATAACTAAATTAGAGCATTAAATAGTTGCATGCCGTCCAAAATGACTTAAGGCAAATGTCTCAAATGGAGATGACTCAAATGCCAAAAAAAATTGTGAAGAATCAGGCAATTTGTTTTGCCTGTGACCAAACATTTGCTTTGCTAAAACTCAGACTCACTGATTTCACAAAATCAAATTTTGCATATGGTAGGCTACAACTGCATGCTTGCTTTCAACTAGAGTGTGTTAATTCTGACAAATTGTGTCAAAGAATAGGAAGGTGAAGAGGGCAAGTGCTATCACAAGGCTTTAACCTATTTGTTACCCATCAATATCCCCTCTGGGCTGTGAACTCTTTTGTAAAATATCTTATTTCTGCAGAAGAGTGCTGTGATTACAACTACAAGATTCAGTGGGTGCTGTACACTATGCCATTTTCTTTTCCAGCCATATGAATTTGTCAAAAGGTTCATCTTGTATTTTGCCATGAGACACATTCACCAAGACTTGTAACTCCACAGTGCTCAGAATGAAGGCTGGACTCATGCATATTTGGTGGTGCTGGTTGGTTTTTCAGGCATTTCCTTGTTTAAATCAAAATAATTAAGAAAAGTAACGAAATAGGAAAATTCAAAAATATGTAATGCATAAAATATGAGAAGTATGTTAATATCTGTATTGTAAAGTTAAAAAATTATATGTGTACATACACACATTACATAGGAGTTTAATGTTTACTAAAGGTTTTTCACAGAAATATTACAGATTAGGAAAGGCCGGATTTTCATGCGGTAAAACTCTCTAAAACATGCTGTATAAACACCAAAACATGCAAAAACATGCAATAAAAAGATGAAAACGTTGCAAAATGGTGTTATGTAGCCTAAAAACTCTAGTTAATCCACTTATCAACTTATTTTATTTTGAATTAGATATTTCATGTAAATGACTATAATTAAGTTTGTACATTTTGTTTTAACAAACCATATTTGACATTTCAAATATTATTTGCACACAAAATTAAATTAGTATAAAAACAAAAAAGTAAGTACAAAAATAGAAGAATGCAAACATACCTTCATATATCAAAAATAATTCAGTTACAGAAGAAATGTTCTTAATTGCTTTCATTATGAATTATATATAATTTACAATTATATATATTTTCAAAGAAATTATTTTCTTGAAAATATTTCTATTTCCCCCATCTTAGAGTCTAAATTTAGGCTGAGGAATCATTTTTAAAAAAAGTTCAGACAGAAAGTTAATTCAGGTTCAAACAGAAAAAACTTTGTTCTACATTTATACTTGTCTGTGTGCTGAACCTCACTTTACTTACATGTGCATGCTGCTAAAACGGTCAAAACCTGCGTTCATTCTCTCTTGTACCTCATAGGGCAACATCTGTTCCGAAAAATTCGATGAATTTGAAATGCAGTGCAGCTGTCGCTCAGCTTCGTGCCTGAACGTAAGGTAAAATGTGACTAGCTCTCGTGTTGGCAAGTTCGGCAAAGACTGACAAAACAGATATATGATCCGATTGGGAAGATAGACCCCAAATGTGGGTTTTTGTTGAGTGGCAGCAACTGAGGGCCGCGGACCTATCCCTGCTGCACTGACTGAAATTTTAATAGCCAATAGGCATCATGGAAGATATAGACACTCAATTCTTAGGGCAACTAATTACAGAATTGATACCTATTAAACGGCATTTGGGTTTCACAGACCTCCCAAATGCACTGCTGGGCTATGTCATAAAAACTTTTTTCTTAAATCAAACTTTTAAAGAAGATAAATTAAAACAACTTGATTATATAAAAATTATATTTAATGCAATAAAACTGTAAATCTTGCAAATTTGACCAGTAAAATCCCGAATTGTGCAATGTTCAGGCAGCATTAGCTAAAACATGCAATATCGTGCAGTAACCTTCCAAAAGTGCAATTTCGTGCAAAATAAAACAAGTACTAAAATAACGTTCATTTCATGATTCAAATTTCTGTCAAGGTTTCATCCAATTTCAAGTTAGCAAACAAAAGATGCAGTAACTCAAGAATCCAGTCTTTAGTGATTAGTACCTCAAAACTGTTTATAACTTTAGAAGACTATTAGAATCAGAGCTTGATTTCTGGCAGGATGTGCCAGATCAGTGTTCCAGAACCTCCAGAATAAAATTGTTAAACTAATGGTGCTGAGAATGGCACAGACTTTCTTGTACGAGTTAGGTGTTTCCTTTTCTTTGAGTTGGGGCTAGCTTTTCAGTAAAAAAGTAAAACTAGGTTGTATATGCAAATGTTTAACAATATATGGATCTATTTTTCAGAAAAAGTTTGAGCATTTTTGAAAATGCATTATATTGGGCTTGTTTTCATACACAACTTTTGAGTTTTCAAGAAACTTTCATTTGTACTCACAGATTCAAAGTACTGTAAGAACACCTGGAATGTAATATGAATATCATGAGAGAGATAAAAAAAATATTCTTCTGAATAATTTTTGGAAAATCAAATGAATACAGTTAAATCAAATTTATGAGTAATTTAATGTGTTTAGCATTATCCATACAAAAAGAGTAAAGAAAAAATTTGGAGGGGTTTTTGAGGAAATTTTATTTCTAGTTTTGCCTGTACTTCACTCAAAATTACACAAAAACTACTAATATTTTCAAACCAACTTATGTGATATTCATTAAAGAATTAATTTTGAAGAACAAATTTCATTTGAAAAAAAATATTTCTCTCTTCATGTAGTTGCATGACAGGGTGCAGAAAGTGTTTTGGTGGGTGTATTTCAATCTGTTATTTCAAGAAATTTAAAGAGAAACTTTAAAGCCGTTTTGAGACAATTTTGAAATGTCCTAAGGGTGAAGTACCCCCAAAAACATAGAGATTTCTTTGTAGGGCCTCAAGTCACGTCAGATTAATTGGTGAACATTCATTTAACAAAAAAATTGAATGATAAGTTCCTAGTATTTTTCACAGATGATGGATAGATAGACACATGTTTTGAAAAAACAATTCTTTTTTGGTATCTTGGTGCCTAAAATATATATTTACTTTAACATCTCAACAATGTTCTGCAGCATTACATAACATTCTCTGTCATGTGTTTTGCTCCCTAGATCTGTACAACAAAGTAACTAGTGGTGCTACAGAATGGCACAGACTTTCTTGTCGTAAAATTTTCTAATTTCCTTGGTGTATCCTAGCTTTATAGTCTTGCCACCATCCTCATAGCAGCTGACATCTATCACCGCCCTAAATATATTTTTTTTTGAAATTTTCTCAATTTTTCAGTTTCCTAATGGTAGGTTCAAAATGTTACTTTTAAAATATTAACGAAGAGTTCGAGAAACGAGAAAACCTCGTTCTATATGGAAATTTTCATTGAAAAATTTAGAGCAATTTTTAAGAAAAAATTGTTTAAGCACTAGTGTAAGTGTGAAATTTGTAATTCTTTTTCACAGGAATCTTTTGTGTTTTTGAAAAACTGCATTTGAAGAATTTTCACTTACAAATACAATAATGTATACAAATCGCTGGAAATGTTCATATTAACAGCATGAGAGATACAGTAAAACCCCTCTTTTACAATTTTCATGGGTCCCGAGGGAAAATGGTGTAAATAAGGGGAAATGCCTTTTTTTTTCTTTGAAACTATGGATGTAATGTATTTAGATACAATCAGTAAGGATTATAATATGCTTTAATATGTATAATTAGATACATAATAAACCAGATGGTGTTGTGGCAAGCAGACTGTTGAAAATTGAAATTATGTTATCGTAAAAGTGGGGTATTTATAACATTATGAATAAATGAAAACATGGGACCGACAAGAAATGTTGTAAATGCCGGGAAAACTTAAATTGCGGGAACATAAAAGTGGTGTTTTATTGTATTCAAAAAAATTACATTTATGTAAGTTTTGAAAAAAACAAAAGAATACAGCAAAATAAATTCCATGTCATCTTAAAAAAGTGCGATAAGCACTATCCGTACAAACAGTTTAAAGAAATTATTTGGAGCCATGTTTAAGAAAATGGCATTTGAGCATTTGTGAAAATGCAAAATTTTGAGCTCATTTTCACATAGAACTGTTGAGAATTTTATTAAACATCATTTAAAGCCAATGTACTTGTTGTAAATGCAATAATGTGAAAAATTGCCACTAATGTAAATATTAATGATGTGAGAGACATGAACACAGATGAGAATAGAAGAATGGAGCTAAATGATGTTTGTCTTCTCATAGAGCACATTTCACACTATCCCTACTAAACGTTTAAAGAAAGAATTTGGTGCTGTTTTTGAGAAAATAATGTTTTTGTTATTTTTTAATATTGCACATATTGCACCCAATTATGCTCAAAAACTACCCAAAGATGCCAAAACATGTACAGGACCTTAATGAAAGAACTAATTATAGAAAACAAATTTCATTTGAAGGAAATATATCTATCTTTAATTTTGTAGTTGTAGGAAAGCGCCGAAAGAAAATCAGTCTTTTGAAATTTTCCAAAATTCAGAGTTAATCCTAAAAATCGGACATATGCTACCTTTAAAACTGTATTTCACTCTATTCTTACAAGAAATTTAAAGAAAAACTTGGAGCCATTTTTTAGCTAAATTTGAAAATGTCTGAGGGGCTTCATGAAAAGTACCCCCAAATTTTAAAGAATGTTTTTCAAAATCTCAAAGCTTTGACTTCAGCCAGATGGACAGGGGTTTCTTCAATTTGGAAAAAATCCTACGCATAGTTTAAGTGCTAGTGGTGGTCACAGACAGATGGACGGACGGACATTTTGAAAGAAACCTCATTTTCGTTGTCAGGTGACCCCAAAACTTGTATTTCCGTTGAAATCTCAAAATTGATTTTCCACAGCATTATACTCTATACTACGTATATTACTCATATATACATATGTGTACGAGAAAGTATAAAGCATTGAGCAATTTTGATTTTTAGCACATCCACTTTTAGTAAAAGGAAAATTAAATAATTTTCCACTTAATTGTCTCTTATCATTTCTATGCATGTAATAAAATTAATAAAGGTGCATTTCAAATAACATTATACACTTTAAATTATTTTATTTATTATTTTTAAATAGTTTTATTCAGATAAAACAAACCTACCATTATACTGCATTTATTTATTATTTTTATTAACTGTCAAGTATTATAATTATTACTATTTTATTTATTCAAATTTATGGGTGATACCCTTTACATAGTAAAAATACAAATTCAACGAGAATTAACAGATTTAAGCATGTGTAGATACATATAAAATATCAAAAAGATCTCACAGGCAGATCAAAGTATAAACATCAGCACAGGAGATTGAAAATAAAAGTAAATACAAGCTTACAAATTTCACATAATTAGAACTAATTGAGATATCTATTCAAAAAATCTTGAAAGGCATTATTTCCAGTTTTCAAAATATCACAATCAGTGCCCAAGCTACTCGCCAAACCACAAATGCAATTCATTGTCTCATTAGCTTAATAGTTACTGAACAGAAGTGTCAACTTAAAAGGAAGCTGTTCTCCTAAAGATTCACTTTAGTACTTAAACAGTATGCAAGAAAGAATGTCTACGCAGTCTATTCTATCCAACAAAATATCTCATAGAAAATAAATATCAGCATGCTTTCTTCTGCGATGAAGATTATACAATTTAGATGTTAAGAGAATGATATCATAGTCATGATTGTCTGGAGCCATTGTCAGGCCACTTCTTTGGGCAAAAACCCATAGGAACTTATGTTGAACTCTTTCAATGGCTGATATACTCGATTTTGTATACAGGTTCCAAACAGGCAATGTATTGGCAATCAAGAATTGGCTTTAGAAGAACAGGCAAGGCAATCAAGAATTGGCCTTACAAGTGCTGGATAAAGAACCTAAAGGGTCATAGCCGATCGAAACTGCTACAGTTCCGCAAGACTATACCCCATATTTTCAGTGCCTTAGAAATAACGCCCTGAATATGATATCGAAAAGTCAGCTTATTATCAAACGTGACACCCAGGTCACTCATACAATCAACATCTTCAATGTTGTAATCTGCTATTACATCATTCTTTTTTCTAGTAAATGACATAACAAAGCATTTCCCCATATTTAGCCTCATATTGTTATCCTTGCACCATGTCTAAATTGCAATGATCTCACTGGAGCAAAGCATCGTCATCATTGTAGACAACCCTATACAATTTTGCGTCATCTGCATTAAGTAGACATCAACTATCAGATATATACCCTGGTGGGTCATTAATAAAAAGATTGACTATTAGGGATCCAAGTCGCAAACCTTGCAAAACTCTACTATTTACATCAAATATACCCGATGAATAGCCTTTAATACAAACAAATTGCTTTCTGTTCGTCAGGTAACTACCAATCCAATTTAGCCAAACTCCTCCTTTTCTAAGTGCCCTTAATTTTGCAAGTAAGATAGCATGGTTAATGCGATCAAAGGCCTTCAAAAAATCAGTATAAATCACATCTAGTTGCGTTCCTCTCGACATGGCATCACAAATCACTTTCTGAAAAGGACTAAATGTATAACAGTAGATCTATGTTTATTAATGTTGCATTACATTATGTTATTAATTTTTCAGTTAATTCCAGACAAATTTCAGGACTTAAATTTTTACAAATTAAACAATGATTAGAGTTTGGCATCATTATTTGTGGTTGTACTTTAATGTACCCTTTCATTACCAATTTTAATTTTTATTGGAATTTTTATTTTCTGTGTATATTCTGACTCAGTAGCATCTCTTAAGTTGGTAGCTGCAAGATTAGCGCAGACTGGATTTGACTGAGACAGCTGGGACCCATGTGCACATGTGTCCCATTGGTATTCTTAGGTGAGACTCGTGTGCCTCACTGGTGCTTTTTGGACATACACAATATTTTCTTTCAATAATGATACTGCTGTTCACTGCATTTTCAATAAAAATAAATTAAAATAATAATAACAAAGGTTAGATGAAATCGACAAAGTCTGGTGTACATCTCTTGATTTACAAATCAGAAATTTATGTCAAAAATGAATACCCAAGGATGGGAATATATTTTCAGCAAACGCCTATGTCTATAACTATAACACTTGATGTAGTAATCATATTCATCAGTTGACAGTATGAACAGTATCACAGAGCAAGTGCTGAAATGGCCCTTTAATTTGCTTCTGGACATACATATAACTTCATTATCTGTGCACGTCTTTCAGAGTTCAATGGGAAATATAGTTATTCAAATTATTGTTCTCCGTGTTGTCCTGGCGTTGTATATTCCTTCACAAAGGACATGATAGAGGATAAGAATTCAAATCAATAGCTGATTTGCCTTTGAAAATAGATTTTATTACATCAGATTGAATATTTTGTTAACAATTCTTTCTGTATTCAGAAATCAACTTGGATATGGTTTAGGGTAGAGATCCCAGAATTAAGAAAACTGCACAGAATACACTTTTCCACGGAGCATGTCACACAGTTTTTATCTGTTTTTGAGGTAAAATAAATAAATAAATATGTTTTAGTTTTCAATATCTGAGTCTGAATTTTTTGAATCACTGCTTGCTACATCATTGTTATCAGCTACAGAACCATAGTTGCTGAAGTTGACATCAGACACACTCTCCTCTTCAGAACTTTTTAACAATTGAGGTGGTTTTTCGTTGCTTATAACTTTTCTGATCCGCTTATTATTGTGGCTCATCAAAACTAATGAAAAAAAGAAAAAAAACTTTCTTCAATAAATCGCAGTATTAGAGATCAATACTTTTCCTTCAGAGTACCTTTCTGCTCAATATAGGACAAAATATAACCAGAAAAATATAACCAATCATCATATAACTGCTTAGATATCAAATGCAAAGCAAACACCAGTTGTATAACAACCAAGTGACACAATTCAAAGTAGAAAATTAGTCAATTCATTCAACTTACTAGGTGCAAACAAACAAAATGTAGCAAAACTTAATCTCTTTACTCAGCAGCAACATTGGAACATCAGCCCAGGGTTTTTGAACATTTGTTGGCCCCTTCAGTAGCCAGCAGTAGCTAGATAACCCAGCGGGACTTATATGTTCCGTTGGTAGTGAAAGGGTTAAATCAAGAAAGAATAACCTTGAACATGCCAATTTTGGATATCCTCCACTACTATGTGGAGGATGTGTAGTGTAATGACTAGGGGGCGGATTTTAATGAAATGTCTCTTTTTTTTTTTCTCTCTCTCTCTCTCACTCTCTTTTTTTCACTTTAGAACAATGCCATTTAGTGTGGAAATTAATTTTATGTTTTGACAAAAGAAAACGAGGCATTTTTGTTGGTAATTTTTTTGCATTGTTCGTCGATTTTGACTAATAAGTCATTTTTTACTCTTTTCTGTCATTTTTAATGCATTTTTTGCAGATTTCGTCAATTGTAATGCCATTTTAATGGTACTTCCTTGAAATAATATTAACGAGATGCAAGAAATGTTCTCTTCAGAAATCCTGAGTAGTCTTTTCAATTTCTTTGCTCAGAAAGTGTAATGTCAACCATTGTGATAATGTAATCTAAGGTACCTGTGACACCTATCAATCACCACTGTTGTGGGTTCGGGCGATTTCGGGATAACTAAAGACAGATTTCCTGGTAAGAACAGTCCTCACCAAAAGTTTGCGAGCTGAGTTTACTTGAAATGGAAGAAGCCTCGATTACATCAGTATCAAATTCAACAGTTTGATATGTCTATCTGAATCGATTTTGATCACATTTCGTTACGTCATATTTCTTTGTTTAAAAAAATGTTTAAAAGCATTTTATTTATCATTTTTGGTGAGATTCCGTTCCTATCAAGGATTATTTGACATCTACTTCACCTTTATCAATTTTTGGCTATGTGCCAACTCAAAAACTGATGCAATTATGATGTTTCAAAACATGGCATGACTACTGTAAGATTAAATTCCAGAAAGAAATAATAAAGACCCTTTGTGTTGTATACATAAGTAGGAATTAATTAATTTGTTAGTTAATTTAATTTTAGCCACCTTGCCTTGTTTCGGCTTATTAATTAAATAAAACAACCAAAGGATGAATATATATTTGATTTTTGAAATGAAATGATTTGGGTATTGGTTTTTGTTCATTACTATAAGAGTGATGTAAACAAAACTTAATTCTGCTCCCCTTTTGGTTTTTCTAGTGATGAATCCGGTGATGAAATGCCAGATGAATTGACAGTCGATCAAAAACAAGTCCTTGATTTCTTATCAAAAGCTACTATAATGGAACTGAAAACTGTGCCATCAGTTTCTCATAAAAAGGCTGAATCAATTATTGAAAAGCGTCCTTTTGAAGATTGGAAAGATTTAGTGAGTAGATTTGTGCTAATGCAATCTGTGTAATTACACAAAAAATAGTAAACACAATAGTTTCTTTTTTCAGGTTGAAAAATTAAAAAATGGGAAATATCTTGGAACTGATATACTCAACAATGCACAAGAATTTCTCCATATGCGTCAACAAGTTGAAACACTTATGACTAAGTGTATGAAGTTGTCAAAAAAGATGGCATCTGTTGTTTTAGATGGCACCAGTGGAATTAAAGAGCAACCTGCATTACTTAATGACAGGTAGTTTCTTATTCTTAAGAAATTTGATGAAAATTTGCCATTCCTGGGCTTTTGAATTTTTATGTGAAAATCATGTTACTAACGTATTTATTATTGAACATTCTAGTTTAACATTAGCTGGCTATCAAATGGTTGGCTTGAATTGGTTATTGATGATGCATAACCAAGAGCTGAATGGTATATTAGCAGATGAAATGGGTTTGGGGAAGACGGTACAAGTTATAGCGTTTTTTGCTCATCTGAAAGAAGCAAGTATGGAAAACAATAAAAAACCTCATCATCCTCATGTAGTTGTCGTGCCTTCTTCAACACTTGGTAAGATTGATGTAATGTAAGGAGAGAGAAACCTTGGAACAAATATTATTGGATGTAATATCTAAAAATTTAATTCTTTTAAATTATTGAATGCATTGTTTCGGGCAACATTGTGGGGATTCCTCATTTTTATTTACTAGCCAAAAAATGTTATTAGGTGGATTCTACTGTATGTGTCAGTCTTAAAAGTGGGAATTTGAATTGAAATTAATTTTACATGATTTTGATTTGATCATGATTTTGAAAATTCTTTCTTGTTAATAATGGGAAGAATTGTACATTTTCATTTTCAGATAATTGGAGGAAGGAACTTGAGCGATGGTGCCCTGCCTTGAATGTTGTAGTATACCATGGATCTCAATTTGAAAGGAAATCAATGCGTGTCAAATGGGTACATGATGGAATGGAGGGTGTTGACGTGATTCTTACTACGTATGACTGATGCCTAAGTTTAATATGTTAATGAAAGCAATTGTTAGACGTATAATATTTTTCATTCTTATTGTAATAATCTCTCTGATAATCTATATTCTTAATATATTTTGCAGATACAATACAATGACCAGTACCCCTGAAGAGAAAAAGATGTTCAGAGTATTACCTTTCCATTACGCTGTCATTGATGAAGCTCATCTCTTAAAAAACATGACTACCCAACGATATGAAACGATGATGCGGGTCAATGTATGTGATCATAGCATGCAATTGTTTCTAAATAATTTAAAAGTATAGGCTTCAATGTTCATATCATTCATGATATAAAATTGATGGAAAATGTCTTATTTATTGAAATGATATGTTGTGTATTAAGTATCTATAATATTATTTTTATTTTTTTGTTTTTTACTTCAGGCAGAACATCGAATACTGTTGACCGGTACCCCTCTTCAAAATACTCTAATGGAACTTATGTCTTTACTAATTTTTGTTATGCCTAAAATGTTCGCTGGAAAAAAAGATCATTTAAAATCATTGTTTACAAAAATTCCAGTAAGTTCTGAACAAAATATTTGGTATTACATTGAGTTATGCTGGCTTAACGGTGGAGGCCTTTGTCACTGTCATTAATTTTATTCATCTAATGAATTTAGAAACAAGGCATCAAGGAAAACGAAGAACCTCAGGAGAAATTATCAATGTTTGAACAAAATCAAGTTGCAAATGCTCGACAAATTATGAAACCTTTTGTTTTGAGAAGATTAAAAGCTGATGTTTTGAAGGACTTGCCTCAAAAAACTAATGAAACTTTATACTGTCCAATGACTGAAAGTCAGAAAGAAAAGTACACTGAATTAATTAATGCATTCAAGAACAGTGCAAGTGGTGGTGGTGGTAGTTCTGTAAGTTCATACTAACTTTTTTTGAGTTCACTGTATTTCAATTAAAATGTATTGTAAATTGATATTGAATAATTTCTTATATAAGATGTAGGCACAGGAAAGTGGAAAAATATTTGTACCCCAAGATTTTTGTAATGAAAGAGAATAATTTGAATTAGTGTTGCGTTTTTTTTTTTTTTTTTTTTCTTTTTTTTTTTTTTCTTGTTTGTCTCTTTTCTTTGTATTTGTATTTTTGAGGAGGTAAGGCAATTCTTGGCAATCATTGTTCATTTTTTTTTATTTTTTATTTTTTTATTTCAGGATATTAATGAAACCAGCTTCATAGGTATGTTAATGCAGTTAAGAAAATTGGCTAATCATCCATTGCTTTTACGATATCACTATCAAGATGATCAGTTACTAGAATTGGCAGAAAAGTTAGCTTCTGATCCAACATACAAAGGAGAAAATAAAGACTACATTTTTGAAGACTTGCAATGTTTGTCTGATTTTGAGATACATACTTTGACACAGGAAAAGGTAATAAATTTATAATTTAGAAAATTTGTTAAGAAATTTTTTAAGGTTCTAAGGTGTAGAATCATCTGATTAAGGATGAAAGCATAATAAATCGTGTAAGATATATTAAATAATTAAAAATACACCCCCTCAAAATATGACTGGTTGTTAAGTAAATTACCAGTAAAATAATTTATTCAAGGGTCTAGTAATTCGTTGTTTAGGCTATAAGCTTTTTAGAAAATTTCTGGAAGAAGAGTTGCTTAAGTTTTGTTGTCAATAACTACAGACTGCTTTTACTACAGCCTTATTGAGCATAAAAGTTCCATCAGATAATCTGACATCAGTGTGAGTGCATGTGCAGTGTATACTTTTTAAGTACATTTCTTTGTGAAACATTCAACTGAATTTCAAATAGTGTGGAAATCAGTGGCAGCTTGTAGGGTAGTGCCAGTGTGCCATGGCACCACCAACAAAAAGGAAGAGAAAACAATTTCACCACAAATGTGTGTATAAAATATCATGTCTTCACAATGTATTCTTTATAGGTAATTCATTTGATCAAGCGCTTAGTCATTCAATGCTCTATTAATACTTCCAAACGCATGGCACAATGCTATTTGTTGGCCTCCTCCTCAGCCTCTGAGTCACCTACAAATTGGCACCATCTCTGTCCATTTAGCTCTGAATAAAGAAAGATAGAGTGCACCAATGGCACTATCTTCATCAAGCAATCTCGCGCTCAGGATAACCTGATGCCGTGGTATTTTGTTTGTCATTCCTTGTTTCGCACATGGAGAGGCAGCATACACCATGGCAGTAAGACTTCCCCTCTTTTTCCCGTATCCTTCTTCAACGAACTCAGGAAGCTGTGACCTTTTGAGATTACTGTGAGCGCTCAGGCTTTCAGGCTGAGTGTTTTTCTTTGTTCTTATTATTTTTAGTTTGTTTTCAGTTTAAACTTCATTATAACTTAATAAACACAGTCATTATAAAATTAAATTTTGTTGCCCACATATTTTATTGTAGAAGTTACTAAACCACTTTTAAAACATTGCATCGATATTTAAAAACATAGATGTTTTTTATCAATGCTTTACTCACATCAATGCTTTACTCACATCGATGTTTTAATTTTATACACCAATAATTGGTAATATTAGTTTTTGTTATCGGTGTCACATTACCAGGGAGTTTGTGCACATTTTAGTGGGCAGCAATCAACTCCAATCTCAATGTTCTGTGCATGCACAAATGCATGAAAGTGATGCAAAACTTGAACTGCGCATACCAAGATGATGGTGCTTTCAATTGCTTTCACGTTCAAGGTTGCACAAACTCCCTACTAATTGGCACCACCAATAAAATTCTGCACCAGCCGCCACTCGTGGAAATAGTGAAGAAACAATTTGAATTTTGAATTAGAAAGCAAGGAACATGTATACTACCTGCCAGATCTCTAATGCTAAAAGCTATAAAAATTGATAGTTGATCTATAAAATGTTATATAATTAAGATGTGGTGTAAAACAAAACAAAAAATGTCCCTCTCTACTGCATAAATGAAGAAATTGAGTGATTGGCTTTTTTAACATGTAACGTGCCGTGTGGTTGCCAACAGAGGTGACTTACACAGGATGCTGGCAGTGACCCCAAGCCCTACAGTCTTTCAGAGTTCTATCTTTCAGTACTGTATCGGTAACACAATTTCAGCTTGCATTCGGCTTTCAGATGAATCCTTAAACATACGTGTCAAATAACCTGTAGATTAGATCTCAAGTTCTATTGTGTGTGCTTCTTTCTGGTACTTTTGTTGTTGGTTTCTTGCTGATCTAAGCTTTAATTTTCATTTCTTGATTTTATTGACACAAATGTAGAGGAAATCAGCTTTTTTTCCATTCTTCCTTATTTTGTTTCATTTTTTGCAGAATTTACTTGTGTTTTGATGTCATACATTCATCTTGAGGTTTGTTGCTAATTTATAAAGTAATTTTATCATACTTGAATGCTGAACAATTGTATAATCTGGTTTTAGTTTCAAATGGACTGTGAACTATCATTTACTGGGCAGTGTTTTTACCCAGTTTTTATTCCAAAATTTAATGCTGTTGGTCTGCCAGTGGGCACTTTTGAGGGCTAGGGATCCTCCAACCTTGCAAAGTGGATCATTTTTTGTGTTGTCACATCTCAAACTTAGTGTGCATATTTAACTAATTACAATGAAACAAAAAACTGATTCAGCCACCCAGTCTCAAGTATAATGGAAGGTTGCCAGGAGATAGACATGTCATAATAAAATACTTTTTTGCTATTTACCTCGATAAATGTGCACTTGGTTCCCACCATCTAAACAACAAATGCAGATCATATCCATAGCAATGTCTGTTAAAATGCGCAAGAGTCCATTAAAAATAGTTTAGCAGACTTTGAAGTGCCAGTGCTTATAAATTACCTTTTACCAGTGCTTATAAATTTGTGGATAAAAATGTCATTGCCACAAAACAGAATTTTTGGGAAAATATGTTAACAAAATGTATTTTTACAATTGTTTTGCTACAGGTATATTAAAGATACAATATTTTAATTTTCCACTGAATATAATTCCACTTGAAGTTGACATGTATATCTTCATTAGTATTAGAAGAAACCGATTCTAAAATTATTCTCCTTTTGGTAATTTTGGACCTTCTGCTCACTGCGATTGTTATTTAAAAATGGTATCACATGTACCAAGAACCCTGCTACAGAACATCCAGAGTAATAACAATTCTTAACTTAATGAAAGTGATACATGTTTTTTGGAATAAGTGATAAACTACAGATAAGAGAAGACTGTAATTGTATATAACACCTCCTCTATTAGTCTTTAAGGACTCATCCAGAAGGATAATTACTCTGTTCCACTATTGCTTTACCTTGCAGTTAACCTTGCGGACTCAACCTTAAAGACTAATTTTGAGGACTTGTGACAGAAATAATTAAGGGATATTGAAGAGAGGCACACCAGCAGCATATTTAAAGATTGTGCTAAACAAAATAGGAACTAGAGGTGCTATAAGAGCACATACTTTCTCACTTTGGAAATGATTAATATTGAAAGAAATAATAGTTTTTAGTATGGCAAAAATAGTAATTTCTGCAATAAAAACTCTGTTAAAACTTGAAAAAGACCAATTCCAACGAAGGGTCTGTGGCACATATCTGCGTTTGTTTTGATAGCCAGGAAAAGTAGTCACTTCTAACTTCACAAATGAAACAAATATGAATCTATTACCTTCCTTAAATCTATTTCCTTTTGTAATATTTTTATCTATATTATACGATCATGACAGGTAACAGTGAGAAGCATTCCAATATAATTTTAAACTGCCCTATCACCATTTTGCGTACTGACAGTGCATTGAACGAAGAATGGGAAATTCAATTTACCATTTTCATACTTTTTTTCTTTTCTTGTTTCTTTTTTCAATTTTGGATAATACAGAGAGTATGCCAAAAATGAAACCAGCACCACTTGCTTTACTGTTCTTTGCCAAATACATTAAAAAAATTTTTTAAATAAAAGTTTTGGTGCCATTTCTGAGAAAATAATTGTTTCAAATTTAAAAATGCCTGTTTCATGCAAAAAATATTCATATTTTCGAAAATTGAACATGACCTTATTTGAATATCCATTTTTGATGAAAACAATTAAGAAAAAAATTTAATCTTCAAAATTGTAGTTGTAGAGAGTCGCTGAAAAAATTTCGAAATTTTGCAATTTAAAAAATCAGGAATTTCAACAAAAATAAGACCTTGCCATTCTTTAAGTGTCCTTTACGCTGTCAAAGGTCAAAATTTACGCCATACCTAAAGAACTCTCTGTTCCTCCTTTATTTTCAGTCAGGGTTTTCCTTCCCTTAGCTCAGTGTTCATTACTTCATTTTAGGTGCCAGAAACTCTCCTTTTGTCCCACACATTTGGTTACGCTAGAAGCTCTCACTATGCAGAGTTATTACATGGCAGGTTGACGACAGCCTTGCTACAAAGACTCCTATGACAGGGGACTCCAGGCTTTTAATGGTTTATACCTATTAGCATTAGTTTATCCCACCAGAACCTGAGTCACCCATTTGACCCCTAAGGAATAATTTACTGCAAATATTACGAGGAACACGTTCCCCCCTCCTCAAATGACTTCCCCCATGTATGAAAATGCATTTCCATTTTGTTCTTAAGACCGCATGACCAAATTTAACTTTTAATAAACATTGTTTCATTAATGAAACACTTCTATATTTTTACTTATTATCAATGTTCTTATGCTTGTAACATAAGGTTGCGCAGAAAGAACAGCCTGATTTGAGTTGTAGTACAGACGCACGGTTTGCGCATGCATAATGTATGTGGAATAAAATGGGTAACAATGGCCATTTGCAATTATGGCAAAGAAAGCTCCAGAATACTGCTCTTTTGCTGTGGAAACTTAATTTAAAAACAACTAGTCTCTCATTACTGTGCAAAGAATTATTCGTAGCCGTTTCAGGCTGAGATGCCACAACTAAGTTCCTGATCGCTGAAATTGTTTCACTCACTGTAGGGTGTTTGAACCAATTTCATATTAATGCATCTAATCTTTACTTGAAAAATTCAGGACGTCCTAGGACACAACAGACCCCTGCATGGATAGAGGCAGCCTGTCAAGCACTAATCTGAAGTCCTAGGCATTCCACTGTCAGTCATACCTTAGAGCTAAGGATGCCTTGTACCTTGCAGTGTATCCTCCAAGAGGATCTACAGTTCCATCCCTAATAGATGCAGGTTGTGCAGCAGTTGAGAAAATGGTAAAGTTGCCTAAAGGATCTTTGTTATGGATTCCCTTCGTCATTTAGCAGCAGAATCGTAGATCTTCAACAACCAGCACGGTTGGCAGATTTGACTACCCCTGATTTCTTCTTATGGGATATCTAAAGTCAAACCTATACTACATGCCCTCAGACATTGGCAGATGTTAAGCGTGAAATATGAAAAGCCTTGTGTTGTCAAATCCCCTTGGACATAGTGCATCATTTTATGCAGGCTTTCGTTCACTTCTTGGAGGAATGTATACAATGTAATGGTGGTCAGTTTCTGGGTGTAATATTCAAGATCCAGTTATTATTGTCATAAAAGACTAAATGGCTTACTTTTACCTGTTTACCTATACCTATAATACCTTACCTTTTACCTATAATACCTGTAAGCGTCAGGGGATGCTAAGATGCTGAGTAAAATCCCCATGAAAAATATTAATCAAAGAATCCTAATTATTGTATTGATAATCTTCAAAGTGAGCGAAACAAGTTTTGTATTAATTTTATGTGTGATTTCCTGTGATTGAATTCGGCACGTTGTTACAAGCTGGCCTCTGATTGCTTCTAGCTCCTGCTGCGAGATTGTGACAGTCAATGACGTATGTGCAGATGGTGAGATTCCCCTCTCCCCTTTTCACTCCTGTCCCAGAGATACCAAAGTGTCATATGCTAGCTTACGACTTAGAAAAGAGGTTTATGAGCAAGTTGCCGGATTGTGCATGAGAGCACAGCACACTTGAGGTTGTTGGTGAAATGTGTTTCTTTCTCACTTGGACATGGGCCCAAACAGTAGAAATAGTGTTTGTCTACAAATTCTTAATTAATATCTAAAACTTGAATTCTTATTTAAATATATTTAATATTATTTTGGTCTGAAATGTGTAAATTCACAAATGATCTCATTGCCAATCACTCATGAGAATTAAAGCTGAGGCATTGCATAATTTGCTCTCTAGATGTCTCCTGACATCTGTTGAAGTATTGTAGCATTTGTTTCAATAACATAGATTCTAGAGTACATTAAAGATAATATTATAACGTTATCACAGATTAGTATATTTGAAGCTTTTATCCACAACAATTATTGTTTAATTTACTATTTATTTCTACAATTATTTTGCTGGAACTTTTTTGTGTGAAAATGCTTTTCATAGCATCCGCGTCATGAATGTGGTAGTTAAATGTCATATTGGTGGAGATAAAATAGTACTTGTCCCCCATTCATCACATTTTTAAAATTTTTCTTTTTTATTTACAGTAAATAAATAAAATTCCTTACAGTTGTTTCAGTGTCTTGGAAAGGTTTGTATTGTCACTAATCACACCAGTCATATTATCTTGTACCTGTAGTGAAGGTGGTTATTATTGACTTTGACATTTTTCTATTGAAGTCTTTTTTATATCCTAAAATATGTCCTTAACTTTTATTACCCTCATACAACAAACTGTGTGTTTTTAATGTTACAGGGTCTAAAGAAGCATTATTTACCCCCAGAGATGATATTAGAGTGTGGTAAATTTAAGATGTTTGATGAAATTTTGCCTAAATTAAAAAGTGAGGATCATAGAGTGCTAATATTCAGTCAGTTTGTTATTGTTCTAAATATAATTGAGGAATATTTACAACAACGTAACCATCTGTACCTTCGGTTGGATGGAAGTACACCAGTTGCAGAAAGGTAAAGTTATGTTAAGATGATTCTTACTAATTAAATCTGATATTATATTATAAATAAGTATGATTAAAATTTATCTGTAAATAGGCAAGAACTTATTGATACATTTACTGAAGACTCTTCAATATTTATTTTCCTTGTATCTACACGTGCTGGAGGTGTTGGTATAAATCTTACTGCAGCTGATACAGTGATAATTCATGATATTGACTTCAATCCACACAATGACAAACAAGCAGAAGATCGATGTCATAGAGTTGGGCAATCACGGTAAATATTTCCCATTAATTTTTCCTAAGGATGTTTTCCAAATGTTTCCTTTTGTCCAACATTATTTTTCTTTCAGAGATGTGAGGGTAATAAGGATGCTTAGTAAAGGTACGATAGAGGAAGGCATATATGAGAAGGCAAAGGAAAAATTGACTTTGGAAAGGGAAATCAATTCTGAAGGTATATGTAAATTCATTACTACTTAAATGGATATTCTTGGAATTGTAATAAAAGTAGTGTTGCTTATTAGTTGAAAAATTCTAATGATACGTATTGTTTTCAGATGGCAAAACTGCTGAAACAAAGAACGTTCTGAGCCTCATTAAGCAAACATTAGGGATTGATGTACCTCGATCTGTCAGTTGTTCTAAGAAATCATGACAGTATTATAAGCAGATATGGTCATGTAAAATAAGTTTTTTGTCCTTTTTAGTTCATTGTAGAAATGTTCCTTCATGTGTACATGTCATATAAATATTTGTCACATTCCGTTTATTACATCTCCTAAATCAGTTTTTTTTGTTGCAATTATATCATTTTACTGGCAAACAAAAAGCATTTAATGCTGATGTGTTTATACATTTACATTTTTCTGTGGAAATTTGAAATGATTTGTTTGTGACTTAAATTCAAGTTGTCATAATAATAATTGAAGTTAGAGGGAATATAACAGTGTGTCATTACCAAAATATTGTAAAACTACAGAGAATACCTGTAAGGCACAATGTCAGATACATTCAATAAAATATAAACTTTGTATAAATTAATTTCTATCTGCTTTATTTTTGAGACTATTCTACTAATGAAATTTCAACCAATAGCATGCAAGAATTCCAACCCCATAAACCAAATCAAAGGTGATTTAATATCATCAGGGTTAGGATTTGTAAGGATTTTACTTTCAGTAGGTAACATTGAATGTTTAGTCTACTGTAGTATGTGATTAAATCTTGTTCTGTAGCTAATATTAAAATTAATGTTTTTGTGTTTTATTTATGTAACTTTTGATCAATATAATATTTTCACTTAAATATTTTATAATGTTGGTCCACATTTTACTCCTTATTTTGAACATTTTTAATCCATAATTTTTGGTACATGTTATTCTTTATAAATCCTATCCCTGATCATCATCATCAACACTTGTTTTAGGATGATTTTCCATTCTTCTGTAGTGGACCGAAGAGCAGTATTCTTTATGAAGTGTTTCTGCTGGTGCCATCTTGTTGATCTCCTTGGTCTCTAGTCTTTCAGTCTGTACTTAAATGATTTCTGTTGTAGTCACTATACGTCATCAATTAGTACGTTTTGGTTTGAGCCTTTGGACTGTACTGATAACAAGATTTAGAATTGTGGCAGTTCATCTCTCCATCTTTCTTAGGGGCTTTCTCTATTTCCTTTTTCTACATGATTGCATTCTTAAAATCAAGCATGACACTCGTTTTGGGTTCATTTCTTGCAGATGTTCAAGCCAATGTTGCTTATATTATTTAGTCGTTTCACACACTAATTTCATTTCCAATTCCTGTCTGATATCTTCAGTTCCCTGATGATGTAGTTTGTAAACTACTAAGTCTTAAGAAATGGAGTTCTGAAAATCTTCGAAAGACACTACGAGGCTCGCACCCCGCAGCGTATGGGATTCACTGCTAGCCTGTGCCTATTCACTAAAATCCCCTCCCATTCCTCCGATTCGCTTCCTGCGGAACCGCCGTGAGGCATTGCATCAGAGGAACGGCAGATCGGCTTATCGCTCTACACCAACTGATGTCACGAGATACTCCTTCGAAATAGTTCTACCCGAAGCTGCTTTAAAACTTTTGCGGCATAGATGGCTACCGCACTCCAATTCTCTTGTATACCAGCATCCTAGTGACGATGGTTTCAGGAGTCACTACCTGCAGGGGGAGTCGACGGAGTTCTTCCCTCTCCTCAACGAAGCGTGGGCAGTAAAATAACACGTGCTCCCCATCTTCAACCAATGGGTCACAGGTTGGGCATGAGGTGTCATCATCCAACCGGAAACGGAATTGTTACGGTACCAATGCTGTGTTAACAACTTGATCAAATAATGATCCATATCTTCGTGTTTCCTTTGGGTCCACTTCGTTAAGATGAAATGTCCATCTGTCAGTGGATTATAGAACCCATCGCCGTTGCCATTGTCACCTCCCTCTCTTTTTTCATGATGACTAGGGGCTGATTTTGATGACCTAAAACATCGTCAAAAATGATCAATAAAAAGTAGTAGCCTCCGGCTACTTTGCATTGGATCCCCGACGTTAGGCATAATTCGTGACACGGCGGAGGCCATGCAAGACGCTTTCTCACTGACTATACGCAAGTGCTCGTCAAAGTGGAGTCTCGTGTCAATCTGGACTCCTAAGTATTTTAGAGACTGCTGGGAGATTATTTTACTTACATTGAGAGTAATACCCTCTTTCACTTTTCTGCCTGTCACAAAGACACCCTCTTGTGTTATGCTCGGTCATCTGGAGCCCCACCAACGTCAGTCACCGCAGGATCGCAGCCACAACCTCGGCAACCTGCGTGACCTCCAGTATATTTGCCGACTACTACCACTATAACATCGGCAGCAAATCCAATAGTCCTAGCACCTTCCGCAGCGGGAGCTTCAAACCAAAGTCGTACATAATGTTCTACAACAGCGGGCCAAGTACCGAGCCTTCCGGAACACCACCCGAGATACCAAAGGTCTTTACTCCGGTCTCTGTTATGTATAGTAAAGCCCTTTCCTCGAAGTAGCTTCTGTTTTCATTTGGTAACTCGGAACTCCCAGATTTTTAACCCAGCAAGTATGGAACTCCACCTTGCCGTATTAAAAGCGTTTCTGGTGTCCAAGGTAACAATAGCGCAAAACTTCTTTGCGCATTTTCTACATCGTTTGCTCTCAATAGCCTTGCGTGCGATGTCGATGACGGCCCTAATTGCGTCCACTGCGGATCTCGCCTTACTACGCCTTATTAGTATGGCCTGTAGCCATACTAATTATCGGACAGACCCCGTGGTCCCTCCGTGTAGGCTTCAATCCGTTTGCAGATGATCTGCTCTTACACCTTGCCTACAGTATCCAGTAAACATAGACCAATATGCTGATGGATCGCTAGGTAGCGTACCATCCTTCAGAAGAAAGTACAGCCGTTGTTGCTTCAACGACGGGATAAATCCCCCTCGCAAAACGCATTATGACTCTAACAAGGGAATGGTAACCTTTGTCATGTGGAAAGCGCACCTGATTGTTTTTTCCACTTCAAGTAAATATTATTTAAAAGCTGTTCATAAATTTTTAGCTGCCAAATTTGTCTGGAAGCATTTTTTTTTAAATATGAAAACTGATGATTTTTCGTTTGGCACACCAGTCAAAATACTGGGTGACCCTTGGGACGGATGCGTCAGAGCTGCATGAAACAACGGCCTCCGCGCTGCGCCTCGCCTCGCCTCGGCTCGGCTCGCCACCGAGGGTCGGAGTCCCCCTCCTCTTTGCGGATGACTGAAATGTGATCGCCAGTATAGCGCGAAATACCCAAATGCAGAAGTGATTGTGAGACTTTTCTTTGGAACGGCCCCAGTGAGTGTGTTATTAACTTTAGTGCTATGTGGAACCCTGTGAACGTTTTGCGTCTTGCCTTGCAAGTGTATGAAGATAGGAAATTGCCTGCATCATCAATTAGTCGTGAATATTACTTAATGTGCGACACCATTGTGAATATTTTGGATAAACATGCAAGGGAAGAAACTGTTGCAGTAAAAACAATTGCTACCCTCGACTTTATCGAAAATGAAAATAAGTGCGGTGATGAAAATATTCAAAACGAAATGACGAAAGTGGTTCGGAGTATCATCCATCTCCGAAGAAGCCGAATGTCGCAATTTCTTTTGCGAAGAGGAAGGAAGCAGTTGCCTACTGGATGAACGAGGGCGGAAAGAAACGCCGTAGTTTAAGTTCTGTACAAAAGAACTTTTGCTTTGTTAAATCAGAACGGGAATTATACAGATGGAAAAATGAAGTAACTGAAAATCAAAACGAAAAAATAAGTTCGTTGAGTAGCAAACTCCTGAACTGTTTTACTGAAGCCAGAGAGAATGAGTTCAGTATAAGCGACAACTAGCTGCGATCGTGGGCAATTGACTTCGTTTCTGAAATGAGACTAACAAGGTTCAATGCATCTGCAAGTTGGATTACCGGTTTTAAACAAATAGAATTGAATCTAGAAAAATTACGAAATTCACTTCTAAAAAGCATCTGGAGAGAGAAATTACTTCCCAAAAACTTATTACAGACTTTCTGACTGCGGCAAAAATTAAGATATCAGAGTATCCTGATATAGCTGTTTACAATGCCGATCGATCTGGATTTGAAAAAGAAATGCGTGCAAAACGAACGCTGTCTTTCGTAGGTGAAAAACCCACAGAATCATTCGCGCAATCTCTGTCTGATTTAACCCATTCTTACACAAGAATGCCTGTGGTAAGTTTGGCTGAGATACTTCTGTCACAACTCTATGTATGTCTGCAGGAAGCAAACGGGGAATTCGGGCCGCTAGCGAGAAGCTCAATGTTCAGCGCCGAAAATCTCGCAATAGACTGTTCCGCATCCGGGAAAATGGGAAAAAGAAATGCCACGTTCTTTATCAAGAATGTTGTTTTCCCTTCATGCGAGAAATCATCTCTTCTTTTGTTAGACTCGTGATCTGGCCACAGTAATATTGAAAGTTTGGATGCTCACAATCAAATTGCAACAGATATATACAAATTCTGAAAATTACGACTGGAACTACTAGTCTAATACAACCTTTGGATAAAGAGTTCTTCCGACAATGGAAATCCCTTTATCCCAAAATGACAGAGAAAATAATCGTTTCGCGGCGAGTAGATTTTCACGTCTACCAAAGGGATAGTATCTTAAAATTACAATCATTCATCCATTACCAATTTTCATCCCCAAGATTTAGGAACCTCATTAAATATGCATGGTACGCCGCTCAGTATGCCGATGAAAGGCCTGCATCCTTTGTGACACCTGCACAATACTGCTGCCACATCACAGAACCATTATGTGCAATTGATTTATGCGAATCATCTTCATTTATAGTATGTGCGTGGTGCAAGAAAACTATATGTTTAAATCACTGCATTATTGAGTCACACTTTTGTGAAACATACAATGAATGAAATTTTAATTTTCAAATGAATGTGATGTGGACAATACTGTCGTGTTCATTCGCAAGACACCACCGCAAGCATCTGCAAACGTTCGGGCTGAGGTGACGAAAGCACTCGTTTTCTGCCCTCGGAGGGCACGCACGTGGCGGCTGGGGTGAGGCACTACCGCGCGGCCGACCTTGAGACGTATCGTGTTCTAGAGATGTACATTGACCTATTTGGAGAGGAAAAACATGGCCAAAAACACGTAAGTTTATTATTTTTTAATGCTTCCAGGAAAATTTGGCAGCTAAAATCTTGCATCGACCCTTCTTTTGACCCGAACTTTAAGTAGAAAAATAATGAGGTACGGTTTCGACATGATAAAGTTAAGCATTCCCTTGTAAGAATGGATCTGGTCGAGTATTAATAGAGGTCTTAATAGCAACATTCGACACTCAGTCCAAGTCGGAGGCTTTGCAATCTTGAACCTTATCGCAAACCCTTGACAGATCCTCTAATGAAACCGCTGGAACCTCGTGTAGGTCTTAAAGTGGATCCATAGGCCGCAACCCTCTGGCGAGCAAACAAGGCAGCAACTATCTTCTCCAAGAAGACCGGGAAGTATGGGGTGACCGGGATAGACAGTTGAGCCTGGCCGTTACCACCTTATATGGGCGTCCCCAGGAGTCAGCATCCACCTCGTTTAACTCTCTCCAGCAGCGACCCTAGCTATTCTTAATAGCTTTTGTGCAAGTTGTTCTGGTGGCCGTGTATGTCTCCTTGAGAGTGTCATTATTTGGTCGACCTTACCCGCCTTGTGCAGGTCTCCCGTGCCTTTCTTTCTTACTTTAACTACATTGAGGCCCAGTTCAAGCTCCGGGATTCCTTCATTTGACGCCAAATTTCCGCGTACGTCGCCCCCCTCTTTGGCTCTCACTAATAAGGCATCCCGACGCTTGAGAATGGAGTGTGATGGTTTCTTCCTCCTTACCTCAACTGTCTTCCATTGGCTCTCTGGCGAATCACCTGACTCGGATAGGCTCCTGTCAGAGGTGAGCGACTCCTCCCCCTTGATAACCCGACCATTCCCGATTTCTTTCCTTTCTCCTCGGACTTTTTGGGGTTATTCTTGTTGGAGAACACCTCATTGACGGACTGATTGGACGCCTTATTAGTACACGGGGGATCTGGAGCGGGCGGTCCTCTTTCGTGAACAGCAACGTCATTAAAACATGTGCGAATTGCATGGGCCAACTTCTTGATCTCACCATGCACATTACAACGAGGTTTAACAAACTCTAGACGCTCAATGATCTTTTTTTCTAGGTTACAAAGTTCCTCTTGTTTCTCTTCACTGTCCTTGTTACTTGTTAGCACATTTCCCCCTTCGTAACATAAGCTGTTTGGTCTCTAGATGTCGAAGCCTCAAGTAAAGCTTTGAAACTTGCTGTAGGTACAGCAACAGAGGTACCAGTCCCCAAAACCGTACACTGAATTCCCTTAAAACTATTGATGATAATGCATAGACAAAGATTACATGAACAGCACCTGAAGCGCAGAAGTTTGGGGGTAACAAAGGTCACTGGTTGGCAAAGAGGGTCACTAGCGGGGATGATGTATGTAAAAGGTCGCTGGGGGGCACAGGCCACAGGGGTCATGTGCCTCTGGGTGGCAAAGGGGCCCTGGGGACAAGATGGATTTAAAAAGTCACTGGGGGGCATATGTCACTACGGGGCAAGGGTCATGCGACGGTGATGTAAGTCATGCGGCTGTCCGATGAAACAATCGTGACAGCCGTCAGCCAGGTCTCGTCTACCTTTATAACACCTTACACCATACCATATTACCACTTTTTGCGTCATTCTCAGTCCTGCCGCTAGAGTTGCTTGATCTGCAGCACTGCTTGTTACGGTCGCGACCATGCGGCAGAAAAAAGAAAGACGCAAAAAGTCGTGCCGAATTCCATCTTGGAGATACTACCCACAGATGCCACATTAAGAAAATCAAGTATATTACTTGACGACGGGAAAGCGGCCCCGCAAGCTCTCCGCACGGCAGCCACGCACACCAAGCCTGGGGACTACAAGATAGCCTGGGCGAGGCTTGCGCCCCAGGCGGCAACGGCGTCAGCTACTGCCACGGAACGCGCGGTACGCTGGCGCAGAGTTGGAATGAAACAATGGTGACGGCATTTGCACTAAATGCAACTAAAGTTAACTCATTAAGGACCAAGCATTGAATAATATTTTTAATAATATTATGTATTACTGTAACTGCTCTTTTCCCCTCTAATATATATTATATAGGGATTAGCTGTTATTAGGTAAATTTATATTATCGTGGGTTCGATAGTCTGCCTCTACAGGAATTAAAACCAAAAATATTACGTAGTATTTAACCCCCCTCTTAGTATTTATTACAGGAAATATTATGATGTTTTCTGCTCCTGTTGCTTCGGTTCCAGTTGTAACTAGAAAAACAACAAAAGAAAACAAACATACACACTTGACACAACAATTTGTTATTATTAACAAAAGAACTTTTTTACAATTCCCTTCCTTCTGGTTCCATGCTCGACCGTTCTCTTCTTATAATTAATTCTAAAATATAATACAATTTAATTTTAATTATGCTAAGACTTGATCTTCTTACATTAATCATTAAAAAAATCAATCAAAACGTCCCCGTTTTACTTCCCTTTCTGAAGTCTCTGCCTTCTTGGCCGATGTTCGTTCCGATTCCATCTACCATATTTTCTGCTCCCTCGATGTCCATAACACCACACACGCAAGTTTTCTTCGTTTGTGGCTTTTAGTTCCGTGGTATAAAATGACTCCCAACTAGTCACGCTGTTTACATTCTGCCATTTTTAAAACTTAACTACGCCGACATCGTGAACAACCCTCTCTCTCGATCCTCTTGCTATCAACATCAGCTCTGCTCTCCGTCTTCATCAACCCCCAGGTCGGTTCTCTACTTTTGTTCATATTGTGCGCCACTCATTTCATCCCGCGCACGAACTCCTATCTTGATTGGCTGTTCATTCGTCCAAGCGAATTTATTTATTCCTTGACCTTTGCTATTTTACTTTCGTAAACTATTTATCCTACGGTTTTTCTCACGTGTCCTTTCTTACTTGAACAAAACATTTACGTATTCTGCTACTCCCGTTTCAATCACTCATATTTATATTTTTTTTTCTAAACGATCGCGTTTTCGCATCACTTCCTTCGTCTATTGTTGCGCTTATCGTGTTTATTGCGATATGTTACATTTATATTATTCTCCCTTGTGATAAATCATCACATTACTCTAATATTACACTAGAAAGGATAAAAAACTAATTTACATTTTTTAAACTAATAGTCAATGTACAGCAAAATGTTGCGTATATGCAACTTTGGGACAATAGGGTATATCAATTCATCTTGACAAGAGATGACTGAAAACAGTTTGAGTGGGTATGAACATAGCATTCTTTTACATTTGTAAATTGTAATGCTTTTGCACAATCTGCTCCTCCTTCTGGCTTTGATCTCTCTCCCGATCACGTGTTCTGAAACATGATTCATTGATTGTCAGTGATTCCCGGCGTGTCAACTACTATGATCCCGTACGTGTAGTGCGTGTTGTTCGCGCTGTATGGCGAGATCCGGCGCCGACCTACCGTCGACTAATGGGAGTTTCCCCAACCAGGTATCTCCCATCAGCGGGACACCGCCACAGCTAGGACAAGTTCTAAGCTCCTGATCGGTCTCCCAGCATGTGTGGTAGTGTAGTGCATGTTGTGTGTAAGTGTGTGTAAGGGGTGAGGATAGCACGAGGAAGAGGAAGGAAAGATTGCGCGCGGTCCGTTTGTTAGTGTACTGATCCAGCATTCGTCTGGTGTTGCTCGGAGAAACCACGTAAAACTATCGATCAGAGCAACCGGCCGCTAGATTTCTCCACCATACAGCGACTGAATTCGACCTGGCTGACAAGTTAGTGTCGAAAATCCTGCCACCATCGGGACTCGAACCTAGGAACTAGTTTCGAGTGGTGTTCGCTTGGTGTTAACCGGAGAAACCACGGAAAACTACCGATCAGACCAGCCGGCCGCCAGAAGCTTTCAGGCAGCGACTAAATTCGACCTAGCTATCTAGTTAGTGCCGAAAATACTGCCATATACTCTTTGCCATCGCCGGACTCGAACCTAGGACCTGCCGTTCATGATGCACTCCAGAGACGTCAGCTGATGCTCTGAGTCACATCTCCCGGTATTTGTGAAAGAGATGCGCAGCCATAAAAAAACGATTGGAAACAAATATTGAAATAGCAAACGAGACTAGAAACAAGCCTCGGCAACCGCGTAAAACAGCCAAAAGCTTATTGATACTCTAGGAAACGCTTACGTATTAATACACACTAGAGCGTCACCCATGGTGAAAATATTTCCACCATGGCGTCACCCAATGCTTTCCCGTCAAACCTTGTGAAGTCATTGTTCACATCTCTACAAACAGTGGCAACTCTGTGGCAAAGAATAAATATGAGTTGTGTACGTGCATATCTGCTACTTCAGAAAGGCGGCAGCCTGTATACTCCAATTTAAATATAGTGGCACTATAATATTACAAACGTGGAGAGGGGGACTCTCTCTCTCTCTTTGGTTTTTCTAACAAAGCATCTGAGGGTACTATCTCCAAGATGGAATATGGCTCGGCTTTTCGCGTCTTTCTTGATCGTGGCGCTAGAGTTCCTTGATCTACAGCACTGCTTGATACTGTCGCGATCCCGCGACGTCTTGCAGCAGCACCAAGAAAGACGCAAAAAGTCGTGCCATCTTAGAGATACCACCCTCAGATGCCACGTTTGAAAAACTCAAGTACTATATACTCTCTGGGAGGCTCACCATGGCGCATGGGGTGGCTTGTTCGGATTGTTGAACCGATGGGACAGTGCAGAGCGACGATGTTCTGTGGTGGAGGACTAGTTTTTCGTTCGTAAAATTCTGAATATTTGGCTAGGTGATATTAATATCAGGTCGATTTCTTTGACTTATTTTTGGTGGCATTCATCTCCATTTTACGAAAGAGAAGATTTATTGGGAAATGATCAGCGTTATAGCGAAAACTTTTAAAGTCTAATTAAAATTTAAATTGGCTGTTGGCCCACATGACGAAATTTTTTTTGTAGAAGTGTCTTATTTTTATTTTCATAAGTATTGTTTTGTGTGCCGTTTTTCGTGTTTATTATAATTCTTAAGAATTGACGTTGTCTTTTCAAATGACGAAGATAAAAGAATTATAATTATTTATGTTTATTTTATCTTTAATGTAAATATTCGTGGATCTAGTAAGGAAAGAAGATGTATGCTGTTTTGGGGATACCTTTGGTTGGGACACTTTTTGTGCCTATTTTGATAGGTGCTTTAACATTCGTGATCTGGTGTACATGTGCTAGGAAGGAACATGTACCTTTGATAGAAACAATCCCGTATAAAGAACTTGGTAGTAATAATGTTAATGGTAGTGAAATAAATTTGAATACATTTTTGGAAAAAGACACTAAAAAGAAGAAGAAGAAATGCAAGAAGGATGGAGGATGTTGTTCCAAAACTGACAAAACAAGTGAATCACATCAAGAAAATGTTGAAATTATTAAAATATTTTATGCTACACTTACAGGAAAAGCAGAGGTTTGTTTTCCAGAATAAGTCTTTAAACCATTTTGGGGTGTTTTATTATGTTACAATGGTTATTTTACAGATCAGTAATGTTCCTAAAAGGTCTGAAGGGCAAGTGAAAGTTTTAAACCTTCAGATTGCAGAATGATTGTCAGAAATTCAGGAGTTTTGAACACATGATTTTAAATATATTTGTTTGAATTATATATTCAGTATTGTAAATGTACTGGTATGTTTTCAGAAATTCAGCGAATCCTTGTTTAAGAAGTTATCAGACATTGGATTCAGGGCTGAAATTGTGAATTTATCTTCATATGATCCTGAAGATAAACTTGTCAGCGAGGTGAGTTTGAATAGTATTGTAATGCATACATGTTTTTTAGTATGTGTTGAGAAGATATTAGCAATAACTTATTTTCTTCTGTAGTATCGTTATTATTTTCCATGGGATAATTGAGAAAAAGTAATATTATTTATGGTTCTGTTGTGTAGAAGTCTGGGCATTCGGTGTGCGTTTTTATTTTGCCAACATACACTGATGGTACTCCTCCACCTGATGGAGAATGGTTTTACAAGTGGTTGGAAGAGGCATCTACTGACTTTCGAATGGGGAAATGTTTGTTGGAAGGCTTGAAGTATGCTGTGTTTGGGTTGGGAAATTCACAGTATTCAGAACATTACAATGTTGTAAGTATTGCTTGTTTTTTAAGTGCTTTAAATGTAAGACTCAAATATGTACATTTGATTTGTGTAAGATTAGCTCCCATAATGGGTATCCCGTATGTCCTGGTTTTCCCGAGACAATGGCAATGTGCAAAGCATTTATTCTATTGTATATGTAATTAAAATGTTCTGTTAACTGCATCAAGTTCTTTTTTACTACAACAAAAATTGTATTTTAATTTTCTTAGGTTGGTAAACGTGTGGATCACTGGCTTCACAAATTGCATGCAATCAGAGTTACTCGGTTAGGTCTTGGAAATGAAGATTCTGCAAACAGCAAGAATTGGACCATTGAAGAAGATTTTAATGCCTGGAGCAATGTGCTGTTGTCCCGCTTAAAAAAATGGCAATTATTAAGTGAGGAGAGAGAAAGTAAATGTTGTTGCAAAGGCAGTGGTAACAATACAGAAGTAAGTGTAGGGATAGTTAATTTACTTTGGTTAAAGTAGAGAACATGGTAAGCCCTTAGAGAAGTGTGGAGGAGGAGAAGGAGGGGTGTCTCATTAAGCCGTCCCTCAAATTATGCTAAGTGCTCTGGAATAAATTAATAAAACTTATGATAGTCGTCTTTCATGTGGCATAAAGTTCAAAGATGCCCTCAAGCAACAAGAAAAACCTCTGTCGACCCCTTCCGCACAGAACGCTAATGAGGAGTGACCTCTTTCAGACTCACATATACGAGATTGACCCCTTTCTTGCTCCACTTCCACTCGAAACGATCATACAACTCCTTTTGCTTGGCATACGTCATTGGACATTTACACACTGGACATGTAAATCCTGCAGCAATCAAAGCATGTTCTTGGGCCCACTCAAATACAGCCAAACATCCCTTGCAGCGCAATGCATAAAAAAAAAGCCACATTTATTCACACCATCATAGCACAAATATTTGACTCTCAAAAACAAATCGCAAAGAATCAGAAGAACACAAACAATGTAACTGTATGACAGCAACGTAGCTAACCACTTTAACTGCTACCCCAACTCAAAATCACAGGAGCACATGATTGCGTCACTTTTTGAAAATAGAGGTACAACAGGATACTGTGGTGAAATTGCCACCCCTAACTTATGATGTCACGATCATGACCCATTGTAAACTATTAAAATATATATCAGTAGTGCATCAATTTTTATAATTTATTTAGATCACCCTCGCTGAAGGCATGGGTGTTTTCGCTGGTGAGGCAGCTGCGTGCACATGGCAGCCTTGCCTGCGAAACCACCCACACTGTTTATTATAAGTATGTACTAAGTTATGTACATTGCTTACAGCCCCTCTGCATTGAAATATTCCCCTCATGAACCCCTAATTGCCCCTCCTCCCCTCCATCGTGGATATACCTCTCACCGGAGTGGCACATAGTGCCAGTTTAAACAACTTCCTTAAGTTGTACCATGTTCTATACTTCAGCCTTTACTTTTATGTGGTAATTATAGTAATAATGAAAATTTCCACTTAAAGTTGTAGGGAATATCTTACATTATAAAATTTTCTCCTCAGGATAATACTTGCAGTGAATCTGATAGTAGTTCAAATGATGGAAGTGATTCTGAAGGTGGTGTTGTAGATGTGGAAGAATTGGGTCGCTTTTCTGGACCTTTGAAAGAAGCAAAAATTCAGGATGAAGTACCTGAAGTAGGAAAAGAAATGATTACTCCTGCTCTAAGAGCATCCTTGACAAAACAAGGTTATCGCTTAATAGGGTCTCACTCAGGAGTTAAGTTGTGTCGATGGACAAAAGTAAGTGGCTAATTTTTTAAATTCAGTTGTTAATGTTACTATTGCCAAAAAAAAACTTTTATATAAAGTTGTGAGATTTTGAAGTGCATATTTGGGAGACTGTACTCTAAATTGTTGTTGATACATCATTTAATGTCATATTGCTTTAAGAGTGGACAATGTGTAGCCTTTTGAATTGGTGTTACCTTGCAGTCAATGTTGCGGGGTAGAGGAGGATGCTATAAGCATAGTTTTTATGGTATTCAAAGCCACCAGTGTATGGAGACTACACCTAGTCTTGCTTGCGCCAACAAATGTGTTTTTTGTTGGCGCCATCATTCTAATCCGGTAGGAACAGAGTGGAAATGGAAAATGGATCAACCAGAGGAAATTCTTAATGAAGCACTAAATCAACATTACAAAATGATTTATCAATTTAAAGGTAAATTAATTTTTGTAGATGCGAATGGCTTTTAAAAAATATATACTTGAAAATACATAGCAAGTTTTTTTATTTTTGAAAAGATAATAATGAAAAGCAAATAATTTTTTATAAGCTATGATCTTAATTTTTATTATTATAAATTATTATATTTTAGGGGTGCCTGGTGTTCTTCCTGAGCGTTTAGAAGAAGGCTTACATGCAAAGCATTGTGCTCTCTCTCTTGTGGGAGAACCAATTATGTATCCTGAGATTAATAAATTTGTGACCTTGCTACACAAGAAGGGAATTTCATCATTTCTTGTGACTAATGCCCAGTTCCCAGAAGCAATGAGGTGATTAACTTTTAAATAAATAGCATAGATGCCGTAATTTTTTAATTTGAATTCTTCTTTTTCAGATTTTTCCTGTTGGTAGGTTCTAAGCTTTGTATATTGACTGTATTTGTTCATAAATAATACTTGAATTGTTTGTTAATTTCATTTAAACTTTCTAATGTACATTTACACCTATTTCTAATATACATTTCATTTATACTTTGTAATGTCTTCATAACATTTTCAACATACGACTATCAGATATTGCCTGTAGTATCTTCCTGTGACTGTCACCTCGTCAATCTTGTTTTTTAATACTATTGACTTAAGTGTGTTACATACCTGTTGTAGAAGCGGAAGAATTGGTTAGTTCTAAAGTGTAAGTAATATTTTAAAACTTGCAGAGAAAAGCATATGTGTGAGTATGAATGAGTGTTTGTGTGTGCTTGCACACATCAATTAAAGAATTTTGTTGTGACAAAAATGAATTGTTGTTCAAAATGCAGTTAAACCATTCCACTCATGGGCGACAAGCATAATACATGTGCTATGAACTATATGCTCTACATGTGAACAGCATGAACCTACAATTAGAAATGGTCACTTCCAACATAAAGATAAGCATATGTTCACTTGGGAAGATAAGGTAAGAGGAAGGAGGTCTGTGATCGATTATGTGTCGAGTGTCTGTAATCACTAGACACTATTTAACTGGTAAAGTAATGTATGTCAGGGCACACAGAGACCCAGAATGTAGATCCAACCATCATCTAGTGAAGGCCAAAATTATGTTTCCACCTATATGACAAAAGGAAGACAAAAGTGTAAATAGTGAAAGTAGGAAATATAATATAGAGGGTGTATTACTACCAAGTATAAGATATTTCAAAACAGATTGGATAATTTACTGAATGAGTACATAGTTGAATCAAATAAGGAGATATATGAACACCTCAAAAATAGTCTACATCTTGCAGCTAAAGAAGCCCCTGGAGAGATATCCTTAAATAAGAAAAAGAGCGAGGATCTATTGGATTACTCAAGACCTGGAGCTGAAAATAGTGGAGAAGAAGATGAAGTATGAAAAATAGTTGAGTATCAGGAAGGCGGAAAGTATGGAGAAATATAAAATCCAACGAAATAGAGTTAGATATGTGATAAGGAAAGAAAAACAACAATCACGGGAGCGTAAATGTCAAGAAGTAAAAATGTACATAGGTTGAACTAAAACAAGTGAAATTTGGAAGTTCATAAAACAAGTCAAATCTCCCCAAATGGAAAAAGTCTGCCTACAAAGTATATCTGTAAGTAAATAGGAAGAGTATTTTAGAAAATTATAAAATGAAGGAAGATCAGATTTTTGTGGAACTACAGAAAGGGAAAGAATATCTCCGGCCACCGAAATTACAGTAACCGAAGAGAGGGTTAAGAGATCTATCAAAGAAAGGCAGTAAGGCTCTGGGTCCAGGAGAAATCCCCAGCGAATTGATCAAGAACGGAACATGAAAGCTAGTGCAGACGGTGACGAAGCTAATTAATAGGTGTATAAATATTGGCAATATTCCAGAAGACTGGAAAATGGCTTATATAACACCAGTATATGAGAAAGGAAGGAAAGACGTGTGATAATTATAGAGGGATAGCAATAACAAACATGTTCAGTAAGGTATATGGAAGAATGTTAAGAGAATTAATAGAAGAGAAATACAAGGAGCACGAAGAAGAACAAAGTGGTTTTAGGGCGGGTTGATCTTGCATAGATAACCTGTTTTCTCTGTCCCAGGTGATGCAAAAGAAATGGCAAATAGGGAGAGAACTTCATATGGTCTTCCTTGATATAGCAAAGGCCTATGATAGTGTGCCAGTCATAAAGTTATGGGAAGTTATGAATAATAGTAATGTAAATAAAATCTTAATAAATGCGGTAAAGGTATAGTATATAGATCAAAAGGGAAAAGTGAAAGTTGGAAAACAGATGACCCAAACATTTCCTACACCAAAAGGGCTACAGCAAGGATTCTGTTTATCACCAACCCTCTTTAAAATATATGTTAATGCAGTGTTACCGGTATAGAAAAGATAATGTGCTGGGATGGGAATACAACTGATATGATTACACAGGACTCTATACCCTACAATTCGCTGATCAGGTGCTGATGGCGTAAGAACAGGAAGATATTGAATATATAACTAGGAAGATAAAAGAAGATTATGAGACTAAGGCTCAACCTAGAAAAAACAGTATACTGGACACTAGGCAATACACAGGACGTATTGACAATGGAAATCAGAGAAATAAGAACAGCAGAGGACATAAAGTACTTAGGAACAACAATAGGGAAACAGGGTTTTTATGGAAAGGAATGTGAAACCCGACTTATCCAGTGATCTAGGATCAAAATACATTAGCAAGAAAACGAAAATGAGAATACATAAATGTATGATTGAAAGTGTTCCATTGTATGGAGCAGAAATTGGCAACTTCCAGAATAACAGGAAAGAAAATTGAGAGCCCTGGAAATGGATTTCCTCAGAAGAGTGGTAGCAATATCTAGAAGGGATCGAATTAGCAATGAACAGAAGCTTGAGAGAATTAGCAATGAACATGAAGCTTGCATGAGTATGTAAAGTGACATGTTCCTTAACTTGTAGGGCATCTCTAAGATGACACACCAAAATCCGTGATTGACTCGTAGGGCATCTCACAGATGCACAAGTATTTTCCTGGTGTGTAAAATAAAATTTTCATTGATGAATCGATCCAGGCTACTATTTTTAAATAATGTTGATGTAATAATTACAGGGATATTACACACAGCTGCATTTTACTGATTTGAAATAGCTGGTGCTGTCCATGTGCTGCGGATCAGTAAGCAGAATAATTTTGTACAGACAAGTGGTGGATGAAAATCCTTTTTGGGCCTCAGGAAGTGACCATTATCAATGCATGTACGTTGAACAAACTACACCATGTGTAATGGAATTCGAGATACAGATTTTAGAAAGAGGTTCATTTTTGAACTTGTAGATCACAGGAAAGGAGTTGCTGGTTAAATGTAAGATTTCATTCCATATTTCCCTGAAACAACAATCATGATTGTCGTGTTTGCAGTGACACAAAAACTGGAGAAAAGCAACAATTTTTTTCTGCAAAACTTGTCCTGGTGAGCCAGCAATGCATCCTGGAGAAAGCTTCTAAGTATTTCATAAATAAAGAAATTAAAGAAAAATTAATAAATTGTAAACTACCAAAATGTGTATTATTAATTTAGGAAGTTAAACGTCTTTAAAAATCAGTGAATTCTATATTTTTAACTTCCAACATTGTGCCTATGAAATACCAAACAATGAACCTTATTTATAGAATTTATTTCTTACTTTTATTTCAGTACGATAGTTCTGAAAATTGATTTAGTTAAGTATGGATTTCCTATGAAAGTTTTATGTATCAATTACACAGAAAATATGAAACAGGAAATTAAATAAAAACAATTGTTTATTGGTGGACAACTATCTCCCGTGACTGGGCGAAATCGGTTATGAGGTGGAATGGGGGTATGCAAAGTATCTGCTATGAGCCATGCTGCTTCCGTTGTCATCTTAGAGATCCCTTAAGAGTTGTGGGACCTCCAGTGCACAGAAATATCCAACCACAGAGTGCATTCATAGGTGGCATGTCACAGATGCCCTAGGAGTGCAAAGAGTTAAAGCATTGATTCTTAATAATCACGATTGAAGTGCAAGAGATAAGGTACTAGTGACATTTGTATTACGAGTAATCTGCTTTATCATAATGTATATTTGTTGGGAATTTGAGATTGTTGAGAAGTTGTCTTTTTCTTTCCTCTCCCACTAATTGTTTAGCATTCCTTACTTGTGTACAGATACAGAGGGAGCATTGGTGGAGTCTCAACTGGAATTTTTTTTTTTTTCCTTCAGGGAAATGAGCCCAGTGACACAGCTGTACGTGAGTGTTGATGCCAGTACAAAGGAGAGTTTGAAGAAAATTGATCGTCCTCTTTTTAAAGATTTTTGGGAGAGATTCATAAACAGTCTCATTGCTCTCTCTGAGAAAGGCCAACGAACTGTTTACCGTCTTACATTAGTAAAAGCATGGAATGTTGACGAGATAGAAAACTATGCAAAATTGGTTGGCTTTGGGAAGCCTGATTTTATTGAAGTAAAAGTGAGTAAAACTTAAACTGTAACATTAGTGTCTGCTCCATTCTTGTTAATATATGCTTATTTTGTTCTTAGGGTGTAACATATTGTGGTACTTCAAAGGCTAGTAATTTAAGTATGGAAAATGTTCCATGGCATGAAGAGGTAGTATCATTTGTGGAAAAATTAGCAAATTTGTTAGATGATTATGAAATTGCCTCTGAACATGAGCATTCAAACTGTGTTTTAATTGCACATAAAAAGGTAAGTGCATTGTGTACGCATCATCTCCAAATGTTCATTTTATTCTTTATTACTAACTTGTGTATGTTAATCCCGTTTTTGCCTTTGCTCTACAGTTCCTTTAGAATATTGTTTTTGAAAAATAATTTATTACATGTTTTATCCATCTTGCTTATTTAGATTCATAATTTAAAATAAATATATACAGTGAAACTCCGTTTATACGTTTCTCACTTAAATGTTTTTCGTGTTTATCCCCCCCCCCTTTTTTTTTTTCTTTTTTTTTTTTTGGTAAGTCCTCAGATAAATTCCTGTAATTCCTATGCTAAATTATTTCAGATATGCGTTTTATGTTTTTCACACTTATACTTTCATAATAAGAGTCCCTTTAAGATCATATGACGTTCAAATGATCCCAGTGATGCGCGATGCAACATGCGCAGAGAGCCTGGAACTTGTACTTGAGTTGGCATGCTACAGAGCGCTCCCATGGAGCGACCAGCCTCTGAGGCAACTTCCCGTCAATGAAACTTGTAATATCAGAGCTCGACTCGGCCTAGCTGAGGGGCCTAGACCGTGCGAGCTCGTGGAGTGGGAGTGCAAAGTTGGCTCCCGGGGCACCTCTGGCAGGAGAAATTGAAAAAATTCAGCCAGGTGCGTACGGGAGCTCTCTGAGGATCTCACGAGGCAACGGCTAGCTCCGAGAGAAGTTCAAAATCATCCCTGGGAGAGAGTAATGACATAGATGACTAATAAGTGAGAAAGTTTATGCACTGACTTCCACTCTTCAAAGGCTCTTTTTCTTGCTGTAATAACATGAGATCCTTCCTGTAGTGGCCTGAATGAAACTGATCACTTTTCGCATGGTGCGGTGGGTGTCACCAGGCTGTGGGGGCTGTGGCAGTTACACGCTTTCTGTCACCCATGTAGAACATCGTGCTTTGACACGTGGAATCTCAAGTAACATCAAGCTTGAAACTGAAGCAGCCAGTCGTCGCTGCCAGTTGTAGCCCACGCAGGACACAACCTTGGTTTTCACAGTGAAACCAAGTCGCATAAGGTCATCAGTTAGGTCCCCATTGCATGTCCGTTCTAATGAAAAGAGTCAATTCAATTTCAATATCTGATAAAATAAAAATTTTAAAAGTTGTTAGGGAGAGTGGCAATAAAAAAGGAGTAGATATTGCTAAAGAACTGGTAAAATGATAGTTTAAAAATATTGAGTTTTTATTTTGCTCATAATAATCAATTTTAGTTATGAGTTTTTCTCGTTGTTTTTTCCCGTCAATCCCGTGAAAAACGTATAAGTGAAGTTTTACTATATTTAAGAGTAATAAACTCTTTATTTAGGAAATTTTTATGTACAATCCCTTTCACAAAAACAAACTATGGCTCTCAGCAAGAAAGAATACTTTCTTAGTTTTCATTTATTTAACAAGTTTTAAGCGTGGGAGTATGAACACGAGGACTTTTTTAATATTAATAATATTAACCCCTCTATTTACTTTCACATTTCAGAAAAGGAAATTAAAAATGGAGTAGAGATTATGTACATACATTTCAAAAGTAATTTGTTACTTTCTTTGTGGGATTATTATTAAATTTGATGCAAAAATGATATTTTGAGGATTCAGAAACTGTATAAAGATTTGCATGTTGTAAATTATACTTGTTATTGTGAGTTATTGTGTGACTCATTAACAAATATTGATTCAATATTAAATTAACTTTTCAGTGACATTTTCATGTTGTGCCTAAAGAAAATCAAACCGAAGTGTAGTAACAATTTACCTTAAACAGTAATTTTCCTCCAACAGTTTGTTGCAGTAAAAATATTACAATATTTTTCAGAAATTGGAGCTTTTGAAACTCCTACTGAATATTACACATCTCTTTCATGTTTCAAAAGTGATAAGCTAATTATTTTAGCAACGTGTGATTTGTGGAAGTAATTCATTTGTGGTATTGTCAATATGTTAAGAGTGGAGTTTATTGCCCAACATCTATTTTATTTTGTTTAATTTTTCAGTTTAGAGTGAATGGTGATTGGTGGACCTGGATTGATTATGATAAATTCCATGAGTTGATACAAGAATTTTATTCTAGTAATGGAGAAAAGAAATTCACAGCTTTGGTAATGTGTAGTTTATTCCTAAATAAATGAAGACAAATTTTTATAATTTATAAATGTATTTTTATTTTATGTTCATATATTTTACAGGACTACATGGCAAAAACTCCATCCTGGGCTACATATGGTGCTAGTGAAAAAGGATTTAATCCGAATGAGACACGATGGTATCGCAAAAACCCAGTTCGTAAAGATGTTAGTGGTTGTTGATCCATAATACAAAATGCATACATGAAATTGATTTAAGACTGATTGTAACAATTTTGAGACTATTAAAGTGTCTTTATATTAGTGTGGTAATAAATTATATTAATTCTGATTTGGGAAGTTTAATTTCAATACCATATTAGAGCTATATACAATATTTGGGAAAGTTTCTGTAATCAATTATTTGATATTCATACTATTTAAGCGATTATAATGCAATTAGAGAACATGGTACAAACACATCGGAAGACAATTGTATTATTCAGAACACAATTCAGTAACACTAAATTATAACTAAATAAAATATTTGTTAGTCATTAAATGCTGGGGGGAATTCTAGTTTGACTTACAGAATGGAGTTGGTTGGAGTACAGTGAGAGAGAACACGCTAAAACTATTAAAAGTTCAAAATTACAATTTCTTGTGAAATTGTGTGATTCAAAATTATATATTTACATTTCAAATGATTACTTGTGATGGATAATGATTTCATGATTGTTTCACACATGAAATAGCAATCAAGCTCTTATTCATAGCTATTTTAGTTATGATTAAATTAAAAATTGAATTTTTGGATTTTATTTTTTAATTCTGATCCTGAAATAAACTGCCTAATATCTGTATTTCTATTCAAATTTTCATTTGTGCTCATTATTTGCTTGTTAGAGAAGTTTTCTTCGGATGATATTTCATATGTATCATCTGAATTTTTAAGAAACTCCAAAGCATCAAGGGTACAGTTAAGATGTGAAGAATGAATTGGAGAGGTTTGAATGAAATTAGCTGAATCCTGACCATGAGGAATATAAAAACTTTCCGAGCCAAATGATAAAGTATTTTTCTCTGCTTGCAAATGCGTTTGTTTGCCAAAAACAATATTTGGTGAAATTTCAGATAACGGTAAGTGTTCAGCATGAAAATGAGGTGAATTTTGCCTGTTTTCTAATTTGTACATTTTACCATACAGTAATTTTGTGACAGGATTTGTGAGGTCTAATTGTTTTGGTTTGGGGACCAAACATATGTCTGGAGCACGTGAAGCAATTTTTTTAATTTCTGTTTCTTGGGTTTCTGGTTCTAACAATTTTTCTATGCCAAGATCAAAAGTAATTGTTTCTCTTGGGTTTAAATGTTTATCTCCTTTCTCTTCTTTCTCATTGATCCATTTATTTGTTTCACCTTTGCTTAAAATATGTTCAGTGTTTTTTATCCTTGTTTGTGTGTTAGCAGCAGCTTTCACAAAAATAGGGTAATATTTTGAGTAATTGTTCTGACTCAAACTTTTTGTCTGTGGTGAATGGAGAGTATTGCTTGAACTTTGCAGCAATGGAACTTTGCAGCATTGCAACAACTTTGCAGACCCGTCTTTTGTGTTTGCACTCATTTGTGAATTGCTGGAGTCTTTATTTTCTGTTGATAATAGAGTATTTCTGTTTAATTTCAGTTTCTCCTGAAATTTCTCATCAATCGTAATTTGAGTATCTGTTAATGATTCCAGAAAATTGTCATTGTTGCTGGCTAATTTCTCTTTGTCATTCTTTCCATTTTTGTACTGGGTTTTTATCTCTCTATCTTGAGAGATGTGAAATTCAAGACTCAGTGAAGGTGAACTTCCATCACTTTGTGAAGGTTTTGGTAATATGTTTGGAACAGATTTGTTTTCATCATTGTTGTTAGGAAGCATAAATCCTTTGGAAAGTGAATTGGTGGATTGTAAATTTGGTTTTTGAGTGTACATATAATTATCACTTTGCTTAACATGATTAGCTGTTTTGGTCAGTGACCTTTGAGAGGAAGGAATTTCTTGAATTACTGTACAAGTTGAATTTACTTTAGTTATATTTTTGGGTTTAAAAATATATTTCGTGAGGTCAATTTGAATCTCCTTCTTTATTAACTTTGTTGATAGTTTTTTTGTAGATTTTTTACTTATACTAGTGGATTTTTTTTGGAACTGATGGATGGGTATATGGTTTTGAATTGTTTTCTTGCTCTTACGTTTTTCATTATGCATTTTATTATCAACTGTCTCCTTTATATTCGGTTGATTGTTCTCAGTGGTTTGATTTTCTAACAAAACTTTAGGAGACGAACCTTTAAGAATTATATTCGTTTTTACATCCATTCCCACCCAGTTTTCACTGATAAGATGAATGAATATTTTAGATGACTGCTTGTTTTCTACCTGTATAAGCCATGAATAAAAACCGTCATTATTAATTAACAATATTTCTTGAAATCTTTTATATAATAATAATTTATTGTTGGAATCACCTGCAATAATTACCAAATTATGATAAAGTCCTGGTGTTGAGAAATTTTTAATGTCCTCGTAATTGTTCAATTTTATTGAAATATTTAGTTTACTAAGAAATTGCTCCACAACTTCTGTAACTTGAAGGGTGTACTGTGGCATGTGTAAAGCTGCTGTTTGAAGTCTGTTACCCATTGGTGGAGTTCGATTTATGATTCTTTCAAGATCTCGTGGATTTGATTCAGCAATTGATCGAAAACTAGTCTTCCCAGCAGAAACTAAGAGTTGTGATAAAACTGCCCCAATTCCTTCAAGTTGTCGAGATACAAGTGGAGAATCTTCCCAAAGATTGCACTGAAAGCATTTACCCAAAACTGTGGCCGAGAGTAATGACAAATATTTGTCTTGTAATGATAAAATCCTTGTTAAACATTTAGTAATTCTAATTCCAATACGAACAATTTGAACTGCTTCTTGTTGAAGTGATGGTTCATGAACAACAAGACCACCAAACATTGCTTGTATGAGACAGTTTATCTTCATTTGACTTGTTTTTATTAAACTTTTGATTGGGAAGCGAATAGATTTATTGAGGAAGTTGAGTGGTCGCTTCTCATTCACTCGCAATTTGAAATCAGCAAATTCCTGACAACTCATTACAATATTTAACATCTCAGGTATTGTCTCTTTACCAGTAATTTTGGAGAAAATTTTCATTGTTTCCAAGGACATGTAATGTTGGGCCATTAATTTTCCTGTCTCAGTGGGCCACACACTCTTAACGTCCATTTTCACTAGCTGTGTATTTGCTAAAGCATTCATTTCAATCATACACATTTCATGTAATTTTCCTTCAATTTCCTTCTTATTTAAATTTCCTGATATTCCATAGTGTAAAGGATTGCACAAAGCTCTCACATAAAGAAAAGTAGAGCGTATCCAATTAATGGCCACTGCTTTTTCAGGTATTGTTGAAAGAACAATTTCCGCATTAAGATGTTCCGCCAAATGATGGTGAAGATTACTTTCCAATATGTCTGTACCCGATACTAAACTTTCATATTTTAAAATTTTATCCTGTTGAGTCATGATAATAGCTGTTGCATGTGTGTCATACTGTGGCCTGCCTGCTCGACCTATCATTTGGAGAATTTGATTTGAAGAATATTCTTGGTAACCATTGCTTGTATATTGTTGAGTAGATTTAATGATAACCAAATGTGCTGGCAAATTTACACCCATTGCTAAAGTACTTGTGGTTATTAATACTGGAAGACCTCCATTACGAAATAAGTCTTCTATAATGTGCCTATCATTCAGATTCATACCAGCATGGTGGCAGCCTATACCAGCAGCCAGGTTTTTTTTAATTACATTTTCTTTTATATTATCCCTGGCCATATCTAATTTTCTCTTTTGTTCATCATTGAAGTGAAATGTTACTTGCTTCATTAATATGTCTGCAGTTTGAGTAACCCCTTTTCGAGTACTGCAGAAAATGAGTGAAGGTTTACCTTCAGAATATTGCAAGAGAAGTTGTCGCAACTTGTAACTCAATTGCATATCAAAACGAAACTCTGTGTGATGTGGATAATGATATCCCATCACTACTTTGCGGAGTGTTACAGGTCGGTATGCCTCACCTAAACTGAAGTATTGTGCAGGGTTGTTAACATCACCTAACCAGCAAGCTACATCTTCAATATTAGGAATAGTTGCAGAGACAGCAATAAATCTTATGGAAGTAGGTAATTGAGTTCTTGTGTCTCCATTTTCTTGTTTTTCTTCGTCTCTTATTGCTTCATGGATAGTTTTCATTCTACTCACAACAGCTTCTAAAACAGGACCGCGTTGTTCATCATTTAAGAGATGAATCTGAGGAAGAGACAAACATACATGTACACAGGATATCAGCTATTTATATAACACTTAAATATATATAAACAGTATAAATAGTAGAATAAAATAAACAATTGAAACTTATTATGACCTCATCGAGAAGAAATAATTTAATGGTCTGCACCAATTTCTTATTGTCCTTCCAAGTCCTTGTCAGTGAATCCCATTTTTCTGGAGTTGTTAATACTATGTTAAATGATGACATGTTTGCTATCAAGGTTGAGTCACTGTCTCCTGTTACCTCTTGACATTTCAAACCAAGAGGTGAAAATTTATATTGCCAATCTCTCAGTCTCTCAGAACATAGAGCCTTAATAGGTGCCACTATGATAGAACAGCATTTGAAAATAAAATTATTGGGTGGTTTAAAGAACAAGGTGCTTAAAATCAGCACAATTATTATTTGTTGTTAAACATTGGCATACTATATATAATCATGAAATTTCCATCATGTTTCAGACTTGACATTTTCATTAGGAGGTTTGTAATAGCCAGTTCAAATAAAACAGTTTTTCCAGATCCTGTAGGTGCTGAAATGACTACTGGTTTATCTGCAGAGAAATAAAACAAGCTCATTGTTTTAAAACTAAAAAGTGTGTGTACTCGTACAATCGTGATTTCATAAATACAATAAATGGTTTTAATACCAGAATATAAAATTTCGTCCATTACTTTGGATTGAAATGCGTTGAATGAAGGGTACATTGAAAATATATGACGGAATTCAGGAGCTGCAAAGAATTAAGTTTATATCTCAAGCTCTTAATTCCAATGTTTCAGAGATATTACTATACTATAATTTCAACCAAAACTGTAACAATGGGGTTCATGCAATTCTTTATGCTTGAATCTTTGCCAAGCAATATTTTCACTTCATTAATTTTAAATTGTTTATTCAATCATTTGTGAAATAAGATCACAAATAATAGTGATAAAATATATTAAAATATAAAATAAAAAAGCATGCCCTGCCATCAGGTAACAAGAGAATTATTATTTTTTAATGTTACAAAGAAAATCTCTCTGGGCATTTCAAAAGTGCCCGAAAGAGAGCATAAACACGTTTACTCTGATTCTTTTTTAAAAGAATGAATGGTTCAGGTGTGAGAAATAATAAACATTGAATACAAGTGGCTAAATAGACCATTATATGTAGTTTATAATTAATGAGCGTATTAACACTAGAGCTTAATTAAAATGAACGCAAGTGTGACTTTTAGCTATGTCAGTCGTAAGTACAGGTTTTATGCATAATAATAAATTTCAAATTGTTAAATTGGATTTTGTGGAATACCTGTTTAAACTGAGTACCTTTGTGTGCATTAAGGAAGGTCAAGTTAGCCTATGACTTGATCCATTAGTGACCATAACTGCACGCTAAGACTACCATTTAAAACTTAATAATTAATAATATCAACACCAATGATTTTAAAGGATACGAATTTCTTCAATTGCTCGGAGACCTGTTTCAGTAAACTTCTTAAATTCATAAGAATTTCTAAAATCATAATTTGGTTTTTGATTCTGTACATCAGTCATACTTGGCGGTGGAGTTTCACAAGACATAGGACTTGAACTTGAACTTGATTGTGAAAAACACGTTTCTATTATAGTTTCATCCCTTTCCATTTTCAACTTTAAACAAATTCTCTATTTATTCAAGATATTACTGAACTGACGACTCGCTTTTTATTGAAAAATAACGATGGATTACTGATGAACTCTGGCATTAGTTTTCAAGCGCAGTTGTGTCGCAAACGCAATTACGGTTTAAATGACCCGCTTAAGTAGTTACTACAAAATTGAACGTTTTCGTATTTTGTTGGGAACGCTGACAAAATTAGTTTTAAACAATTTTAAACTAAACTCGGGATCAACCCAAACTTATTTGAAAATAATTTATAACGTTTTAATAGCACTTTTTGGGGCAATGTCGAAAGCAAACGTACAGTATTGTTGGTTGCTCTTTGTGGTGTCAATTGTTTAGAGCGTGTGTTACCTCCCGCCATTTTCGAGCTTGTTGGATGACCGCTTGTTCATCTTGTAACGAAACGATACTTCTAGAAACTAGTTGTCATCTGAACATCCTCAAATATCCTGGTGTAGTGAGGTTGAAAATCGTATGATATGGCATAATGAGGGTTTTATAATCGTTAATAATCGACAATATGACGAAACAGAGTTCTGCAGTGTGAAGCTTGGAAACTAACCTTTAAATTTTGGAAGTATAAAATAGACGATGACAGGGCTAGCAGTTTTTCATGTTTTGATTGATAAACTAGGTATGCAAACATTTATTTACTTTAATTATTAATGCATGCCCTAATACAGATATCTCATAATAAGATTTGCTCTGCTGGCATTTAGTAAAAATGAATCTGTACTGATATATCCTAAACCATTACAGGCCATAGATTGGAGGAAATTAGAATTCGGGCCCTTGACAATATCATTTCCAAGTTATCACTTGGCTTTATCAAGGAAAATGATCACAGAATTAGAAGAGAGTTGTTGGTGAAAATTCTGGAATGGTTTAGATTTGAGCCGTGTCTACAAAAAGAAAAAGCCTTGGGTGTTCTGTTGACTTTACTAAAGGTTGGTTTGTTGTTTAATATATGATACAACAAAGATATTTAATATAATTTTTTTAAAGATATTTAATATAATTTAATTAATTATTTAATCAAATTAATTTAATTTAAGATATTTAATATAATTTTATTGATATTATTTTATGATAAACATTTAATTTCTATGCGACTATTTTTTATTTACTTAATATTTCGGATTTGGGTCAGAATTGGTTTAGCAATTGATTTTTTTTTTTTTTATTGAGAGTTTAAAATTGTAATTACGTATTGATTTATTATAAAAAAAAATGTACTTAACTTCTTTTTGATCAGAATAGGTTTTGAAAACTTTTACTTCTCATTGAATGTTTGCATTATTGTTTTAGAATTGATGTTTATTGGGAATAATTCCAACCCTTTCCTTTTTATACTTTCGTCATTCATTTTTTTACTTTTGGGTTGTTCCATTGCTGCATGTGAAAGTTGTGAACTACATTTTCTGACCTTCCAAAGTTTCTACTAGTGTAATTGGACTGTGTTTGAAGATAATTACAGGGAAAGTAATTATGTGAAATTTGAGAATCAAAATTTACTGAAATTCGTTGGAAGTGCATTTGAATAAGTGTTTTCAGGGATATTAATTGATAGCATAACAATGGGCTTAAACAGAAATATAAGAAAAAGTGCTGATTTCCAGATAATTTGTGTAGCATCTTTAACCTTTTCTCCTAACCACTTCCTCATAACCCTTAGACATTTATCCTTAAATTTAAATTTAATTATATTTACTGCAAACTATTCTGTAAGCAATTAGAAATGAATAACGATCATCTTATTTTTAGGGTAAGCTGGGGAAAAATTTAATTTTAGAAGTTGGTGTTTCAAACGTTCTTGCAATTTTGTCTAACTTGAAGAATGAATCTGAACCAAATGTTAATAAAATTATTTCCCAAATTGAAACTATAATTTCTGAAAAGAAATCAGAAGAAAGTAGTGCAAAGGAGTCTGCTGATTCAGAAAATAGTTTTGAAATACTTGAGCAAGCATCAAATCATACGAGAAATCAAAGGTAAGCAACTACCTAAATCTTCCTCTGTGGTTACTTACTTATATTTTTGTTCATGTTCATATGCTTTCTTAGAAAATAATATTAAATGTTTAGATTTTGTACTTTTCTTAATTCAATATTTGCAATGTAAGTGTTGATAGAGAGAAGAAAATGTATTTGTGATTTCAAGCTCTTTAAGAGGTCTGTGTATGACATTTTTATTTGTTTTTGAGATTTCTCATTGAACTCTTCCCTTCTATTTTAATAATTTAATCTCGATTTTTGCTCAAGAAATGTAAATATTACAAACAAAAATTCAAGGTGTGAAGGTGGTTTGATGTTGTGATTGTAGTTAATAGTTATACAAAATTATTTTTCTTTCATTTTACTTTAAACATACAATGATTTTAACCCATTCTCTCACATTATTGTGTAAATAGTACATTTTTCAAACAATTCAATGTATTTGGAAATTTTTTCACACTAAGTTTTGGTGTTAAATTTCTTGAATGTCACTATCAATTATTTTGACATACTCTACTGTGATTGTGTAAGTAATAAGGGTGGAAGTCTAGAACACGGTACAACCTAAGGAAGTCGTTTAAACCCGCACTTCACGCCGCTCTGATGAGGGGGAAATTCACGGTGGAGGGACCGAGGGGTGGTTAGACGATTATAATAATTGGTCACCAACGTGATGTCTTAAGTTAGGGGTGGCAATTTCACCCTAGCGTCTAGTTGGAGCTCCATTAGAGAATAGTGCTGCCTGCGATCGCGGTGTGTCTGTGATAAACAAAGCTTTCATCGTTTGAATTCGTTGCAGCAGTTTGAATTTGAGGTATTTGTATAAAGTGCTTTCGTATAAAAGTGAATTCGTAATTATGCAGTGGATAGACTCGAGGATGTTTATAATAAACACGAGTGTTGATGGCACAAGCCTCGCTGTGACTTGGATCCAGGTAAGTGGAGCAAGATAACTTACCTTTTAAAGTAAATCGGGCATTAAAATGCGTTGGAGACAAAGCGTATGAAGGGCGAGCCACGAAAATTGCCTATAGGTAAGATTTTTTTAAAATTTCTATCAGAGTGCTAAGCGTATTTTGAGGGAGGGGTTAAGGAGATCCCTCCTCTCCCACGATGCTTCTCTAAGGGTGTACCACGTTTGAAACTTTAACCATAATAAGCATTACACTCAAAAGATTTTTGTCAAATTGTTGGATTGTTTCATAGATTTAATTGCATTGCTTGCTTATTTTACTGCCATTTTTCAAAATAGTCAAGAATTTCTTCAAGAATTGTTTCTGGTGTTAAAAGAGGGATGTAAACTTTAGTGAGAGTTCATTGTATGTTTATAGGTATCAGTTCTCTCAGTTTAATTACAGTGAGATGAGAAGTCAGATGAACCAAGATCCACAAATCACGTTTTGGAATTGTCTGCATTACATGTATTTGCCATGGCAACCCTTAGTTGCTACAGACAATCATGTTCTCTCAGCTGTTGAAGAATCACTTGGTAATATGAATGATCCAGATCTTGTCTTGCACACATGCAATTTTTTTATGGATGTGATGCTTCAAGATTTTCCAGCAGAAGTATTTCTTCAGAGACCTACCCTTGTAAAGGTACATATGTAGTCAGATGAGTTTGTAGCTCCTTTTAAAAGGCAGATACTGTGTAGTCTGAGGGCTTCTTTGTAAGAGAGAGAGAGAAAATCTATGCTATGTTTAATGGATTAATAAATCGTTAAATAATTACTTTTCATCTTTAAAACACTGACCCTGGGTTGCACAAACCTATTTACAAATTTGTTTAATGCTATTGTCCTGTAAGTGTTGATCCTGAAATGTTGCAAGAACATTCTTTAAATTTACCAATTTGTTATAGTACTATTTAAATTAAAGACTGAAAATCGAACCTGTTAACTGTTAACCATTCATTAACCCTACAAATTTGTAGATATAACCTATACTACTATTATAATATTTTGCGTTTTGTTGTAAGCTGTATACTTAAAACATCGCTGGATATTTTATCTCGTTTTCGTAAAATGTCACTTGGTAAGTGAAATGGTTTATTTTAATTAACAATATATTAGCAATGAGAAATTGGATGGTGCTTGAAACTATTGTTATATTATTCATTACATCATATATTTATTTATTTACATATAAATGGAGATAGTCCTTTTTGTACATACATATATCAAACAAATGATTGTGTGGTATGACAAGCTCATTCATAGCGCTAGTATGAGCTTTCGCCATTGATATAAGTGCACAATATTTCGTATGAAAAATGTCAATGTTACATGAGCTCCATCAGATAAAGAGGTTATATTGGACATGTTGCAACATCTTCTGAGGCCAAGTACATACTGGAATAGATCAAATCCTCTCGAAGATTTCAACAAAGAAGATTTTAAGTGTACATTTTGGTGGTCAAAAGATACATTCATGGCTGTCTTGGAAATAATAGGGCCTTGCATTGAAAAAATTGACTTCATAAAGTGGGCTTTTTTCCAGCAATCGGTTTTTGCTTTATTTGTCACTGCGCTTGTGACTTTGTTCTCAGTTAAGCCCAAATGTTGGTTAATAATATTTAAAAGAATCGTTTTCTCTCTTTCCGAAAAATTTCTTCCTCTTAATTCATTTAACTTTCTCCCTTGTGGATACAATTTCTCGCGATTCCATAGATTTTTACTAACACACATTACATAGGTGACACACAGGACAAAATAACCACTGAGAATAACCTAACGAGACGAGAGCGTCTGAAGAAAGTTAGTAGCAGATTGTAGTCAAAGACAGTCTTGTTCAAGGAGTAGAAAGCTTTGGACTTCATCAAAGAACTTCTACAAACCTTGAAATCTATAGTTCATTTCATGTATTTCTTTTTAAAGAAGGATTAGTAAATGGTTTGTTAAATGTCACTCTTGCAACGACCTATTCTTTATAGGACCAAATAGTTTTAAAGATCCGTTTGCTAACGACAGAATAAAATATTACAGGACACTTTTGCAACCCGCCTTGAAGACAACTAAATAAAGGGAAAAAAACTTTAACAAGCACAAGAAAACATATTTGAATTAAACTTAAGTGTATTATTGTTCAAAGTGTGTTATCAGATGTACCAAATGCCTACTAAGAAGTGAGATGTTGAAGGACTTATGAGAGGCACCTTTCTATGTACTTTACATGTGAAGTAGATTGTCAATGGGTATTTAGGATGTAGATTTAGTAGTCAAATGAATGTTACAGATTTTCCTCTCTTGTCTGGATGGAATTGCTCCTGGAAGTAATAAAAAAGTGTGTTCTGCTATGTTGAAATGTTTGCACAAACTTGCAGCTGCACTTTTAATTAGAATTCATTATTACAGCGACCCATCCTTGGTAAACTCTAAACAAGAGGTTAGTGTATTTTGTGACAATTCCATGGAATGTTGAAGTATTAAAAGATGTGTTAGAGAAATTTTCTTTTTCATTTGCAGTTGTGTGCTAGAAGTCAGACTCCCAGCTACTTGTCACAGGCATCAAGCCAAGCAACAGTTACTGATGATGATCTGACAAATGAACAAATAATGATACCAAGTTGTGACAGGCAATCAGAAGATGATTATATCAGTGCAGGTGGAGATTCTAGCCTCATCTCAAACATGAAGTCACAAATTCACAATGTTCATTTTGGATCCCATGCAAGTTATTTTTTACGCATACAGTCAACTCCAATTATAATGAACTTCTGGGGACTAACATGTTTTGTTTACTATATTCGATGATGTTAAAATTACCGTAAAACTTCACTTATATTTTTCAGAGGACTGAAGGGGGAAAATGTGTAAGTGAGAAAAATGCATAAATGAAATTGAATATTATGAGCAAAACAAAACTCAATATTTTTATATTGGTGTGCTCCACTCCTGGACCAACGTTAGTTTTCATTTATTTAGTCAGAGAACAGTAAAAACTGTGTGTGACATATGGGGGTGAAGGATTGGAAGCTGAAGTACATTACTTGTTACTTAGAAGACATGTGGGCCAGGCATAGGCACAACCGGTGGAAAAGATAGCACTGATTTTTGCACTTTATGCAGCCAGTCCTTTAGAAGAAGTAGTGTGTTGACACGTGCCACCTAATGCGGATGACGTCAGCTGTGTTGTCGATCCCTGTGCACACAAGTCGCTTAGCGTGTATTGTGGATTAACACTGTATCGTATGCGGAATGGCACACGATCCGTCTTGGTGACTTGCGTTGTGTCCACAGCTCATGCTACAAGGTGTCATGATAACATGCGCTTTCTAGTTTTAAACATGCTATGATCGATGGGCGGCGTGTGTTGGCAAGAGTGCTTATGTGCCGTTTCGCATAAGATACAATCTAATCATAGGATACACGTTACATTCAATAACAAATACTACTATCATATTTTTTTTTTTCCAAATTTCTCTTTTACTTTTCACCATTACTAGTTTTTTAATATTTCAAAAGCAAATGTATTGCTGATTAAAGAGGTGAAGTTTGCAAAAATATTTGAAAATAAGTTTTTCTTTTCCCATGGAAAAAAATGCTTGTTTACAAACAAACTTCTCAAACCTGAAGAAAGTCTTTGGGATTTCACACACAATGTGTGCGAATGTAAGCTTTCATGATTCTCTTAATTTGCTTCTTAAGCCACAGCACACTGTAAGCACACGGAATGTTACAGCAGCCTACAACCACTGATATTGCACTCCTAGACCCATCTCTATCAATGCATTGCATAGGCCGGGGCTCCAATAAGTGGGAATGGCCACCGCGCAGCATGTCATCCTCAGTAAGCAAGAGATGAGAGCTGTGACATGCCTCTGGAGGTCAGACAAGAAACATCCCATTCGTACCGTTGGATTGAAAATCTCCAGGAAAAGTTTGTCTCATTCGTAACTAAAAGGTTAACAGCACGAACTAAAATTTCAATATCTTTGTTTGTCCTTAAAAAAACAATTATTTTCAGTTGTTTGCTTCATGCTTTTGTCATTAGTAATTTCTCCAGATCCTTCTCGCCACACTTGATCCTGTATTGTCTAAGTATCATAATTTATTTATTTTCATATAAATGGACATGGTCCTTTTTATACATATATATATATATATATATATATATATATATATATATATATGTATATGTATATATATATGTATGTATATGTATATAGATATAGATATAGATATAGATATAGATATAGATATAGATATAGATATAGATATAGATATAGATATAGATATAGATATAGATATAGATATAGATATAGATATATATATAGATATATATATAGATATATATATAGATATGTGCATGAGCAATATGAGTGTGCATGAGCTTTCACCATTTGACTCTGATCTAGTGAAGGTAATACACACACATTTATCAGTATTTAAATTAAGATAATTTTTTGAACACCACACAGTTAACTCGTCGAGGACATTTAGTAAACAAAAAACATCTCTTGCTCTGCTAACTGACTTAAAAGGTTAACAATCGTCTGTGAAAAATAAGAACTCTACCTCGTTATCAATAACACAATATAAATCATCAATAAACATTATAAAAAGCAAAGAACCCAAGTGGGAGCCTTGTGATACCCCAGAGAGAACCAAAAAAGAGTTAAATAGTCCCTATATTTCACAAATTGCTTTCTATTCGACAGGTAGTTAAAGAACCAATCTAGTAACTTGCCAATTATTCCAAAAGACTTAAGTTGCTGTAACAGTAATATGTGATTCATGGAATCTAAAGCCTCACTAAAATCTGTATAGATGCTATCAACTTGCCAGTTCTTTTCGAGTGACTCCAAGATGTATTGAGGATAGTAAACAAGGTTCGCATCAATACTTCTCTTGCTTATAAAACTAAATTGTTTTTTGGACAGAAATGGACATATTAATGGTTTCAATTTGTCTGTAACAATAGATTCAAAAACTTTCGGTATAGTACTTAAAATTGAAATTGGACAGTAGTTGACAGTATCGCTCCTGTCACCAGACTTGAAGATTGGAACGATGTAGGAGGACTTCCATTCCTTAGGAAAAGAGCCTTCCGATAATGATCTGTCAGAGAAGTTTTAGAATTTGGGATGAAATGAAACTAGTATTTTTAAGAAAAACAGGTGGGATTCCATCTGGTCCGGAACTCCTACCTACATCCAATCCAAGAATTTTATCATAAATTTCAGAAACAGAGATCTCTTTACTATTGACTGTGTTGGGAGTGTGAAATGGGGGAGCAAAAGTTCCAACTTGGTTCAATGGTTGAGTATAAAAATTAGAAAAGTAGACCGCAAATTCATTAGCAACTGATTATTGTCAACAAAAGACTTACCATTTCTATTCATAACATTTGGAAGAGAATTTTCTGTTTTCTTGGAGTTTATATATCTCCAAAAATACTTTGGACTTAAAATCAGCTGCTTTTGAATATAAGCATTGTAATTATCAAAGTCATGCTTGACTAACTCTTTACATCTATGCTTTGGATTGGAGAATAAGGTATAGTACATAGGCAAATTTCTTATCGCACGAGTGAGCCTCTTTTTTGCATATAAGATATGAAATAAGCTCACCACTGTACCAAATTGGAAAACTAGTGTTTCTTCTATGTTTTAATGGAACATAAAGCTCAATGCAAAAGTAGACATAATAGTAAAACTCAAATAATAACTCTGCACTAGATAAATCATTTCTATTTAATAGGTAAGAATATAAGTTCGCTAAATATTTAATGATACTATCATAATCACCAGATATAAAGTCATAATACCAATCATCATACATCATATACTGTTCTTCATCTTTGCCTGCAATAAAATCAATGCAGAGTGGGGGATGATGTACATCAGCAGCCACTACACACTCCATTACAGGAGAGACACTGCACATTTCTGTTTGAGAAGGTGAAATCTGGAAGAAAGTTATTGTGATTCTTTACAGAGTTGAGTTGAAATAAACTAATATAAGATAAAGACTCAATAAGAGTCAACTCAACAGTCATTGACAACAGGAAAAGATGAATATTCTTCATTGTTCCATACTACATTTGGTAGATTGAAATCACCAACCAATAATCAATCTATCACATGATATTCCACGTCCAATGTATCAAGAGATTCACAAAATTATTGGTATTTAGAAACTGGCGTTAATGGTGGGAAGTACACAGCGGTAAAAATCAAATCAATATTTTTACCAAAAATGCGTAAACAAAGTAATTCTATATTTCTGGAAGAGGTCAACTCATAACTATGAAGATTATTTGTAACTGCAACAAGGACTCCACCACCCCTAGAAAACTCACTATTTTCCTGATTTCTATCGTTTCTAAAAATAACAAAATTATCCAACTTAAATTCAGAACTAAAAATTTTTGGACAAAGCCAGGTTTCAGTGAAAACTACAATGTCTTACTCGTTCAAAACAAACAAATGTTTCAATATTTTTTATCTTTGTGCATAGCCCTCTAACATTCTGATAATAAACTTTAACATTGCCATTACCACTATAAATCAGTTTATTGGATTGGCATGCTTTCCAGGTTTCTTTGTTTTTTGAGACTGTCTTTCCGCAATTGAAGTATTAGATATATCGACAATCTTCGGTTGCCCATTGATTTATCTAATGGTTTTGTCACAACGATGCTGTTTATTTCGTCCAGTTTCTCTCTGAGCTCATTTAAATAAGCTCACTGAGACTCAGTCTTGTCATCAAGTATTATCTTCCACGAATTTACCCAGTCTACTGTGATCAATAACCAACTTCTGATTAAATGCATTGAAGCCACCAAGAGTCTCGAAAATTGAATCCAATTCCTCCTGTTTTCGCAAGGTATAGTTGCGTTGAGTCGATTCTGTCGAATTATACACCAGCAGATAGCTCTTATGCTGCAAACATTCAGTAACTTCCGAAATGACATGTTCTTCAGAAACGCTTTGCTTTTCAAGCCTATCCACTGTGCTCATGAGATCATCTAATACTACCATCAATTTGGTGAATTCGGATATTGCTTTAGGCAAAATCTTAACGCTTTGCTGGCAATCATGGCAGTGAAAAAGTTCTCTGTTTTTCTTGAGCTCTAGCACTCTTAACCTCCGTAGGTGACAAACCAGCACAATTAACATGTAATGATCTGTCGCACTGATCACAATTAAAATAATTATCACTAGTTTCAATGTCGCAATTACAAATAGCACAGCTGCCCGCCATAACCTCGAAGCTGTGCACCAAGTGTGGAGAAAACAAATGAGACGATTTAGGAAATCAACTCACAAATTTTCGTATGTCACTTCAGGCGGAAAAGTTAAATAAACATGACCGTGAGTTCCTCTTGCAGAAACTAAAACCATTTTTTCCAAAACTAAAAACTAAAAATCTTCCAACACTTAAAACTTCACTGCTGTCTTGAAAGCCTTCAAAGCCTTCTGCTCTGCTGGAACATTGTCCCACTCTCCGAAGCTCCTTTTACTCGCCTAATAACATACAAGATCCTTTTGGTAGAGGTATGGTGTAAGCAGCTAATGAAACTAATTGCTTTTCCTTGTGGTGCAACGGGTGTCGCCAGGGTCTGGGGCTGTGGCAGTCCCACGCTTCCTGTCACCTATGTAGAATACCTTGCCCTTTGTCCCACGGAATCTTAAGTAACATCAGTTTTGAAACTGAATTTTTTTCCAGGAGAGAATTAATTTCCTGGACGTTACATTTCCTACATTCACTATAGCCGAGTTTGAGAGTTCACTATAACGAATCTTCTTGTGCTTATTTGTGATGAAAGTCAAATGGGACCATTTCACTTTCTTCACTATAACTGAGAATTCACTATATCCGAGTTCACTATAACTGGAGTCGACTGTAATTGTAATGTGTCAGTTATCTGAAAAATATTTTTGTCTAAAATAGAATGAAAAAAGAAATAGATTCCTGTATTTGTTTACAGGTTAAGAAGAAAGGAAAGTGTGACATTGATACTGATGCTGAAGATGCAGTTTTACTGCAGTTCCAGCAGATGAGCTTGCCTATGTTTTGCATGCAAGCTCTTCATCAAGCTATTTTCCACCGCTCTATTCATTTAACATTAGAGCTCATAAAGCTATCAAACTTATGTATTTCACATATGATGTGGACAAGCCAAGATGCTTCAATTTTAGAAGTAGTTGGAAAAGTCTCTCGTGTACTTGAATTACTGGGTGATGCCATTAAACAACATAAAAGGTTTAGTTATAAATATTGTTGTAAATTAAGTGACAATGAGAGTCCTTAATTTTTCTTAATAAATGGTCATTTTTGTTACCATCAATTTGTAAAAATATTGGAATATGTTTTTACAGAGCATCCCAAACAGAAGAAGAAGCCCGTTTGACTTATCTTCAGACTTTGGCAGTAACACGAAGATTTCTTGTGTCTGCTGTTCCTCTAGAAATTGCAGACATTGTAATTCCAAGGAATTTAAAGTCTGCTCTTGTTACTTCTCTATTAGATTATTCTCTTTTGTGCATGATGCCAGAACTTCATGAAGATCTCCTTAGTTATTGTGAGGTTGGTAAAAATAAGTAAAAAGAGCCTTAATAAAGTTACCATATCATATTAAATAAATAAAGTTATCATATTACCTTAATAAAGTTTATGCTCTATAAATTGTTTATCTTATTAATTGAGTTTGTAGTTCAATTAAATTAAGTTATCTTGTCATGCATGTTATCTAAAATAGAACACGGGCATTTCAGAAATTTACAGGTTCCCAGTATATGGATGTTCTTAGCCACTATAACAACACAATTAGCATTGCTACTTCCATGGCAGCTACAGTAAACTTTTTGAAAAACTATGATAGATTGGATGGAAATAAAATTTTAGATTTAGCAGAAGAAGCATTGCCAAGCCTAGCATTCCACAAAGCTGCCTCATTTGTCAGGATTGCATTGGAAATATGTGCAAATAAAATGGGCCGGTAAGTAACAAAGTTACCAGTAAATTCTTTCCACAAATCTTTTGACCTTTAGTTGGATGATAAATTGTTTTTAAATTCATTAATTAAATGCCGAATCCCATTAAGGTGGGTCAGTGCGTGTCCTATTGAGATGCAAAGAAGGTGTTGTGTTTTATACTGATCATTCATTCTTTTGCTCTCCATTTTGTCACATTCTATCTTTTATCATCCCCCCTTCTTCATCATTAGCCTCCTCTGTATGCTGAATGCCCACCCATGTGTTTTCCATGGATGATTATGTTGGTGGGGGTGGGTGAGATGGAAATTGAGAGGTCTGTGCCTCCTTGATGCTTCTTGCAACAACCTTGGATGCTGTCTTGGTCTATTGGTTGTGTCACAACGAGCTATTACGCATAATAGCTTGTGCACTCTGGCCTGCTTCTTGTTATAGCTAAAAGTTCTGCTACTCACCATACTGCTCGCTGACCATTCCTTTATCAGCTGCTGCATGTAAATACAGTAGAACCCTTTTAATAAAATATTGTTGGGACTTTAAGATTTGATTTTATTAAAAGGGAAATTTCATTTAAAGGGTTATAAAAAAAAGTGAAAGTTTTTGGTTCCGTTTCCTTAGACACTTATTAAACATTACTTACATTACCGGAAAATTATGTTCTCTTGAAAAAATTGTCCAGTGTAGTTTGTCTACATTGTTTCATTTGCACTTCAACAGAATACTTCTGTAAAACATGAAGGCTCCTCCTAACCTCATCGGGAATGCTTGGTAGGCTTGATAAGTAGACAGCACATTTATCTAAATATTCTGAAACTTCAGATGATGTGGGTGGGTCTTCATCATCATCATCATCATCATCATCTTCTTCTTCTTCATCGTCTTCTTCTTCTTCTTGTTTTTTTGAAGCAACATCTTCACATATCTGCATGACATCTCTTATTTCACATGGGGCAAGGTGATTGTCTTCATTTACATAAGTTTCAAATGTGAAATCTGATGGAATTTTTAGTTGCTTCTGAACATCTTCCCATGAGGCACACTCCAATTCATCTTCATGAACTATTGTAGCTTCTGAGAATCCTGCTTTAGCAAAGCAATTTCTAATAGTCTGGGCAGAAATATTGTCCCAGGCAGATGCCAACATGTGAATTGCATCCAAAAGTGTTACATAATAATTTTTGTCCAATTCCATGTTGTTCAAAAGCTTAACAAGAGATCTTCTGTACTTTTGCTTTACTGCCCTTATAATACCTTGATCCATGGGCTGTAATACAGCAGTGGTATTTGCAGGCAAAAATTCCAGCTGCACATTGGCCAGTTTGTCATCCTTTGGGTGAGCTGCACATTGGTCCACAAAAAGAATCACTCTTCTATTCTTTGCAGCCATTTTCCTATCAAATCCTATTAGGAAATTTTCAAAAATTTCAGAAGTCATCCATGCAGTTGTATTGAATTTGTAATTGCACGGAAGAGACCTTAAATTCCTAAAGTATCTTGGTTTAGCTGATTTCCCTATGGGGGAACTTCTCCGAACCATCCATGTTACTGCAGGCGATAACAGTAATTCTATCTTTTCGGGATTTTCTTCCTGTGCATTTTTCTCCTCTGAAGGCATATGTCTTGTCAGGCAAGAGGTTAAAAAATAAACCAAATTCATCCGCATTAAATATGTTACGTGGTTCATAGTTCTTCACTAACAGGGGAAGAACTTGCACTTTCCAATTTTCTATTTCTTCATGGTTCATATTTTCCGGGTTCTCCGCTGATAGTGTAGTATGAAATGCCAGCACGCTCTTTAAAATGGTCCATCCAGCCATTTGAAGGAGTGAACTCCACATTCAGTTTAAGTGCGATTTCTTCCGCCTTCTGCCGTAGAAGTGGACCTTGAATCGAGATATTCAAAGCACGTTTTTCTTTGAACTAAGCCAACAACACTTCTTCAACTTCCTCATACTTTGAAGACTTGATTTTCTGGCGAGCGGGATTACAAGCGTTTTTTAAAATGTATTCCCTCTTGTACACAATAGTATTTACAGTCACAACTGGAACATTGAATTTTTCCGCAATTCTGGCCCGTTTTACTCCTGGGTTTCCATCAATTTCGTTCAAAATGGCAAGTTTCTCACTTATTGAAAGGGCCTTCCTCTTCACCACTGATGCCATTTCTGTTTGTTTGGAAATACACAATCCACTCTTACCTTCCTGCTGAAAACGCCAATCCAAACAAGATGCTGATGCAATACATTGAGGTATTCCACGAAGAAACACAAAAGTGTATTACACTTTGGAGCACAGCCACGGTCTTCTGAATTTCGCAAGAAGGGCGAGAGAAGTGATCCTGGGCATTGAGCAGCTGACTGAACAGGAAATCCATTCTCTGAATGCACGTGCGATGTGTTTACCTACTTTCAGTCGCTATTTTAAACGCATGATGGCGTTACTGGTGCCACTACAAATTCCTTGTCATATTTATTAACGGAGCAAAACTTCGATTGGGGATGAAAAAATTAGATTTTATTTGGCGGGTTATTTTATTACGTGGCATTTTATTAAGTGGGTTTAAAATGCTGTTGGAACATTGGCAGCAGTTTTGGGACTATTCATTTTTATTTTATTAGGTGGGATTTTCTTAAACGGGTTCTACTGTATATGGATATCCATATCACAAACGCAGAAGTTTCAACTTAGAGGCTTTGAATTCAATTATTTAGACCTCTAAGTTACTTCATTAGTAACTGCAGCAATGTTCTTCACGATCATTGGTACAAAATGTTCACAAATTATCTCAATGATCCCCGTCAAGGTGGGTCAGTCCATGTCCTGACGGGGGGATGCAGGGAGGGCTCTTAAGTATTCCTTTCTTTCACCGGTCATTTTTCTTCCCATTGTTCATTCTTGCTTTTTTATAACATCCTGTTTCTTTTCTTCTTCCTCTTCTATTTCACTGGCCCTCTCTGTATGCTGAACGCCCACCCATATGTTTGCCGTGCATGGCGACCCGTGTTGGAGGGAATGTGTGTCCTGCCGGTTGAGGAGTCAGTTTCCCCACTACTCACCTTGTGCTACGTTCTGCTTTGCACTTAGGGATACATTGTTTACATATTTTGGGGAACATTCCTTGTAGGCTTCAATATGCTTGCTTTGGCCTCAGACTCTTCTAGATGGGCAGTCGGGAGCTAACCCAATCCAAATCAATTGGTTTGGACTAGGTCTTGTTCTGAACTCCAGGGTGAGCCCCCTGCTCCATCCATGGTGGTGCAGCACTATGTTATTCTCCCACTATATCCCCGTGGCAACCCTGGCACTCTGATGGAGTGTCCCCTTGTTGGGTTCCATGGTGGGTGGGGACCATGTGGATGAATCTGATATCCATTTCATGGATACTAAATCTTTTACCCTGCCCTCTTCCGCAAGGAAGAGATGTCTGATACGAACTATTGATTTGAAGTTTCTTTTCAAAAGAAGAAGATAGGTCAAAGAAGCCTAGAATCCTCCTCGTGGCATCCGCTGAGGAAGGAAAATCTTTTAAAATGGTAAGTGCCAACCATTTGGTGCGCACAATTGAAGAAATGTATGGAAAGCTACAAGCTGGGGTGCGACAAAGGAATGGTACCATTCTCTTTGAAGCACATTCGGATGACCAAATCAAGAAAATTATGAAAACAAAGCAGATTGCCGTCCTCCAGATGGAAATGACCACTGAACCAACACTTAACCTTTGTAAGGGAGTGGTCAACCATGAGGATTTCTCTGCGGAGAGTGAGGAAGATCTAGTCTCCTTTTTTAAGGGCCAGGGTTAAGATGCATAGGTTTGATGTTGATGATGGTCCCCATGCTCATGGCGGAGTTGCTTCACTGGTACTTGATTCATTGCTGTCTACAGAGGAACCTCTTCAGATCGACTTTCAAGCATTGTGTGTGCAGGTGCACCTCCCATCCCTCACACTCACTGTGCAACATTTACGTCTCCCCAGGACTGAATGCATCAGCTGATGAACTTCTGGGCTTGATAAACCAACTGCCTTCTGCGTTGATGATAGTCGGGGATGTAAGTTCCCACAGTCCTCTCTGAGGCTCTTCCTGCACTTGTCCGAGAGGCTATGTATTAGAATCGGCAATAGACAGCAAACTTGGTTATTTTGAATTCTGTTGAACCAACTCATTTTGCTGTCGCCACAAACTCAATCACATGTATCGATCTCTCTCTGCTGCCCTTCTCTTGCTACTGTCCTGCAATGATCCATCCTAGATGACTCATACTGAAGCAACCATTACCCCACTATCATCCACATTGATGCACTAGTTCTTGGGTTGGCGCGCCCCCCTCAATGATGTGTCCGACATGCTGACTGGCTGACATTCCAAGCAAACGTGAGTTCGTTGGAGGGCGAGTTTGTCAGCGTGGAGGAAATGGCAGCAGATTTTAACAGTGCTGTACTACAAGCTGTGGATATTGCTTGGAGGGAATATGTCTCCTCTCTGAATTGCCATTCGCCACCACGTCTGTTATGGAGGAAGGTGCACCAAATTAAAGGATATTCTTCCCCAAACTCAGTGCCAGATCTTCTTTAAAATGGTCAGATGATCACAGCTCAAGATGCCATTGCAGAGCATGCGGAACTTGCCACTCACCATGAAAATTTGTTGAGTTCGGTGAACTATGTTCCCAACTTCCTTTTGCTTAAAGAAAGAATGGAAAACTGCGCTTTGGATTTTTCGAGTAGAGCACATGAGGATTATAATACCCTTTTCTCCATGTATGAAATGCATTCTGCTCTGATACTTGCGAAAAGAACCACACCAGGTCCAGACGAAATCCACAACTTAATGCTGCATCATCTTCCTGAAATGGCCATGAAATTTCTTCTCCAGCTCTATAACCAAATCTGGGAAGAGCACACCTTCCCTACCTTTTGGCGAGAAGCCATCATCGTCCCAGTTCCCAAAGAAGGGAAAGATCGATCATTGCCACTAAGTTATCAACCTATTTCTCTTACAAGCTGTGTATGCAAAGTGCTGGAATGCCTGGTGAATCAGCGTCTGGTCTGGACGTTGGAGTGGAGTATAAAAATCTGTTGACACCAATCCAAAGCGAGTTTAGAAGAAACCAGTCAACCTTGGACCGCCTGTTGCATTGGCAACAGCTGTCTCTATATCGTTCATCTTGAGACAACAATTTGTGGCCATATTATTCGATATAGCAAAGGTCTATGACACCACTTGGAGGCATGGCATTCTGCAAACCCTGCACTCTTGGGGATTGAGAGGGAAACTTCCTCTATTCCTCCAAAACTTCCTTTCGAACAGATCCTTCTGTGTTCGTGTGGGTGATAGGTTTAGACATAGTCACCCTCTTGAAAATGGTATCCTCCAAGGATCAGTCCTGAGTGTCACTCTGTTTGCCATCGCCATCAATGGAATAGCGTCAACTGTGCGAGAACCTGTAAAGACATCGTTGTTTGTGCCATCTTGCCATCTTCTGTTCATCCAGCAGCATCAGTATGATTCCAAATGGTGCTCAACAAGCTCCATGAATGGAGCACGTCAACAGTCTTTAACTTCTCTGCTGCTAAATGGATTGGTTTGCATTTGTGTAGGATATACCATTTACGTAGCAATCAAAATCCTTTACTTGGTAGGAAATCAGTTTCCATTCACTGAATCTGCCAGGTTCTTGGGACTTGCATTTCAAGAGTCCCTCATGTGGTGTGCTCATATCCGTGGACTACAAACCAGATGTGTCTACACCCTTAATCTTCTGCGAACGCTGAATGGTACATCATGGGGAGCTGACTGCACTACCCTATTGTGGTTATATAGATCACTCATCCGCTCAGTTTTGGAGTATGGTAGTGAAGTGTATGGCTTGGCAGCTCCCTCCACTCTGCAATCCATCAATAGTATACACCATGGTCGTATCCGTCTCTGAACAACAGGTGCGTATTGCACCAGCCGAATTGAGTGCCTACTAGCAGAGGCCTTCGTTAAAAAGAAGCCGGGATATTTTGTTAGCGTCTTACAGTGCTAAAGTATTAGGAATCTCTAATCATCCTTGTTGCCAAATAATTATCTATCCTGAATATGAAACATCATATATTCTTCGAAGATCGCTGCCTCAGCCTCCAGGTATTAGATTGCGAAATCTTTTGCGGGACCTTAATGTTTGTCTTCCTAGCCCTGTGAAACCCCCAAATCACTCCATTCCCCCTTGGAAACTCTTCCGCCCGAATATTGACCTCAGACTATCCAATCTCCCCAAACCAACGACTAGTCCTCTTGTTCACCAGATGCATTTTCAGGAAATGAGGGTAGCCTATCCAGATCATGTATTCTTATATACAGGTGGTTCATTGTGCAATGACACAGTGGCATATAGTTTTTACTGTATCAGAGTCACCAAATCATGTTGGCTACATTCTCAGTGCAGTACCTTCACTGCTGAAATGTATGCAATTCTTGAAGCTCTAAAATACCTCGAGTCAGCTACTTGGCACCGAGTAGTTCTCTGTTCTGATTTCCTTAGCTCACTTCAGGCTGTCTCCTGTTCTTCCTCAGACTACCTGACAGAATCGATTCAAAACCTCATTCATCGCCTTCTGTCTCACCACTATGATCTGGTACCGAGTTGGGTCCCAGGCCATGTGGGAATTACAGGGAATGATCTGGCTGACCAGGTGGTGAAATTAGCCATGGAAAATACTCATGTTGACATTCCTTTTGTACCATTGTCCGATGTTAAAGCTTCTTTAAAACGGTCCATCTTTAGAGCATGACAATCAGAGTGGCAAAATACCACCTATAAACTAGAGTAACAAAGGATTCTGTTAATTCCTGGCGTTCCTCATCCTGACCTTCCAGGCATGAGGAAGTCATTTTAACCCATCTGTGTATCAGACACTGTCACTTTTCTCACAGTTTCATTCGAGGTGAATCTCCTCCTACCTGTGATTTATGCAGGATGGTTCTCTCTGTGGAATACGTCCTCCTGCATTGTATGAAATTTGTTGGCAGACGAGGAAGACATGTCTGGGCAACTCTCTACGAGAGGTGCTCGGAAATGACGATTCCGTGCTCTCAAAGCTTTTTTGTTTTTTGAGAGAAAGAGGAATATATATTTTCATCTGACTGATAAGGGCAATAATGTTGTTATATTTTCCTGACTCCAGATGTACATTTTTGAACTTAGTCTTATCTACTTGTGTATTTTATGCGTAATTGAAGCTTTCTTTTTAGGGTATGTATGTGCTTTTTAATTGTGTAAGTTGCATCTGTAAACTTTTACGAGAACCTTAATTTAATTCTTTTAGAAATAATTTTGACACGGGCGCCAATGACCTTAGTAGTTCAAGCACTCTTTAAATCTAATCAATCAATCTGTATGATAATTGTTAAATGTACTGCGCTCTCGTTACACACAAGGAAAATGGTTCTTCGCAAAGTGGCTTAATGTATTTTTGAAAGTTTATTTCAGACCAATCCTTGGAAGTTGTGGTACAGCTTTCACAATAAATTGCTGTACCACTGATAACCTTCAGGGTTATTTAAAGAGGAGACTGATTTATTTAACACATCAAGAACCACCCATGCTAATTATCTTCACACAGTAAATAAATATTAACATACATTCTTTATGTTTCTGAACATTAATAAAATATATAACCCTTACCTTGGCTACCTAACAATTCAGTTTATTCTCAAAATTCGACACAAATTTAAAACAACTCACAAATAACACAATTTAAAACACTCACAAATAACACGATTTCTCTTTATGTTCATTGAGAACACACTGGCTCAAGTACTGGAAATGACTGTTTGAGTCAGCCTTGAATGTTTCTCATATTGTAACGCCTTGCAATCAAAATGTGAGTATTTTCTCACAAACGTCATTGGGAATCACGAGATGTCCTATTGTTGATTATTAATTCTGATGTATGATATGTTGCTGTTAATGATATTCATTAATGTAAAGGGAAATAGTGTAAACCCTATTGAGAATTTTGAAGAAAAAAAGTTTTTGTCTTTTGTCAGTTTTTGCAAAAAAGGGTAGTCCAAATATTATATTAAATATTGTTCCCTGTTGCTTTTATTGCCTACTTATCAAATAAATATGAAAGGGTGAGAAAAAACAATATGGCTTTTTTGCATGAACACCAGGGAGGCATCTGTAACACACACAACTTTGCCGGGTTGAATCTTTATTTCAGCCGTCACAATTTCAATGCGTCGAAGGTCATTGTGATCCTCAACTTATGTAACATAAACACAGTCTTTTATTAACCCCCAGTGCCAAAAGCATTGGGAGTACCTGAGTTATAAAATTTAGATACTGAACACCTCTTAAATGCTCATATAAGAAGTGAGGATCGAGAATAAATTCATCCACAATGCTAACTGCCACATTGACAGAGATTCGTTCTTCGTGGGCTACATTATGTGCAACATGAGGATTTTTCTGGGCCTCACACAAGTATTGCGTTTGCATTTGCACAGGAAATGCCTAAAGAATTTAAAATGACATTATAAGTCTTTACTGCACAAATGCTGCACCCATTGGAAATGGAAAAGTTGTAATTTTTCTGCATGACTTGTTCACAAGGGACTGTAATGCATTTGACCTTGTAGAATTTGGTGATTAATTGCGTAGTTCTCCCTTCCGGGACATCTTGGATGGTATTAACAATTGAGTTTTCCAGAGAAGTGGCAACCCTTAACGCAAGGTGAAGCCGTTTGCTCACTTGCCATAGCCCATGTTACATGAGCACAGATGCATAGTCCAAAGTTTAATGTTAATTATTTTCAAAACTAAATGGCTAAGACTAATTTTGGCAAATTCAGTCAGTACATTACGTATGGGATAAGGTTCTGATGTATTACCAATAAGGACTGAATCACCTTGTATGGTTTAAAGAATCAATGCGGTTTGAAAATATAAAAATAGATGGTATAAGTAGTTTTACTTGAAACACTTCCCTTACAAAATGTGTATGTTAACTGGCTGTTGTTAGGAGATTTTAACCTGCCTAATGTTTTAGATCAAAAGTGATTTTGCTAGTACTCCCAAATTTGACAATAAAACTACCGTCAGAGAGAGAGGGGGGGGGGGGAAGAGCATGTGTGTGTGCGTGCGTGCGTGTTTGTTTGTTTGTTTGTTAGCTAATACTTTGTGCTTTTTAAATGTAGATTAAATAAACACTATTTCGAATGATAATCATATAATGTTAGTCTTGATTTTTTCAAATTCAAGCATGTTTTAATGGCTAATGAAGCTATTGTCTCGACTGATGTCCACCATCCCCCTTTCTCTCAACGTTGTAATACCAGCGGACAAAGTGGTTTTTATATATATGAGTAACCTACCTAAGTAATGCACCTTATTTATAATTCAAATCCCATTGAAGGTATGCTATCTATTCTCAACGCATTTGCCGAACATTTTTCTACTTTTTGTAGACCACCTGACTACCAGTTAGCTGATATGTTTCCACCTGATTACCGCCTAACAGGTTTGGGCAGTATTTAAATACCTGTATTTGAAATACTTGTTCTAAATCCATTTTAAACAAGGTTCAAATATAAGTATTTAAATACTGCCCAACCCTGTCACCTGAACACTATTAAACATAAATATTGTAGGTTTGTCTTTTAAAGGATTTAAAACAAGTATTTAAATATTGTCCAACCCTGCTGCCTGAACACCATTAAACATAAATATTTTAGATATGTCTTTCTCTGATATACTTGATAAAATATCTACTTGAGATCTCAACAACTTTTTACCTGCATAAGATACAGAAATTGGAAACAGTACAACATAAATTCTTTAGACTTGCTGTACTTGGCACTTCCAGATCCTTTTATTGACCACCAATATTACAACATTTCTTTTTTGCAAACATTCCCACATTACAATCATCCAGAGACTTGAATGACTTAATATTTCTATATAAAATAATAAATGATAAGATAAACTGCTCTTTATCATTAGCACAAATTAACTTTAGAGTTCGTGCTATATGAATGAGACGATCTGATCTTTTCCTTGTCACACTTAATCCTCTGTCATTCACTGCAAACATTCCAATAACCAGAATGTACAAATTAGCAAATCGCTTGTGATCTTATCAACTAAAGTTATTGTAAATTCCTATCTTTGGGAGAAACATTTTGTTGGTATATTAATGAATTATTGAAAGCAGACACTCATGTGCTGTATCCACTTTTCTTATACTCTTTGTATTTTGTATTTTGCTACATGGATATCAGTCTGTTAATCAAACAAATAAATGTAATAAAAACATAAAGTAATACTTGGGACTTTTTTTCCGTTTTCATCCTTTGTCTTTAAAAAGTTGAAAGACATTATGTGCATTATAGCTTTCTAAAAACACCGGTACAGGTACATATGAGAAATAATTAAGAATAAATATTGTATTTTATATGTCAGAAAGAATTACTGCTGCCTCACTTACGGGTAGATTTCACACATGCTATTTGAGGGTTAATTTGAAGTATTCACTTAACAATTTCTTTTAAGCAAACTGTACAGAGATATATAATTTTAGTATTTTTTAATATTACCATCAACATGAGTTTATAATGTCTCATATCTCTGTAAGTGACCAAAATTGCCTAAAGTATGAGCATATCCCCATGTATTAACCCATTGTTCCCTTATGGGAACATGTTTCTTTCTTGAAAGCAGTCTCTCTCTCCCCTGCTAATGAAACAATTATCTCGGGGAGAGAAAAAGGTCTGCCTAACCTCAGGAATATTCAATCCACTACTATTGCTGTGTGTCTGTGTTGTGAGGGGAGTCAGCATATCCAAAGTTTTCAAGAAATCGTTCCGAGGCAATAATTAATTTTTTTGTTAAGAAATTGTTGTTTTCTATGGAAACCTGTACATGCAGTTGCATAAAGAAAACAAATAACAATAATTTTATGGTTATAGAAAATCACAACTTTTCTGCATAGAAATCACATTTATGTAGAGTGTGTGAAAGTTTATTTTATGATGTTTCCAAATGGGAACATAGAGAAGATAAATGTATTTCTTACCAACGAATATTCTGTTTGTATTATTTACTTTTTTATTATTTTGTTGCAATTTCTTATTGCTAATATGTTTTCGTATTTTATTATTTTTTTTATAAACTGTCTTTCAAGAAATATTTAAGAAATCAGGAAATTCCTGATGTTGTGGAAGAAATTACAGATGACGAGGTAGACCTTGTTATTCTGGCTGTCGATGATGGTGACGGGGTGCTTACTGACGAAAAAAGATGGTGACCAAAAAGTAATTTCTTCAATAAACAACTGCATGGATCTTTCATGAGAGGTATGAGGTACACGAAATCCATGCAAGAAAAAAACCTTTAATGAAAACTTGAATGAATAAGAAATTCCATGCAAAAAAACTAAAAGTAATAATAGGGAGAAAAGAGAAAGGACTTGGAGAAAAACAGAAACTTTCTTAACAATGAACTTCTTCAGTTGGAACAGACTCATTCACACCTTTGTAACCTTTAGCCATATGAGCTCTTTTGCCAATTTTTCACAAATAAAATTTTCAGTATATTTGTATGTGAAAGGAAGCACTATGCTGCTCAAAAGAGTGATCTGAATTTTGGATGCGATGAAGATATTTTCAATTTTTTTTTTGCAATATGTTGTGTGTGTGTGTGTGTGTGTGTGTGTGTTTTTGTTGTTGTTGTTGTTGTTGTTCAGGCTACCACAGTCTTCTCAGAGAAAAACGTCTATGAGCTGATAGCTCATAAGTCGCGTCGTCGCTGCGTCGAAGGCTGAATAAGTGCCATTAGTTTCAAAGCAGATGAGTAGAAACGAATTTCAACCAGTGAAGAAGTATTTCCTTGATGCTGATAACAATATTTTTTGGAGATAAAATGGCAAAAATAGAACCCTTTATTGGGAAAGTAAACTTATTACTGCAGCAATTTGGCATATTTACAAAAAAAGTCCGTATTGATGAGCGGATGGTCCCTTGTTTTGGGAGACAAATGCAAAATGTTCTTGCGTGGAAAACGCATTATATTTGGGTTCAAACTTTGGGTGCTATGTTCTTCTTCTACTGTGCTGAATTCACCTTCAAAATCGAACCATACCGTGGAAAGAATCAAATATAAAGTATGCAAGAAGAACACCAGATTTATTTGTGCAAATTGTAAGAACTTGGCGCAAATGCAGTGCTCCCCTACACTACATGGCCTTTAGACCCTATATCTTCCCATTGTTCCCATTTGGGAACTAACTAACATTAAAGCAAAAAATTAAGAAAATATTTTTTGTGCGTGTATGTGTTATTTATGTTCTAAGTAGTTAGGAAAGTAAAGATAATAGAAAATTTGTAGATTTTAGTGGTGTTGTGACTTAATGGGTTAAAGCGGCCCGAAGGTCTCGTGAATGGTCGGTGACCAGCGCTCCAGAGAACACAACGTGAAACTTCGTACATTCGCTAGCTCTCAATAGGATCGGTGAAGTGACGCGGCTGTTTGGCAAACTAGCGAGCTGGTATTGTGTGAACCCACATGTCCTGGTGACTGCAGTTGGTATGCCGCGTTTGCAGTCGCCAGGCCCCACTTTTGACTGCAGTCTCTTCTAGATGAGTGGCAGGGAGCTAATTCATTCCTGAGATCAAACGACGTGGACTGTCACTGGAGTGGGGGATGTAGTTCTCCCTCCGAGTGTGCAAACCGACCTCTAGACTGTGTGCTTACGGCTGAACGTGCCATCATTTCCGCTAATTGTGTGCAATGTGTGTGTGTGTGTGTGTGTATATATATATATATATATATATATATATATATATATATTATCTGCCCAAGCATTTTCACAGAAACAATTTGAAACAACCATCTTTTTGTGGGTGACGTAAATGCTCACTATGCCGCATGAGGTAGCACGAGGTCTCTGCCCAAGAGGTACTATTCTTGAAAATATTATTTACCTGCAGAACCTATTTCTTCTGAATTCCGGAAATTTTACTCGCTTTTCCGAAGCTTCAAACACTTTCTTGTTCATCGATCTGGCACTCTGCAGTCTATCTCTATCATCTGAGAGCAGACTGTTCTCAATGACTTATATTTCCCTACTTTGATATCTCTTTTTTAATCATTGCCCATATATCTCAGTGGCTGATCCATCGAGCTGACTAGGATACGTACAGCAAAGAAACACGAATATCTGACTTGTTCAGATGGCATCAATGCCATGGCGGCCCTGCAATAACTTGACACAATTGTAATAAAAGGATTTATTGTCCAAATACAAGCCAAGTTATCATACAATACAAAAATGTGGGTGGATGTCCAATATCTCAGTCAAATCCGTTATCTTTGACAAAGTCTAATGTAACACCAGGAGAATTTACAATGCAAGAATAGCTGGTCATTCTATTTAATATACACAAGAACAATTTGCCATGGAGTCACTCGTCAAGAGAGCCCTGGTCAGTATGGTCCATCGCTTTTGCCGCAGAGGGGAGACTTCACCCCTCTACTTCTGCGCCCCCTCGTGTACTGGACTGGGAAGGGCGCGTTGCTCCTCTTTAGTGGTTCTTCGTGTCCCATCTGAGCAGCAGGCTCTGCTGCCACGACGGGCCCATTTCACAGACGGCCTTCATTGCACAGCTTCTATTGCAATCCTGAAGTCTGCGGGCTGGACACGACATGCCCCTGTGCTTTGGTGGAATGCTGACTCTGCTACCGCGTGATCGGAAGCGGACCCTGGCATGAGTTACTAGGTTTCTCAGTACCGCAAAAGGACGCGTTGCGACATGAAGGCGCAACAAAAAGAGATAGCCGAATAAGGTGGTGAAAACTGCCCCAAACCAAATCGATAATCGCGATGTTCATATGAAAGAGAATAAATGCCGTAGATTCCCAAAAAATCAGCCTCCTAGGGCAGTATATATATATATATATATATATATATATATATATATATATATATATATATTTGTAACTTTTTAAAATTACAATTATTTCACGCGCTTTTGCACGAAAACTACTAAAAGTTTCAAAAACATCTACATAACCTTAATGAAAGAACTATTTAGGGGCACCAAAGTTCATTTGAAGGAAAAATTTGTCTTCAATTTTATGCTTGTAGGAAGACGCCGAACGAAATTGAAACTTTTGCAATTTTCGAAAATATGGAGTTTACCTAAAAATCGGATCAATGCCACCTTTATAAGTGTATTTTACTCTATTCTTACACGAAATTTAACGAAAAAATTTGCAGCCGTTTTTGAGAAAATTTTGAAAATGTCGAAGGGGCTTCAAGTACTCCCAAAATTTAATGAATGTTTCTCAAAGTCGCAGATCTTTGACACAGGGCAGATCGACTGGGATTTATTCTGTTTGGATAAAATCGTACGAATATTTCAGGCGCTAATTTTGTTCACATAAACCAAACGGACGGACGTTTTGATAAAAAACACTTTTTCAGTATCAGGGGACCCCAAAACGTGTATTTCCGTTGAAATCTCGAAATTATTTTCCGCGGCATTACATAACGTTCTCTATACTACGTATATTACTTATACGTACGTATACGAGAAAGAGGTGCTACGGAATGGCACAGACTAATTTTCTTGATCTGGACTGGCTTTAAAGTCTTCCTCCATTCTTTGGCCAGTTGCCATCTATCGTCGCCCAAAGAATTTTTTTTCTCAACTTTATACTTTCCTAATAGTACAACCGAAATATTACTTGAAGAATATTAAAGAAGAGTAAAACCTCGTTTTAAATATAAATTTTCATTGAAAAATTTGCAGCCGAGAAAAACGTAAAGGAAAATGTTTTTAAACGTAATTGTAAATGCGAAATTTGAAGCTATTTTCCTCATGATTTTTTTCGGAAAAACTTCATTTAAAGTCGTTTGAAGCACTTCCACTCACAAAGGTAATAATGTATGCAAATCGATGGAATTGTGCATATTAACGGCGTGAGGCATATTAAAAAATTTCATTTGTGTAAGTTTTGGAAAAATAAGAAATATACCAAAATAAACTTTACGTCATATTAAACAATGCAATTAGCACTATCCATTGGAAAACTGAAGAAAATATTTGGATCCATTTTTCCGAAAATTGCGTTTGAGCGTTTCTGAATATGCGTAATTTTGATATTTTCACAGAAAACTATTAAGTTTTCGAGAAACTTTATATGACCTTATTTAAAACACATGTACTCTTAAATATAATAATGCGAAGAAATGGCCTCTCAAATGTAAATATTACCGATGTGTGAGTCAAGTAAAAAAATACATTTCTCTAATTTTTCAAAAAACAAAGGAATCTAGCAATATGGCGTTTATGTCAACGTATAGGGTGCTTATGGCACTAACATAACCAAAAATTTAAGAAAAAATTTGGAGCCGTTTTTGAGAAAATCTTGTTTCTGTTATTTTTTAAAATTGCAAATATTGCTCGCACTATTGCAAAAATCCAACTCGTGATGTAGCCAAAATCCAGACCAATCCAACCAATCAAATCAAATTAAACATGCAATTATGACAAGTGCTAATTCATTGTATGTTCCTGTGGCCGAACTGACAAAAAGTCGAGTATGGACTCAGCGTTTTGGAGGGAAGGGTCGCTGGTTCGAGTCTCCGTCGGGGATAATTCGTCACAATTCTCTGTTGCCACAGAAAAGATTGAGAATTCCAGACACTTTATTGAAAACCATTTCAAGGAATTCTAATTACAAATACCATTAATTAAGGTAAATAAACCGGAAGTGTCAGTGGTTTTCGTAGTTTGAACTTTTAAACAAGTTTTCAACTGGTTTGATTTGTAAAAGGTATGTCACATCAAATCAATTGCTGTCTTTCTGTGGACCTGTGCTAGGTTTTTTCTTTATAATATTGTTTTATTATTAACATCTGAGTAATGTCATAATTTTTCTTCGCTACACAGTCTAGCCTGGGGATGGGGAAAATGAGTTCCCCGAAACGTCGCTCCGAAATTTTCCTAACAAACATTTTATCAATTATTCGGCTGCCTAATGCTCAATCATTGCTACAGATCAAGCGACTCTAGCGGCAGGGCTGAGAATGACTCAAAAAGTTGTGCCGGATTTCATCTTGAGATACTACCCTCAGTCGCCATGTTAGAAAATCCAAAGTATAATGACGATTGTTGAAGTGTTAATCCTCGTGGCCGAGTGGTTAAATGGCGTGTACTCTGAGCGGTTCGGAAGGAGGGTTCGCTGGTTCAAGCGTTGCTCTGGGATAATTATTTGTCTTCTACTCGCATACACACTCAATTAAGGTACTAAATAAACTATATAATCAAATAAGGTACTAAATAGCTAGGTCGAGTCCTGTTGCTTTGTGGAAAAGAATTCTACCTGCCGGCTGTTTTAATCGGTATATTTCCGTGGTTTCTCTGATCAACACCAGAAAAATGCCGGGGTAGTACCCTACCGAACGGACTGCGTGCAATATTTTCTTCCCCTTCCTTGTCCTATCTACCTTTTACTTACACTCACCTACATGCACCACACCATCAAAACATGCCGGGAGACCGGTCGGGAGCTCCCGGCTAGGAAGATACCCGTACTACCCAGCGTGTGAGATTTTTACTCACTAAAACCGAACCTCCCTTCTCCATCCTCTCCGCGGAACCGCCTAAAGGTATTACTTCGCAGAGTGGAATAGTGATCTCGTCACATGAAATTATTCAGGCGAGGAATCATGAGGTATCATTCCTACCTTTCTCCAGGCGTCTCAATTCCATCAATGTATTTTGTGCAAAATTGCACATCACCCTCCAATTGCTGTCAGAAACAAGCATACTTGAAACTACGTTTTCTGGTGTCAACTGTGCCTATACCAAGTATCTCGGCAGTGGCTAGTCGTTGAGATGCGGAACGTGGGCACTGAAAAAACACGTGTTCGGCGTCCTCGACACCAGGTTCACACACAGGACAATGAGGGGTATCACCTAGTTTGAACCCATGAAAGTAGGCTCTGAAGCAACCATGTTTGTTAGAAGCTGCGTGATTTATAATTTACCCCGCCGTGCTTTCGACTGATCCACGATTCAACTGTAGGAATAATCGGTATGTCCATCTTCCATTGGAGGACGTGTCCCATCGTTGTTGCCACTCTCCTAGCTGTTCCGAGCAGTTCTACTTCCCGTTTCTTTTGTCGTAACACCTCTGACGTTCGTGGGCCATTATATCTGTTGGAATCATCCCGGCTATGACGCAAACTGCTTCATTGGAGACAGTGTGGAAAGCACATGCCACCCTTACCACAGATAACCGATGTATTGAAGCCATGTCTCTTACTTAGCTCTTCGTATCTGCAGAGTTGGCCCAAACTGGTGAACCGTAGAGCAGAACCGAAGTGACGACCGAGGCAAGGAGCTTTCTCTTTTCATGACTAGGCCCTCCAGTGTTTGACATTAACCTAGTCAACGCAGCATTCACCTCCGCCGCTTTTTTTGTTGGCGTAGTCCAACTTGTCTTTAAAGGACAAGCACGTGTCGATCATGATGCCGAGGTATTTTATCGCGGGTCGTGAAGAAATGTTGTGGTGACCGATTTTGAGAGTGATGGATTCTCTCTTCTTTCTGCTAGTTACGAGCAGCACTTCTGTTTTAGGTTCGGCAAGCTGAAATCCACCGGAATCTGGCCAACGACTAACAGTGGCAACGGCTTCATTGCAAATACATACTATCTCTTCTACAAATTTTCCGACAACGACGATGGCAATGTCTGCGAAGCCAATGATCTTGGTTAGGTCTGGGAGTGGGAGCCTAAGAACTTCATCATACGTGATATTCCACAGAAGTGAACCCAGCACCGAACCTTGTGGGACGCCAGCGGTGTAGTGTACCTTCGGTCCATCATCCGTATTGTAGACTAGGATTCGTCTATTCAGATATTCAGCCACTATTTTTCTCTAGTACGTATGTACATTGATTTGATATTGTGCCTTATGAATGACAATCTTGCCGAATTCAAAGCATTCTTAATGTCCAATGTTACAACTGCGCAGTACTTTTTGGACCTCTTCTCCACCTGCTCCCTTTAATGGCCTGTCGGGCAGTGTCGACGACAAGCTTAACAGCATCGATTGTTGAACGAGCTTTGCGAAAGCCATACTGGTTCTCTGAGAGTCCACCTCTTTTATCTATTGCATCTTCCAATCTTGCGCTAATAGTATGTTCGAAAACCTTACCCGCGGTATCAAGCATGCACAGCGGCCGGTAAGACGCCGGATCTTCAGGAGGTTTTTTTCCCTTTGGAAGAAGTACTGTGTGCGTGCGCGCGCGTGAGTGTGTAAAAAGCAGCGTATTATATATAATTTGTTGCGTCCTGAGGCAACGCGTCTAACCCGCGTTGAGTACTTTCTCTGGAGTTATTGTTCCTCCGTTACTGCGTAATTACTATACTGAATAATTACTATATTTGTCAAGTCTCGTCACGTGGAAGTCAGTGCGTGGTGGAAATACATAGGTGGGTTCCTCCGGTGCACCGATTTTAGCTGGTTCTGCGCATCACCAGTTTGCGTCACGAAGCACGTGACCACAGCACGGGCAAGTCGTTTGAAAATCCAGACGAGATTTTGGCCGACATGTTGCATGGAGAGCGTGAAGTGTTGAGAAACATTTTCAAAGTAGTACATAGTAACATTTCTCAACAGTAACTAACCAAAACTAACACGAACATGCTTCATAAATCAGTTTCAATGTCTTGTAACGAGGTGATAATTTTGGTATCGGTCCATTTAAAATTCCCGCCAATATTGTGACGAACACTAGTGTCTGAGGCTCATTGGCTGAAGTCGGATACGATGCGCAAGATACGATGCACCCTCCTAAGTCAGTGCCTTCTATCCCTTCGGCCACGACCTCGGCGCCGATAGATCGATCCCGGGGTTCCTAGTCGGTCGCCCTACCAGGAACCCGCGTCTCGAATTCGCCTAACCTCCGTGACTTCACGGAGCGTAGTAAACGAATTCAGCTAGCAACGCCGGCACGTTCATAATATAAATCAAATGATTCAGTTGTAGATTTATTAAACATTGACAATTAGACACTCATTGTCACTGTCTTCAATAACTGGGATCGCTCGTTCGTTTATAAACAGTCTACTCAAAATTTCTATTTTTTCAAGTTTCTGTTTAACTAGTAACGAGCATATGCTAAATAATAAATGATCGCAGCTATATGGGAGCAGCATCCCACAGTGCCATTTCCTTTCGCACGTTCACAATATCGTTCACTCGCGAAATTCCCATGGTAGAAAGAGATGGGTGTGCTCCTCCGGTGCACCGATGTTAGTTCGTTCTGCGCAACACCAGTTTCCGTCGCGAACCATGTGACCACTTCGTTTGAAAATCGAGGCGAAAATTGATTGTGCTAATTTTGGAATTTAAAATTCCCGCTAATATTATGACGCAAACTTCTGCCTAAAGCTCACGGGCTGAAGTCGGATGCAGAAGTGCCAATAATCTCTTTCCATCAAGGATATTCCGATTGAGTTTAGAATATAATCGATGTTACTCTTATAATATTTCGAGTTCATATGACGTCACTAAAAGTGTTTAAATACCGCTTAAAACGATTTTTACCGGTCACATTCTGGCGCGAATTTCAAATTTTTCAACGGATAAAATGATTTTAATATTTTTTCACTATCGTCCACATTGTTTAAAAATCTGAAAAAATATATGTTTAGAATATTATGTCACATTCTAGAGAGAAAAAACTGAGAAAACCACGTTATTACGTCGAACGTCAATTTCCAAAATTTATTTTTTCTGTATGAATTTGGCGTCAAAACTGGTTGACAAAAATACCTTAAAATTCAACTATATCTATGCCCCTTTTGTCTGATACATGCAATAGAATATGAGAAAAAAATAAAACATGAAATGCAAGTTTCCATTTATCTCTGCAACAGATTGCCCTAGGAGGCTGAGTTTTTGTGAATCTACGGCATTTTTTAATCTCTTTCATATGAGCTTCGCAATTATCAATTTGGTTTGGAAGCACTTTTCACCGCCTTGTTCGGCTATACCCTTTACTGTACTTCTGTACTGCACTGTTCTGTACTGTCTTACTCTTACTGTATTTCTATTTATTCTGATTTATAAAATGTATCTCTGGTATAAATCAACAGTGGTCGCTAATGACCTTAGATGTTTTAAAGCGACCTAAAACAAATAATTAAAAAAGACAAAAATTAAAAATTTAAATTATATCATGAAATTGAAAAATGATAATTTATTTCTCTAATAGTTAATTAATAAATGTTTTGTAATAAATGTTGTCATTCCTAAAATTCAGATTATAATCACAAAATTAAATTAATAACTTGTTTTTAATTAGGGACCCCCGTATTGTATCGATCCAAGGTCCTCATCTTTTGAACTTACGCCACTAACTCCTACCACTGGGGAGCTCAACAAAACTTGTGCATAGTGAAGCTACATTTATGTCTAGAAACAAAACAAGGGGCCAACTCAGCATTTGCTTAAGGGATAAGGGGAAATTGGACAAAATCCTGATCGAAATGGGGGTCATTGACCCGGAAGCTGAAGTACGTTACTTGTTACATGCATATTAAGTTGGCTAATTTTCAGAAATTATACAATACAAAGTCAACTAATGCATTATATATCACTCTTAGAATATACCTTATTTTTCTTTTTGATTACACCGATTAACAGCATGTTTGCAATAAAGAATGTGATTGGTGTTCTAAGCTAAGACGTAGACACTGAATATGAAATCAGTTTTTGCCTATCGGGTATAGTTTTATTGTTTCCCGCTACTCTCTATTTACGGAAATGCTTGAAATCGCTGCGTATTGTTTATTTTGGTGTAGCTTCATTTGATTATTCCGCAGATGTAATTGTTGAGGAACAATAGAAATTTGTACAAGGAAGTGAATGACACTGAATTCACAAAATTCACCTTTGGGAAATGAAAAAGATATGGCAACATTACTGATTGGTCATGCTCGAACACATAGAATCGCGTTGTGTTTCTTATCAGTTGCATCCCAGCATTGAGTGATCTGACAGCGTGGAAAGCCACTTCGATGTGACTGCTTGGTTTGGGTTCGTGAAGGCTTGTGCTTTGTATTAATTCAGAAGAAGAACCCGTCGGGATGGGTCGCTCCATGTCCTGGCGGGGGGATGCAGGGAGGGCTCTCAGGTATTTCTTTATTTCACCAGTTTTTCCCCATCGTTCATTGTTCTTTTATAACATCCTGTCTCTTTTATTCTTCCCCTTCTATTTCACTAGCCCTCCCTATATGCTGAACGCTCACCCATGTATTTGCCGTGCATGGCGACCCGTGTCGGAGGGTATGTGTGTGTCCTGACGGTTGAGGGGCCTGTTTGTTTCCCAATTACTCCCCTTGTGCTACTTTCTTCGTGGCATCTAGGGATACGTTTTATACGTATTTTGGGGAATATTCCTTGTAGGTCTGAATACACCTGCTTTGGTTACGGACTCTTCCACGCGGTCGGCCGGGAACTAACCCACTCCCGTCCAAGCGTCTCCGACTCACTCCTCCCCGTTACACGGCGGGGCGTTATCCCCCCACTATATCCCCGTGGCAACCCTGGCACTCCGATGGAGTGTTCCCTTATTGGGCTCCGTGGTGGGTGGGGACCACGTTTCGCGCGTTTTTTAATTTACTTTTTAGAGCACGACTTAATTCTATGCACTGGTTGACAGTGTCGAAGATGGGTTGCTTCTTCGATATATCTGTGCCCACATGCATAAGGATGACTTCCACGGCTTCGTTTTCTTCCGCTCTTTCCACGACGGATTTCATTTGCACGTTTATCCCTGGAAAGAAAGAAACGTCGGCTCCTTCTTACAAACGCCTCCGCTGTGGCGCAGCATCGAATCTCCGAGCACTTTGACCTTGTTCTTGTAAGGCTTCTCATCAATGATGGTGTTATTTACTTCAGTACTCGGATGCGTTGATTGCTCCCGAACACTTTGCTTCTCCAATTCCTGGATCTTGATACTTAGTTCCGTAATGCACTACTGTGCCTCGGTCAATTCCGCTTCAAGTCTCCGCGGTCTTCTCTCGCTTCGGTCACATTTGGGGCACGTGGGTGCCGACGACTCAGCAGCAGGGCCAGGATTTTGCTCAACCCCGCCGATGACAAAGAGAGTGGCCAGAACTGCTGCGCAAAGCGAAGCCACGCTGTCGCCGGACAATACGCGGACCGCTTACCCCCTCGCCACCCGGAAAACACGCAGGCGCCCTGCCCAGATGCCCACCCGGGCGCGGTAAATAGCCAAGTCGCAACCCATGGCCTTTCACTTTACCGCGCGGAGCTCCTCCAAAACACGTCCTAATGCGACGACTACCTGTGAGCGACTGACGACCTGTGAGCGACTGATGGCCTGTGAGCGACTGACTACCTGTGAGCGACTACGATATTTATTGTTGTGAAGTATTAATTGTGAGGATTAACATTCCATTACAATATTACCTTGTCATAGACCTTGAACGCCAATGACCTTTGAAACGTTGGTCTCTAAAAGAAATGTAAAAAAATTATAATAAAAATTGATAAAATATAAATTTCTGCCTAAAAACTTCACTTCACTATAACACTAAAAACGTTTCCTTCATTATTTCTCTACTCTACACTGCACGACACATCACTTCACTGTATAACTTAATATTCTTAGTTTACTACCTCATAAACTTAAAAATACCCAAAATTAATTTCCTAAACTGTTGAACGCTTCGAGGAAAGGGTTCAAAGGTTTTTGGAGGCAATCTATTCCTATCACTTATCGTTCGATTTGTGAAAGAGAATTTCCCGACATCCGTTCTCTGCGATCTTAAATTTATTTTGTGCCTGTGATCCCCTCTACTGATGTACGTAGGAATATTTAGCCGCCGTTTAATTTCTTTCCAAGCTGGATGACCGCTATGAGCTTTATACAAAGCGCAAAGTCGTGCCAGTCGTGCCTGTTTTCGAGTGAATCCCACCCTGCCGTTTTCTTGCCGCTGAAAGTAAATTTAGCTGCTTTACGCTGAATCCTTTCCAAATTCTTACACTGCATAATTTTGTGCGGATCCCAACAAATTGCTCCATATTCCATTATCGGACGAACAAGCGATAAATAAGCAATTTCCTTCGCGTTTACTGTACTCTTTTTTTATGATGCGCATTACAAAGTGAAGAGATCTCCACGCTTTCCCTACAACAAAATCTACGTGACTTTTCCAGCGTAATTTACTATCGAAATGGATACCTAGGTACTTGCACGACGAAACTCTCGGAATAAAGTCGTTACTTAAACGGTAATTTGTTACGCTGTAATTATGACCTCTGCCAAAAGTGATGGATTTGCTTTTACAGCTATTTATGGTCATGCCATTATTTTCCGCCCAGTAATATAACGCATCAAGATCCCCTTGCAGCATATTTTAATCGTCTTTCGAATTTATAATGCCATATATTATGCAATCGTCTGCAAATAGCCGAACATTTGAAATTAATTGCGCTGGCAAATCATTGACGAACGCTAGAAATAAAAGAGGTCCCCACTCCCTTGCGGTATTCCTGACGAAACGCTTGCACAGGAAGATAACTCTTGTCCAATTCGGACTTTCTGTTTCCTATCTCGTAGAAACTCGCTAATCCACGCCACTACCCTGGGGTCGATGCCTGAATTCATTAATTTCTGAAGTCGATCGTGTGGAACAACATCGAACGCTTTGGCGAAATCTATAACTTCTGCGTCTACTCTCCCGCCCGCGTCTATTTCATCTGCTAGATCCTGAAATAGCGTGACTACCTGACTCGCATGAATAACCATTCCTAAATCCGTGTTGGCCATAATAGAGCCAATTTTTTGATTTCCCATTCTTGCTTAATGTAACTCGCAACTAGATGCTCCAGAAGTTTGCAGACCACTGACGTGAGACTTACCGGCCTATAATTACTTAGTATAGTTTTGTCCCCACTCTTAAAGATTGGTACTACAAAAGCTAATTTTCAATCTTCAGGTACTTTTGAATTATTCATGGACACGTGAAATATTCTAATTAAGTACGGTAGTAAAGGTTAAACTTATCAATAATATTACAAGCTTATTATGAGGCCAGGGCGCGGCCATGCAACCAGGAAACAATCATTTAGTTATTCTTTTTTGTGGAAATGATCAAAAGTCCATTGATTAATGCTCGAGCGCTCTAGGGAACTCTTGGTCCGTTCCTCAGAAGAAAATCTTCACCGTTTTCGATCTCCGTTGGGGCGACTCCGCGAGGTCGTTGACCAATCAGCTGGCCCGGCAGAAAGGGGGGGGGGGCTGCAGACGGATCTCCAGACGCTCGGCGGCCCTAGGGTAAGGGCCCTTTTGCAGCCTCAGCGGCGACGGTGGGGTGGCCGCCCGCAGGTCCGGGTGCGAACGCCACCAGATCAGCGTTCGTTCACACACGGCACAACTAAGTTATTGACGCGCACTCATCGGTAAAAAGTTTATTCAGTGCGGCAGGCTCTGATAGTTCACGGAACCTTGTCCCGACATCAATGATACGAGGATGCAGCACACAGAATCTTACGATTAAAGTTAAAATATAGTCTCTCAGCAAATTATGTTTTCTCTATCACGGCGGCGGATACGTCTCAGTCAACTTATAAGTAGTTTATCACGGCGGCGGGTGCGCCTCTAACCTCTCCGTCACATCCTGTTTGGTCTCCCAAACAGATAACGCCTCGTTCCTCTCTTCCCCCTTCCATCCAACATACAACATCCCCGATTTCTCAGCCAATCACCGGAAGATTCTAGAATGTTCTGCCCTGAAAATTTCCTATCGTTCTGAGTCTCTCTTTCAAAATGATATAGGGCTCGAACGTGCAGATGTGACGAAACGTCAGTAAAAGTAGGTCGAAACTGGTGGTTCTATTTTTCCATTCCTAGTAATATTTATCTGTCGCGGTCAAGGGCTTTCCTTTGGGCGCGGTATCATGCATATCCCGGTGGCAGCAATGGGGTGGGTTGGGAAGGTGCAGCCGTTAGTAGCGGGCCATCAACACGTAAATAATCAGAGAAAAAAGGTTCGCTGGCCGTGCCCTCCCGACGGCAGCAAGGGGGTGGCACGCGGTGCGAAAGTCCCTAGAGCTAGGAGCTACGCAGTTGAGCTCTCTTAAGCGCGCAAAAGAATTGCGTGTTTATTCACATTACGCAACTCTTCTCAATTATTAAATGAAATTGGCCCTTACATTCCCTTACCTTAACCCTTCAACTCTGTGCCGACACAATAGAGATGGTCAAACTAATGTTCAATATATTTTCGAAGTTTGTGTATTTGAGAAGTATGCGGCTATAGTTCTTATAAATCCTATCATTCTGGTAACTTTTACAGAAATATATTGAACATGATCAAATACGACTCTTTAAGTTTGTGATGAAGCACTCTGTAAAACCTTGGTGACTCTCTCTTTGTTGCTAGGCATTGCAATTTTGTCTTTGCGTTGCCATTTTTCTCATGGACCTTCTCTAAGACGAATTTCTCCCCTCTCTGCAACAATGTAAGACTGATATTCCATGGAACATGTCCTACATTACGTAAAGTTTGATGGCAACTGACGAAGATATTGTTTGAGCAGCTCTCTGTGAGGCTCTCTCTATCTGTTGGCAATGTGTCCTCATTCTCAAAACTCTTTTCGTATCTGAGGAAAGTGGATTATATTGTTACGATTCTAGGTGGTGAATTAAAACTCTGGTATTATTTTAACAAGAACGTTTATTTTGTTTGTTAACAAAAGCACTGAAAACACTTGATTTATGTACAAATAGTCTTCACTTGATAATTCTTTACACGTCACACTTCTCTTGATTATTTATTTACTCTGTCGCACAGTCCTAAGCACTGACCACAGTTCGATGCACTGGCCACAGTCCAGTTTACTGACCACAGTTCACGGCGCCGGCCACGGTTCACGTCCCTGAGCACAATCACTGCACTTTTATTCACCGCGATGCACACACTTCACAGCTCAGCTTCCACTTCAGAATTAAGACTGACTCGCGGTCGCCGGCCGCCGCGTATTTATACTCGGCGGGCGCCGTCGAGAATTTTCTGGACTTTGCGATTAGCGCTAGAACACTCGGGGACTAGCTAGTTCGAGGGCCGCCGGCAGATGACCCAGTATTCGTTACAATATCAAATGATTACAGAGGAAAGAGCCGTATTGTTTTTTCTTTATTTTATTTGGCCTCTGTTAGGCCAATATTCAAGTTTTTATAATTGTTTTGTGCTTTTTGTTTGATCTATTTTATGCAGTCAAGTTTTTATTATTTTAATTCTACATTAATTCTTACATCTCAATCAATAAATAATGTTGTTTCTATCTTTCACATATATTCACAAATCACCAAGAATTGGTTTTAAAAAAAGCTAATTCTCCAGCAGAAAGTACGAATTATTCTGCTGTGGATTTGTTTATATTCCTATCAGCAAATTCTATATCTGGCCGGTTTAATAATTATATATCAAATACAAATATGATTCTGAAAAAAAAATGCATATGGTTAAAAATTCAAATTGTGTGCATTTGATACATTATTAAGAAACTTGTATTTTTGCACAGTTTAACTTCAGCTTGTAGATGAAAAGAACAGCTCACCGCTCTGATTTTCATTTTTTTATGCTCCTGTGGTTTCATATGTTTTTTTAATTAACCATAATTCATAATTTATTTCAATATAAAGAAAGATTTATGCTTAAAATACATATTTCAATTTCAGGTGGACTGTAAATGAAGATGTACAGAGAAAAGTTACAAAAATAATATTATACCTTCTCACTCACTCTGAAGTTGATATTAAACATGAGATGTATGCTATCTGCCATACTTACATTGTTTCAACCTTTGGAGTTGAACAACATAATCTTTCTGCTTGGGGACCTTCTCATTTATCTTTTCTGTTTCAAGTCAATGTCCTGACAGAAATTATATGCCATGGAGTAGCTAGTGATAATGAAAAGGTATGTCATTAAAGTTTTGTTTGAAGATCCTAAATTATCAACTAATTTGTAATATAAATGAAAGATGGATTCTTTATTGAAGATTGAATTGTTTGGTTTTCTAATTTTATTTATGATTTTTTTTCATTATTTAATGTATTTTTGTTGACTTTGCTAACGTAAGTATACGCTGCTTATTACTGTTAATTTTTGAGGAGAAAATAAGATAGCAGAATGTACTTTTACATATCAAATTTACCAGAAAAAAGTGACGAGATGCTTTTACACTTTCTCGTATACAAGAATTTTTACTGTTAACTCTGAATTTTAGAAAATTGCGAAAGTTAGAATTTTTTCGGCGTCAACTATAAAATCGACGACAGATTTTTGCTACAAATGAAATTTTTTGCTTGTCAATAGTTTTGTCATTAAGGTCATGTAGATTTTTTGAAAAATTTTGTAGTTTTTCGTGCAATAGTGCATGAAATATTTGCAATTTTAAAAAATAATATAAACTGGATTTTCTCAAAAACGGCTCCAATTTTTTCTTTAACTTTTTGGTATGGATCGTGTTAAATCCACTGTACAAGATGACATAAACACCATGTTGCTCTATTCTTTGGTTTTTTTTTTTTTTTTCTTTCAAAAATTACAAAAATGTAATTATTTTGACTTATCTTTCAAGTCGGTAATATTAACATTAGAGGTGATTTCGTCACATTATTGTACTTATGAGTAGACATGCTTTAAATAATGTCAAATAAAGTTTCTCAAAAACTCAACAGTTTTCTGTTAAAGTGAGCACAAACGTACGCATTCCAGAAACGCTCAAACGAAATTTTCTCAAAAATGGCTCCAAATTTTTTTCTTCAATATTTTCCAAGAGATAGTGCTAATTGCACTGTTTAATCTAACGTGAAGTTCATTTTGGTGTATTAACTTGTTTTTTCAAAAATTACACAACTTTTTTTAATATCTCTCACACCGTTAATAAGCACATTTCCATCGATTTGTATACATTATTAAATTTGTGAGTGGAAGTTCTTCAAATTACTTCAAATGAAGTTTTTTGAAAACTCAATAGATTCCTACTCCAAATTTTTCAATGAAAATTGCTGTTTAGGACCTGGCTTTAGTCTTCTTTAACAGTTGTAAAATAATATTTCAGTTTTATTTGGAAACCGAAAAGTTGAGAAATATTTCTAAAATGCATACTTTGGGTGGCGATAGATGGTAGCTGGCAACAAGGAAAGGCAAGCCTGTGCAGTACCAGTCTAAACTAAGGGAATTAGAAAACTTTACTACGAGAAAGTCTGTGCCATTCTGTAGCACCTCTTGTTTATGTTTTTGTTTTTCAGATTAGTAAATACTCATCAGATATATTGATTCATTTTCTTAAAGCAAAAATGCTAATGCCCGTATCTTTGTGGCAAACATTTGTTGAGCAGTTGATTACAACAATGCCATTATTAGAATGTTATGCTGATAAATCTACTAACTTAGGACGTACCATTGTGGAAATGCTGAATCCCAAAACAGCTGAATCCATGAGTATTCCAAAAATTGAAGTAAGTTTCATAAGTTTTAGAAAAAATGTTTGCTGAGTATTGTAAAATATTTGCTGATGGATTATTGATTTTAATAGGTATTGAAAGGGAATTTGCGCTTGTTGTTTACAACTGATGAATTTGTAAGAAATGAAGCTCTAACGCGCTTGATAACATTGGTTTCATCAGAGGAAAATTCCTTAGAAAAATTACCTGATGTTGCATCTTTACATGTGAGGACTTTAAGTGCATATTCACTCTTTGATAACCCTTTGGATGTTACAGTTCCAAGAAAACCTAGCAGTTTTTATGAGGTATGAATCTACATTGTATTATAGATACATCAGGGTAATAAGAAAATTTTAGGTAGAAAGACTTGAGTTGCTGTCACGGTGTAAGATATATCTTACACCGTGGTTGCTGTGTTCTTAGTGAATTCTGTGCTGTGGATTTTGTTGTCAGTTACACATTATAATAGTGGTTCCTTTGCCAGTAGTGAGGTGAATTGTATTGATTTTTGTATTCTTCTGGCAAGTGGTTAGAATGTGATCTAATTATGTAGTTATAGTGCATAATTTTCGCGCATCCATTTTCAGATAAGCAGTTTGGTCCAAGTTGTGGAAGTTCTCAAAGCAGACACCACTGAACCCCGTGTTCACAGATCTGCTCTTAGTCAAATAGCTGCTATGTTGGAAGACCCTCATCTTCATTTATCATTTTTAGAACAAAAAGGCATTGATATTTGTCTGAATATAATCCGAAAAGCTGTGGTTAGTAATTATTAAAATTCTCTCTCTCTTTCTCTCTCTCTCTCTCTCTCCCTCTTTGTGTGTGTGTGTGTCTAACACACACACACACACACGTACATACATACACGGTCTTTACAGCTCCTTCCCAGTTATACAAAACATTTGGTGTATTAATCCATGGGCAGTGTTTATCTGCAAAATACTTTTTTTTAATTTAACATATTTACCCGAATATAAGACGGAGGGGGGGGGGTCGTAAATATCTCAGTCGAAAAATACGGGGTCGTATTATATTCGCAGATTAAGCCTAGTCGGTAAGTATTTAAGTTTTTACATTGCCATTCCGTCACGAAATTCGTAAATGTTAACGCAAAAGTAAACTGCGAAGAAGGTAGAAATATCGTGCTTATCTACAATTCGTAATATTACATTCGCGTTCTTATTTTCGGCATCCGCCGCGAATTTGCTGGGTATTCAGACCGTTATTTATTCAATGAGTCGATAGTGAGAGAATCTCAAACAAACGGCATAGTATCAAATGCACCTTAACGTGAAAATGAATGCCGAGATTTTGTTACGATGCGCGTTCGTCGAGGTCGCGCGCAATCGCCCGGCGAGTGTGGAGCTGCGTTTTGAACTGTTCAAAAAACAGGCCATCAACAACAAGTGCGGGACAGACAGATAATCTGGTGACATATTCTTATCTGGTGATTGTTCTTAGGTGGTGTCTGATGAAAGACTTAGAAGAACGCAAATTCAATGCGCAAAACTTTCAGAGGGCCCAAAAAATCAGATGATGTTGTACCATGGAAGGAAGGCCAAATAGAAAGAAACATTGATACATGTAAAGATAATGAGGGTAGTGACAAAAACCATGATTATGATGATTTTAAGGAAGAAGAAAATTATAGTTCAGCAATAAGTCTTAACATTCTCACCAAGGCAATTTTCTAGTTAATAAGACAATTTGGAATTTTATTTTGACTAAATAGTAAGAATTAGTAAAAAATTTAAAAATTCTCAGGAGGTCTCTTCAAAATTAGTGGGTTCTCTTATATTCAGAGTCAACTTATATTCGAGTAAATATTATAATACTGAAAATTTAAACCAAATTTTACACCGCATTACATCTGCTGTTGAGTCTCTCATGGTTTACTATAAGTAAAAACAAGACAACTTCTGTTTCCATAGCATTTAACGATCACCTCTTCTTGTTCTCTGTGCCTTCTTATTGAATAACAAACTAAACATTTTTTCGTTACCTTTTCATCGCAGTTTCTAATATAGATAATGTTTGACGGAACAGATGAAACGTGCATCTAGGTTCTTGTCAAGAATCCAAGGCATGATTCTTGTATACACATAAGGAGGCTTTCAAAACAGTATTTTATGGATTGATTTGAAGAAAACCTTAGGGTAGGGAGCACAGAATTTTGAAAATGTTCACAGAATTCACTTCTCCCCATAGCGTGTCATACACAGTTTTAACTGTTTTTTGACATAAAATAAATTTTAAAAAATAATAAATAAAAAAAACTAGGCATGAGTAGGGCAGAGAGTGTTATTTTCATCCTTGGTGCCAGAAAAGATATTTAGTTAGTTAGTATGTTTTCAGATGGAAGCAAATTTTATTGTTCCTCAGTGGTTTGTACATTTTTGTCAGGAGCTTAGAGCTGAGATGGTTACATGGTGATAGGAAATCAGCCAAGAAAACATTAGGATATACCAATCCATTTTCAAATTAATTTTCTTTGATTGTTGAATTTCTAGAAATGTAATTACAAAAGAAAGTATTCAGTTTTGTTTGTGTTAACATACTTTCAACATTAATGTCAAATGTTTAAAATGTACACAGTCTTGTTAATATTGAATGTAAACAATTAATTTTTTGTTTTTCATCTTCTCTTTTTCTTAAACTTTATTATATTCTGAATTCTCTGTTTATTTAGAATTTTTTATTTATTTATTTGTAATGAGAATTTTTAAAACTTGTTTCAGGTTGAAAAGTGTTATAATTATTATCCAGATTCAGTTATTTCTATTATCAGTGTTCTAAAAAACATGTGTTATCATAATTGTAATGTAAGGTTTACTCTCTCTCAAGACGTTGTATTGTTTTATTGCATTTTAAGAGGTATCATTCTGTTTTATTTAATTTAAATGATTATTATTTGATGTTGATGAATTCCACAAACTTCATTTTGTTATGTTGTTTTTTCACTTTTGCAGCTCTTTTTATGTTTGGTAGTAATAGGAGTTTTCGACAGGATGTTGGACAACTTCTCTGTCTTTTACTGTATTCAGATTATATATTGTCTGTTCCTGATTGTCAGCTAAATAACTCGTCAATCATGCATCCGTTTTCTTTGCCAGAACTTGTTGTGAAACATATGAAGTTGCCTTTTCTTACTCTCATACATTGGAGTACAAGCCCACATACTTCACCTTCATACAGAGGTAAAATTATTGTTGTATCTTCACAAAACTAACATTGCCACAGTTTTGGGTTTCTGCACTTTTCAACTTTTTTATATCCTTAGCTCTCCTTAGTCATGAAGATTCGCGAATGTTTTTGAGAATGTGTTGGACATCAGAATGGTTTGGAGGAGTGAAGCAGATTTTGTCCTGGCATTCTATTAAACTTACAGAACAGTCAGAATTTTCTCCAGATCTTAGAGCTTCTCAAAGTGATTTAGATTGTCTAAAATGCACTGCTCTAAATCATTGTTCTAAGCAATGTTTATATAGCATACAAAATGGTACAACTCACCAGTCTGTTGAAACTGCAGTGAAACGCATGTTGGGGTTAGTATCAACAATCCAATGGCAGTTTAAATAGTGTTTGTTGACTTACAATAACTTCAATTTTAGGTATGTTACTCTACAAGCACTCTTGAAAGAAAGAAATGATTTTGAATTTCAAGGCAATTGGAAAAGTATGCCATGGGAAACAACATTACTCAGATTCTTTGGAACTTCTCCTGCTTGTCCAGAAGATGAAGATTTATTGATATCACTCCTTCAGTTTTTGTGTGTGTGTGTACAGCACCTTTCTACTACAGGTAAGTATTTTTTCTTTAAAGTAAAATAATTTTAATAAATGTTGATAAAATATAATGTTAATAAAAAAAAATTTATGTAAGTTATATTTTGAACTTCAGAAATACGAAAACCACAGTGGACATGGGTGTATAGAATTCTGAAAGATCCTTCTCAACCTTTACCATGTATGTTAAAGATGGATTCAGCAACTGTTTCAAAAAACATAAGTCGAGAAATTCTTCAATTGTGCCAAGATTGTTGCCTCTTGGAACATCAGTTAGAAGAGGATGAAAATGGAAAAAACAAAGCTGATGTTGTATCTTGGGTGTATTTGGTCAACATAATTTCTCAAAATCTGAAGTTCAGTGACACTCAACACTTTTATAATTTAGGTAGATGTTCCTCTCCTTTTATTCCACTTGCATTTATTTTATGATTGGTTATGTTTTGTGGTCGTGTAAGTATATTTTTGTATAATAAAGCCAACGAGAAAGTATGGATATGTCAGAATGCAAAATATAATTCTCTAAAATTTTATTATCTTCTGGTGCAGAGTTTTAAAATCGCAGAGGAAATGCACTCGTTAAAGTATTGTAATTTTGGAGAGGTGGTGTACCCTCAAATGTTGTGGTACAAAAAATGTTTTAATGTCAAATAAATAAATAAATTATTAATAATTGAAAGGGATCCTTGATAATTTCTTAGTTGATTTTAGATGAATTATTTGTTGAATTGGAAGTTTGTTCTTGCAAAAGAAATGTGTGCAGTTTATGTGATTGTTAAATATTTTGAAATGCATTGCATTGCTTGTAAGTAACCAACAATATCAGAAATGTTTTGACAATAGTATTTTGTCAGTGTTTAGAAAGTTTAATCAGTGTTATGAAACCACCTCACCATTTTACTAGTTTTTGTCTCATACTTACTTTAATTGGAAGATAGATTTTTAAGTGTTTATTTTGTGACTTCATACTTGCACTGTATTATCTACTTGATGATTTGAACATGCTAATGAAAAAAGAAAATCAATATACTTTCACTTCTGAGATCCTTTTGTATGCATAGGTTAATTTGTCAGTTTAATTAAAAAATGCATGGTTAACTCCTAATTAGATTTTTTCTTTGAATCTAACGAATTATTAGCATTTGTGTTCCTCTATGTTTGACACCACTCAAACATAATGCTTTTACACTCTTCCAGCCTTCCTTGATTGGATGTTATCATGCCTATCTCACATGACAGGAAGCTTAGGCTGGAGCCGTGGTTTTGATAACACAGGACAGCTCATGAAAGATCTCATTTGGTATTTAGCTGAAATTGTAACTGCATTTCATTGCAATAAAGGAGGGCAAGGTGGTGCTAGTCTTGCCTCATTCATGGGAATGAGTGTTACAAGAAATGCGATTATTTGTATGAATCATATCCTTTGTGAAATGCAAAATACTGCTACAAACAGGGTGAGCATATTATATCTATTTTTGAAGTATTATCTATTAATACATAAGATAGAACACTGCCTGACTTGCCTGACATGACAACGCAGTGCGAAAGCTGTGTGACTGGAAATGTGATTTTTGGTGTACAGATTCTTATTACAATGTATTATAAACATCTAAGAGAATTTTTCAAAATTCATCCCCTGAAGAGGTGAAGTGAGGGTTTGTTACTATAGGTTTGCAGAGTGTATGGGACAATTCGTCTAATGTTCACAGCTGCTCATTGCAACAATGATGATTGTAGCAAACAAGGCAGGACTGGAAAGGGAGGGTGAGACAGGGCTTGGCATCTATGTAAAAACCCTACATTCAGCCAAGATCACTAGTGTAAAACTGTGTAATACTATACTTAATTGTGTTCTCACAGGGACTTTTCATTCAGGCCATTTTTGTATTAAAAGGTGGAAATTACCATTTAACTTACCTAAACAGCTATCTCAGTTATTAAATTCTTTGCAACCAACAGGAACATCTTCACAAGAATAATATGTATGATTAAATTAATTAGAAATGAAGGTAGCAAAATAGTTGCTAATTTTGTATATTAGAATGTAATTAAAACAATTGTCATGTAGTAAATGCAAATTGTCTACTCGACAAAAGATTGATGACATTTTTTGGATAAAATATGGATTTAATTTTGTGTTTCAGAGCTGGGAGGCTGCTTGGTTTACTGCTTTAACAGGAAGTGACTTGGAAGGAGGAGTGAGCCTCAGTTGGTTGCCTACACTTTGGTTGAGTAGAGACCCAATCATACGTTGTTCATCTCTTCAGTTAGTTGCGGGTTTGTGTTCTACTCAGCTTGGAAGTAGGTTCTTGATTCAGGGACTGAGAGGATCTCCTCCAGATATATGGGAGGTTTCTTTAGGGTATGCTTTTCATTTTCTTCATAGTCGAATGTGTATTTAATTTATGTTCTTGTGTTTATTGTATACAGTAAAATTTTTCAATTTCATACCAAAATTTGTTTTTTTTTTAAAAAAAGATTTTTACTAGATCATGAAGAGGCAGGTGTGGTACGGGAGCAGGCTGCTGCTATTCTTACAAACCTGAGTAATCATGGAATGCCCAGTATTTCATCGGTTTGTCTTGACTCTAATTCTCCTCAAGAGGTAACGTATAATAAAAGTTTATCTAAATACTTAACACCATTCTTATATATACCATTATTATACGTAACACCATATTCTTAATACCACAATTGGGAATTATAATAAAATGTTAAAATATGTAATTTGTGAATGTGCATTATTGTACATGTATGCTGAGTGAACATATGTTTAAATTTTCTGTTGAAATTATATATTTTGAATGTTACAGACACCACCCACTGTAAGCATTCATTCGTTCCTTTCACTCCTAGAAGAGAAACATTTTTTTCATGGCATTGTTCTTATGGTAAATTGTCTATATTTGGGAACTAATGTGAAGCCTGGTGCCTGGATGTGGTCTAACACTTGGACTGCTGAATCTTCTACAGGAACAGTTGTTTCTCAAGATACTAATTTACCCCGCAGTGAGTTTGTTTTTTATCTTTTCTTTGCATTCTCTTCTACAACACATTTAAACTTGGGAATCTAAATTAATATGCTTATCAATTGAGAAGGCACATGGTCTCACTGGACACAAGAAGTAGCATACACTGGAAAAGACTGAATTCTGTTCATTCTGAAAACTGGTGTGCTTCTTCTGTGAACATTGCTGATGATGATGATGATGAAGAAGAGTTGAGCACTTGGAAGAGAATTTAACACACATTGTACTCATTTACTTAGAATTTACTGATAAACTTGTACAGAATGAAACATCTTCAGATTACATCGATACTTTTGCAAGAACTACTATTGAAACAACACTGTACACTCCAGTTTTCTCAATCACTCAAATTAATATTTCTTTGTGGGTAGTGTTTACATAAAATGTGCATGTGGCACATAAAATTGCTTCACTGAAAATATATTTTCCATTATTCTTGTGAAAATATGAATCCCTGATGGCTGATTTGACTGTCATAAAGATTTTGTTGCCATTTTAACAAAGTAAAAAGCTATTGAAATACACTTTCTCCTGAGGACCCATATTGACATTAAAGCTTATTGACAGCCACAAACTACCTCCAAACAGCACAGTACAGTAAAATTTGTCTACACCAGAATCAATCAGGACACAAAAATATTCTGATTTAGGGAGGTTTTATGCAAGGTTGTCTGTTTTATGACACTTCTGATATTGACGTTTCTGCCCTAAAAGTAGTACATTCCATGACTTTGACTTCCATGACCAAAATACATTAACATTAACTTATTTATGGAAAAAAATCACCAATAAATGAATAAACACTCTTCATTGACAGCTTCTGAGTTGACTAATACATTTCTGCGTAGTGACTGTATTCGGACTCCTTGCAGACTCTTTCAACACACAATGTGTCACAACCCACTGCTACGACTTTCTGATACCTTTCTCATGACCGTGAGCAAAGTATATCTGGTTGAGGGGTTATTTTCAATGTGAGGTAGGAAGATTCATAAAAAGAAGCCATGTCCGTACATTTTCCAATGCTCAGAACATTGGGAGAGAGGGAATTACCTTACAGCCTATGCCTTAAGAGACAAGCAACCCCAAGATCGAATTGTACTCTGGTAGCTCTCCCTCTCCCAGCAAACCCCTCTCCTTCAATGTCCAGCTGACACGACTGAATCACGTTCACAGAGATAAAGAATTTAAAGCAGGCTTGCAGATGCATTCATTTCATTAAGAACATGTCACATCTCCCTACTAATTGTATTACTTTAATCACAGGAATTCTGTTTTATGAAGATTATTTTGCTTGCAGGACATGAAAAACCGTTCCGTTTCCACATTGGAGAAATTCCGTTTGATGCTTTGTAAAATGCCATTTAACTTTACGGGCTGGAAAAATTTTCCAGTTAAGACAGGTTTCTGGCTTGTACAGGTTCTGGTTCAGTCAGATTTTACTGAAAGTGCTACGAAAATGAAGAGCGCAGAAACACATCTGTCAACAGTCACTCTTTAACAATAATGCTCCCATCAGCTTACTGACATATCCTGATTAGAACATTTCTTCACAACTTGTTGTTCAATATCTTTGCTAATAAAAAGGCAAAGCTGCCTTGACATGGGCAGATGTCAAGGGATATTCCTCTGTGCTGCAGGATGGCATGAGGAGATGTAAGATCTCTGAAAGGACTCACTGTGCTACCCCACTAGTGTAATCAGCCTCTTTCCTTTCATCTACATTGGGATGCTACCATACCCAACCTCCATTTTGAAGGGTTAAATGTGAGACTTCATTTTTCAATACTGTACCAGTAAATGGTGACATCAAATGTTTTAACTTTTGGTTCTTGTAATGTATACAGTGTGCAAAAGTTTTAAAAATGGACATAAAATGTATATGATATGAGAATCAGCCTTTGTGTTGTTGCTAAAAGTTCTGATAGCTAACGTCTTGTATAGAAAGTACACCAGTAGTGAGTTCAAAAAATATGAAATATTATCAACATACTTTGCAATTTATCATTTACACTCATGTAAAATACTATTTTTGTGCGTATGTACTTATTAAAAAAGTAATGTAGTTCAATTTGATTTGTTATAGCACCCCAAGAGGATATTAATCCAAGTTTCCTGACAACACCTAATTTGATTAAGGCTGTGTGTTGGTATCTTAATAATCTTTTAACGGTGTCTCCTGAAGAAATTGTCAAAAATTTATGTAGATATGGTTTAATTAAAATGTTACTTGAGTAAGCAAATTTCACATACTGTTCTTTGCTTCATTTTATTTTTTGTTTTCTCTAAATATTTTTACTCTCTTTGTTTCTATCTAGGACTATTTGTGGTATTCCAGATGTATTTTCAACAAGAATGGAAATATTACAATATTCTGAACTTTTAGAAATGTACATTGCAGTTTGTACAGTTTTAACAAAAAGTGTTTGTGTTGATTCTGAATGTCTTTCCCTTACTCTAAATATGAATGATTGCTTGAAAAAAGTTCTGAATTTGCTGAATCCAGTTTTGTTTAGTAAGTTTCTTGAGCATAAAATTTGAGAAATGAATATGTTACGTATAAGTTTATGAGTAACAATTTTATTTTAGGTACACATCGTGGAGATCTTGTCCACTTGCGAAACAGGCTTTGGAGTAGAGTGTTTCGTTTGTTGTCCTGCTTTCTCATTGATTCTAAAGGTTATGAAATAGTTTTAAATACTATATTCCAATGTAATCCACATGCCTTTTTGACTACTGTGGAAAATTCAATTAATGGAAAATCATCTACGGATTTAAGAAGCAATGCTTTAAGTACTCTCACTCTATTATTGTTATTGGAAACCAAGACATCACTCTTTCAACAAGTGAGTATTTTATGTTCTAGAAATTACATCTATGAGTAAAATGAATTGACATGTGTAAGTACTTGTAAATTTTCATTTAAAAATATATGTGTAAATTTCCATACAAAGAGTAAAATGAAATGATAGTTGAGTCCCTTCATTGCATTACCTTTATCTGGCCATGTTTCCTCCGCTACATTTCTTTTATTGGGTCCTCTCTTCTTTCTTTTTCTCTTTGTTGTTATGACTGTACCTGTACTCGCAAAAGTCCAGAGTCATTCTCTTTTTGTTGTAATACCAGGGTTAATAAAAATCAGATTTTTTTATTTAAATCAGATCTAAATTTAAATATTCAAATTAGGTAACATTTTTAGATATTTAAAAAAGAGATCATCTAATAAATGCAATAAAAAGTCTTTAAAAGGAATCAAAATCCAGAATATTGATGGAAATTGCACAGAAGGAATCTTGACAAACATTGCACTACAACAGGGTTGCACGCTATTGCCACTATTGTTTAATGCTATTGCTACTATTGTGTCCGGGGAGGAAATGCCAAAACTTTAAAAATAAGCTCTTAAAACAATTTTAAGCATATTTTGTCTAATAAACTACATGGATATTCTGAATGACTGAGCCACAATAAGCACTCAAAAGTTGGTTTGATAATATACTTTCTAGAAAAAAAAATTTGTGTTGTAGAAGCATATAAACACTCCAGAAATATGTAAAATGTTTATTATTAACAAAATAAATTAATATACAGTATTTGATCAGAAAGAAAAATTAACCCAGAAATGAAAAAGCACTCAATTTACACAGTTCAACTGCTCTTGTATTTCTCAGTTAATTTTTCTTTCTGAACTAATATATTCATTTATTTTGTTAATAAATAATTTAAATGTTTCTGGAATGTTTGTTTCTACAATGAAAATTTTTATCTTCAAACCATATTTTCAAACCAACTTTTGAGTGCTTATTGCGGCTCATGACTGCATAAATGAAATACGGTCATAAAATAATATAAAATGAGAATTTTACCCACAAAAACTAAAGCAATGGGAATAATAGGCAAAGAATATAGTAGAATAAAAATAGTAATAGATAATCAAATTAAAAAACAAGTAGTAACTTTTCATACCTGGGAAATAAAATTTTGTTACAAGAGGAAGACATAGATACAAAATTAGCAAAATACAACAAAATTAATGGCTGCATCAAACGACATTTTCCAAACATGAATACAGAAACAAAAATTAGACTACATAACATTGTATCCAAATCAATTCTATTATACGGTAGTGAAACTTTGGTATTAAGACAAAGAGACAACCAAAGGATTGAAACAGCCCAAATGAGATACTCTAGAGCAGTATTAAAAATCTCAACGAAAGATAGGATAAAAAATGAACATATAAGAAAAAGACTTACAATAAAGAACATTGTCCAGGAAATAGAGAAACACCAAATAAAATGGCATAAACACACAAAAAGAATGAAACCCAACAAATACCCAATAATGGCTATGAGAAGCCACAGGTAAGAAGATAACCAGGGAGACCGAAGAAGAGGTGGATGGATCAGGAACACTTCAATAACGATTGAAGAAATACTGGAAATAAGGAACAGGCCAACTGGCCTAAACCTCAAAAGTTAATGATGATGAAGAAGAAGAAGAAAGAGACCAAAACTTGAATGGCTCAGTAGAACTAGAGGCTATCCCAGATTGTACTAGTTCTGAGATATTGGAAGTTTTACTAGGACTTTCATAAAACAACTCAGAAACCATATATCTGTAAAAACTTTCTGGAATACTTTTTTATTCATATCAAGTCAACTTTCTGCAAATAACAAGAAAAAGTATTAATATCTTATTAAATTTTTTGGGGTTTACAACAATTGTTTTCATTTTACCAACATTCTTTTTTTTTCCACATTTGGACTTGTCCAATCAAAAATTAGAAATAGCTTTGAAACAGAAAAGGCAGCAAAATTGGTGTTCCTTCATAAACAATTAAATAATTCATAGAAGCTATTATAGTTAATTGTTTATTAATAAATATAAACTAATAATAAATAAATACTTAATTTCTTCAGTTCTAATTATCTTAATTAGCTTTCTTCAGTTGATCACTGCGGCAAAGTTAGAAATAAGGAGATTGATAAACTTAAAGCAAAATGTAAATTTTATTATGATTTCTAAATTAGTATCAGCTTAAGTAATAAGTATTAAAATCATCTATCAAAGCTGCAAAAAGAAGTCACTTAAGTTAGTTAAGGAAACTAGAATTAGGAATAATGATAGATATTATTATTTACAGCTCTAGAATTAAATTAAAAGCCTTGTGGGACATGGTAAGGAAAGAGGCTAGTTTTAGGTCCGTAAAGAATAACCAGTGCAACAACATGCTTAGTGCTTATAAATTCAATAGTTTCTTTGTCGACAAAATTAAAGAAATGGAGCAAAATTTCTATGATGCCATGTAGTAAGGATTCTAGTTTTTATCTAAATATATTGCAGAAACCTGACAGTGTTTTCAACTTTCACTTTGTAGAAGTACCAGACATAGTACAAGTAATAATGAAAATGAGTAGTAGTAGCAGGTGTGAAGATATCTCACTTAATCAAGGAATTTTTTAAGGGAGGCACAGACTCATATTTGTAAACTCATGTATTATAGATTAAATTTTTCCGATAGATTTTAAACTTGTTAAAGTGATATCAGTTTTAAAAAAGGTATTCAATCATCTGTAGATATTTACAGACTAATCTCAATTATTCCGGTTGCTTCAAAAGTTCCTGAGATAGTATTTGAAACCGAATTGTCCTATTATTTTGAAAAAAAAATCTATTAAACAGCTTTCAATTTGGCTATAGGTCTGGATTGGGTAGTCAAAGCAGCTACTTCTTTTGTAAAGGAATGCATTTTTAGGTTAGATAATAAGGAAAGTGTAAGTTAATCTGTAGACTTGTCCAAAGCTTGTGCTATTGTAACTCATTTACTTCTTTTAGAAAAGTAAAAATTTTATGGTTTTGAAGACTGAACAGTGTCACTTTGCAATGTTATCTAAGTGGACGTTCCAGAACGTGATTTATGATAAGGGTCTAGTTACCTACCTGTCAGACATGGAATACCTCAGGGATCAATTCTGGGACTCGCCCTTTTTATTATTTACATTAATGATGTACCTGATAATATTGCATGGCTATTTCTCCATAGTTACGGCGTTGCTGACAATTTGAGTATTTGTTTTAATTCAATTCAAAAAAGTGTTAGAATCAACGCTAATGCCCACTTCAGTTATTGTCAGAGATTTGTGATCTTCTAACTTTCTTTGTGTAAACATTGGAAAAATTCAAGAATTGATGCTCTCCTATAATAAGATTAATCAAAAAGCAGCAAAACTCTGTTCATTTTTAGGGGGTTTTAATTGATCAAAATTTGAATTGGGTGAATCAGATTCATAGAGTACAATCAAAAGTTTTCTAAGGTGTTTATTTAATACATAGACTTAGGCTTTGTGTTAGTATAAGCTGTATATTATTCTCATATACACAGTCATATAAGCTATGGCGTGCTATCTTGGGGTCAGTGACCCCAAGGGCTATTTAAACTGCAAAAAATGTGTGTGAGATTACTCTGTGGTCTTCCCATGCACAGCCACTGTAGGTTGAGTTTTGTAAAGTTGGGTATTATGAAAGTTTTAGCCATATTTATTTTTCAGTGTCTTCTTTATATGAAAGAATTAGCATTTATTTGACACTTTGTCTTGGATTGTTTAGATGTAAGTATAGGAGAATGCGAAAAACCTTCTATTGCATGTCAGTAAAATTTTACAGTGCCCTTCCTCTGTACATTCAACAGTTACTATTTATTAAATTTAAACAATTATTACACAGAACACTGATTGATAATTGTATATATAAGGTGGATGAGTTGTTTGAGATTGATTTCATTAATTCATAACCTGTATTTGATCTAATCGTATTATTGTTGTTACAGATAAGTGAGAGTTAGTGTGTTTATTTCGATTTACCTTTTTATATAATTATTATAATTATATAAATTTAATATTATTATTATAATTGTGTATTCTTACTTGTGTCATAAATTAATTGTAATTAATGTGATATTATTATTCCTATGTAATATATATATATATATATATATATATATATATATATATATATATATATATATATATATATATATATATATATATATATATATATATATATATATATATATATATATATATATATAATTTATTAATACGTAACAATTGTAATACAATTGATGATCTCTCTTGTTCTTCAATAAAATTATACAATACAAGACAATACATAAAGTATAAACTTTTCTATCTCTATCTATGTTAGTATCTCCACTTGTATTTTGATTAATTTGCAGTCTTTTGTTTCTCACAACAAATATATTTTTACCATTATTTAATATTTAAAATGAATGAATATGAACTAATTTAGGAAGAAATTAATTGTGGAAGGTTCATACTTTCATTTGAAAGTGGATAAAGAAAAGGTTATTAGGCTATTTCAAATTAATTCTCTGAAATATTCAATCACATACCAGGATGATACAAATCAGAGATAATATATTTTATGGGTTTCTTGACTGTACATTAAACCTTGTAGCAATGTTTTGCAACTTGGGATTCCCAAAAAATGTAACAACAGAGGAAAATAAGAAAGCATAAAAGTATTTTACATCTTTCGAGTTGAAAACACACTAGTCAAATGAAGAAAGCAGCTCAATTCAGGAATCAAGAATAAAAATTATTTTTTCTTAATGAGTGAAGTACAGAAAGCAAAAAGTGAAGAAGTGATTTTAATTTGGGATAAAGTTCTTGTTGTTGAGAGGGACGTTACATAAATTGAAGATTTGAAATAAAAAAGAATGTAAGTGCTATTTCTGTTAAATTCATGTTTTTACTGGAATAATGATAAATTAATCAAGCCCTATAACATAAATAAGAACCAAAGTGCAGATGCATTTCTTGATAGTGTTATGGGGTGATTATAAATGGCAATTGTATGTGCCAATAGGTACATATCAACACATTTTTCTCAAAAGTATAAAAATGGTACTTGCTTCCTTTTTTATTTCAAGCCTTCAGTTATGAAATGACAAAATTCAGGAACAGTTATACAAGAGAATTAAAAAAGGAACAGAATATCTTCCATAATCAAACTTACAATTAAAATATGGGCACTGTAGTTCTCATAAAACAAATTGTTGCATCACTGCTAATTATGAATTCCGTAAAAGAAATGGCTTTTATTTGAGTATTTTTTTCTTCTACTACAATTTACATTGAAAAATTGTAATCAAATTCTTGTTAAATTTCTTGGTTTTGTCTTCTCATGTTTTCGAACCACCTGAGTCTTATAACATTTTTACTGAGATATGTCTTCATCCTTTTTATTAATTTTAAAGTCTTGTTCTTGAGTTTGTATTATCTGTTAGTCCATTTTTTTCTATTTTCTCACCCAAAAAGGAATTTTTTCTATTTCTTTTTTTTTTCCAATACATCGCTTTGGAACAACTCTGAATCTCTTGTTGTTTAATCAGAATATAAGACTACCTTTTCCTTGCAAAAGCATTCAATATGTCCTTTCAGTCAGTTATTTGATTTCTTTTTTAACATAAGTATCTCAGTGCCTCTTTGGTTGTTACAAACAATGAAACTTGATGCATAGATCAAACAACTTCTGTAACTCAAGCCATGAATCGGTGATAATGAACAGGTTATCGTTAGTGAATTGGGATTGTTAAGTTCCTTACTCTTTGTTCTCAATTTTGTTATTCCATTTCTATTCAATTCATTTCTTATATTCCAATAAATTCATTTACAGTTGAACATTGAACAAGGAGATACTAAAAATGCCCGTAAAAATATTTCTCTACAAAGTATTCTTGATAGAGACTCTGTGAAAACTTTGGATCCAAATGTCCAATCAAATTCAGGGGCAAATCTTTGTAGACAGCTGATGCATTTATACGAAGTACAGAGTTTACGACATTGTTCTGGAGACAACAAAATGCCATCTTACTTCCCAAAAGCTGCAGTTATGGGGGCTTTGTCAAGTTTACTTGCTGTATCACATGAAGCCAAAAAAATTGCATTGAGAGATGGACTACTAGAAAACATAATGGTGCAGCTAAAAGAACTCCATGTTCATATCAGTGTAGAAGCAGTAGACAATTTACGCAAATCATCTGATAGGAAACGAGTATGTATATTATTTATCAGTTTCATGTTTAAGTGTTCATAGCTCTTTGTATTTTTCATTTCAGCAGTTGAGTAAGTTTCCTTCTTATTTTACAGGTTAATGCTGTTTTTCAAGAAGTGAACTTGCTATTTTCTTTATTAACAAACTTCTTATACAATGCTCCAGACGTGAAAGTGGCAGCAGTTGGGGCTGGTTTAGCTGACACTATTCACAAATTGTGGGCTTGGTGTTACATTCTACCTACATTATTGAGTGATACTTTAAAGTTACTATGTACTTTTACTACATACAGTATACCAGGTAATTCAGAAAAATAAAACTTTATTTTGTTGTAAGACAGGTTAATTTCTTATATCCTTAAAGATTCCGAAGAAAAAAATTTCTGGGTCATGAATATGTTTATTTTTATTACAGCATGTCAATCACTTGTTTTAACCACTCCAATTCTTGGTGTAAATGCTCGAAGAGCTCCTTCTTCTAATTCTCTGTTACATGAAATTGTGAATTTAATACTTCGAGAATTGGAGGTTCAGGGCAAGGGAGGAGACACTAGTGTATTGGCACTGGCTTTTCATTTGCTCCAGAATGCATGTCATTCTCAAGAATGTAGAGTAGTATTATTTAAGGTAAATATGTGCAAACCTTGTTGAAAATGTATAGGTATGGTTCTAAGTTTTCAGAACAACTTCATCAATAAATATTTCTTTTGTCTAGACTGCTTTATTTCAGAGTTTGAACAAATTACATCCTTCTTTTACCAAGAAACAAAAACATTGGGAAGCAGTGGAGATGTTATGGTTACCTTTTTTAATTGACTGTACATTTCATTTGGAGGGACAACTTGGACTTCCAAAGGTCAAGCTTTTTCCAAATTTGGGATTGTGATTTTTCAAGAATAGAGTGTTCAAGAGTTTTCAAGAATGATTCTTGTATTTTTCAGATACCAGAAGCCTTAGATATTATTATTGCAATGACGGATAGTTCAAAGCCTTTCATACAACACTCTGCTCTTGCTGTACTTCGTAATGTAACATTTCATCACCTTAATCGTCCAAGATTGTTATCATCCAGTAAGTGGTTGTATGTTAATCGTGTAAGAAATCATATTTTTTAGAGTAATATTGTAGGTACAGGAGAGACCCTTGTATCATGGACCACTTATTTTTATTGTCAGGTTTATTACTTCAGTAAAGGCAATTTGCAGGTTTTTGGGGCTCTTAAGAGAAAGTCCAATTATGTGCATATTATCAATAATTGTTGCATAATTGGTCATTTCATATTTCACTGTTAATGTTTGATTATAAAGTAGTTCAGAGGCTCATAGTACAGAGGTAACTTATACTCAGTGGTGGATCCAGAGGGAGGGAGGGAATGGGGGCCATGGCTCCAATGGCTCATTGCTTGCTCTAGGTACAAGGTGGCCAGAGGTACAAGAGTTTACCCTACTGTTAACATTTCATTGTTGTTTCATGTAGTTTATATTTTTTCACATTTATCAATTATTTTTTACAGCTGTGTATTTGCATTTGCTTAGCAAGAAACTAACAGATGGAACTGATAAAGAAAAGAATACTGTAGTACAAATGGTGTGGGCTTTAGTAGCTAACAACCAAAAAGCTAAGCTTGTTATGAAGAATTGTGGAATAGCCAACAAACTTCAGGAAATAGTCAATCATATGAAAGTTGTATGTGAAAGCGGCGAGACAGATTTACAAATTGAAGTATTTAATTATGTGTTAAAAATTATTTATTCTGAACGAAAGTTAAGAAAGAGTTGAGAGAAGTGGTATTTTTATAGCTACTGTACATTTATAATTTTACTCAAATGTTTAATACTTTAATTTAAGTTTTGAAATAAAGAGGAAGTTATTAATTCTAGTATGTGTCAATTCAATGCCTTTTCAGAATTATCTCATTTTTGTTTCCCCTGAGCGTAATGTTCTTCAAATGTGTTTAAAATTCAAAGAATTGTAAATTTTTTTTAAAGAAAATATTGTTGATTCATAATCAAATGATAGCTTTCCGGAAATTGAAATCATAAAAATAAAAACGACGGAGTGGTAAACAATCTCCCAATTCAAGATTGGATGCTGTTGCTGTGACGTCCTGGTTGGTCATACTGGAGAACATGCACCTGGTGGTTGTTGCTGCAGTTATTACTTGTGTTGTAAGAGTGGTAGTGTGGCGTCATGGCGTCGACTGTGACACAGTTTCCGCCTCCTTCGTATTCATCTTCATATTTCCTTCGAAATATAGTGAAAGAGGTAAGCCTATTGATAGGATAGGTTATTAGACTTTCTGTATGTGACCAGAAACGTGCATTTGACTGTAATAAGGGCTGTCGAAGCCGTAACTTCCATCTGACACGAGATGACTGTCCTGAGCATGGCTGAGTAGTTGTCAAAACAATGCGGTGTTTTCATTAGCGCCGCGGCGTTCCCGAAAATGAAGTTCGCTTTGAAGGAGTGAAACGATTGTTGGGACATTTTGTTGGTAAAATTGTGTTTGTAATAGTGATTTTTTAGCAGTGATATCCCAGTAATTCGATGACAAATTGAAATGAAATGGGAAAGTGGTTGTGGGATTCACGATGACAAAAAAGTGTTTTTAGAAGTTTCGACCCAGTCTTAGTGCCCGCGTACTTGGGCGCATCTGCCTCAAGCTCCCTGGGCCTGTAAGCCGGCTGAGTTGACCATGCTCTTTGTGAACATCTTGCGGTTATGTGAAATAGTAATTTTTTAAAAATAAATTAGACCTTCATGCCCTAATAACTTAGTAACACTGAATCTACGTATCTCAATGACATTTGACACTATTCGTTGGCCTATCACAATGTAAATAAAGTTACTTCGGTTCTAAAATCTCACCATCGCATTTAGTAGCGAACAATGTTCTCAGAATTACCGTTACAGAAAGTGTAGAATAAAGTATTTACATATCGTTTCAATTAACACAGAAGTTTAGATTTATTTCCTTCATTGTATTGAGAAAATTGTCCGTTATCAAAAATTCCGTACGTTTTTTCGTATCACAATATTTTGGTAGCCTAATTGTTTAATTGAAATAAAACCCTCATACGAGCGAAAACAGTCTTTTGATACGGAAATTTTTTCACAAAAATATGGAGAGTGTTTTTGAGAAAATGTTATGAGAGCTTTTCAGGAAATGCGCTTTTTTAAGCTCATTTACAAACGAAATATTTTGAGAATCTGTGTAAAGATCATTTTGAGCATTTGTGTCTAGAGATTCATTGAATTAAAAAATATAAATATTAAATCAGAAGTAATTCTTGAAAATTACCCAAGTATAATTGGTGAAACATCAGAAGTTTCAATCATAATGTCGCTTGTGAATTAGTGCCGTGTTGTGCTCTATTCCTTACAAAAGTTTAAAGAACAGGTTGGAGCAGTTTTTGAGAATATATTTACCAATTTTTTTTTATGCTCCCTATTTCTCTCAAGATTACGCATCAGACCTGCGTCATTGCTATAAGCACACATTACCATATTCGAGAAGAATATGTCAGCGAGCTTAATGTCAAGTACTAAAATTATAATATACTTATAAAATTCACGACTAGACCGATCCAGGATTGATAATTTGGGGGATATTCCTCTGAATGGTTTAGGTGTTAGTGCTGTTTACTGACAGCCGTTGTGCCGAAAACCATTTATAACACGTAGGATTAAGAAAACATGGATTACACTGCGTATTCGAGAAAATATGTTGAGATTTATTTGTATATTGAATTTTATGCTTGAAAATCAATCCCTTGAATGTGAGGCAGAAAACGTGTTACTAATTTGTTTGAATTAATTTGCTACAAATTATAGAGGCATTTTCTCTCTCTATGAACCTAGTAAAACGAATTGTTTTTTTCTATATAAATATTCGCCCTGCTCGGCATTACACTTTGTGAGATGACTACTTTTTCAAATATTTTTTGAGTAACCAATTTCAATCTAGGATGTTAATTCATTGTAATCATGTAGAGAAAGATCTGTTAGCTACTCTGGAACCAGTACGTCTATACCGAAATGAAGTACAAAAGTATAATTTAAGTAGTTAAAGTTATGTAGTTATGTTCTATGAAACTTCTTATAAAACGCAATACAAGATAAATATTTTCATATTTTAATAAGTGTATGCGGTTAATTGTACTTCTGCGCTATTAATCAATTTGGAAACGAAATACATGACTATCCATGGTCGTAATTTCCTTAACCAAGATGCGAATTAGGCAGGAGGGGGATGCTGGAGATAGTCACCCCTATACTCATTTTCAGGTCTTCAAAACACAATGGGCTCTTATGAGCAATGCTATTCTTAGGGAAGAATCTCTTGCATTGTTGCCAAATCAATTGTTGCAAAAGTAGAAAAAACATAGTTTTGAAGAGAAAATGACGAATACGACGGTAATCATGAAAAATGTGTCATTCATTTGCATTTTAAATAAAATAATAAAAATGCTGGTTTTCTACGGAACTGACTTTTTAAATACTTTATTCAGGCCGTTAAAACATATCAAAAAATTGGTGGAATTATTTTGAAAAAAAAATCGATCATTTACTTAAAAATGTATCTCTTAAAAAATGAATTGTTAATAAAAATGTGTGGATTTTTAATTTTTACTTTAAAATATATCGTCGCTTGGATATTTTCGTTCTTGAAGCTTCGACGGACACTGGACGAAAAGACAAGGCACAGATGCAGGATTTGCAACCCGTAGGTCTGAAAGGAATTATTTGTTTATATGATGTCATCAGCAGGAAGGGGCCATCTAAATCAGTACTCGAATGATGGCAAGAAGCCCTGTCGAGAATTTCGCCTTACTGGGTATTCTGGTCAGTCGATTATTGCTGGTGGATGTGCAGTGGTCAAGAAAAGTGGGTACATAATTTAGCCAATCGCATAGTGGGTCAATTTTAAGAGATCAAAATGGATCGCAAGGGAAAAGAGTGAAAGAATTAAAAGTAGTAAAAAACATTTTCAAAAGATTGGAGAACTTAAAAGGAAAACATCAAAAATCTGAGGCAATCGCTTAAATGAATTTTGCAGAGCAACAGACATCAGCAGACATTCTATCTTTAGAATGAAAACGGAAAACGAGAATGGAGAAATATCGACCACGAGGAAAATAAAGTTAACTAAAGTATAAAATCATTAGGGAAATAAAGTACGACGATTTTGTACATATGATACGTCTCAAATTCCATGCGTTTCTAGTTAAAAAATTGTGTGTAATGAAAGATGTTAATGATGAACATTTAAACAATTTCAAATATTCTACATTTTATCGCTTATTGATAGGATTTGAATATGAAAAGTTAGAAAAAAAGACAAATGATATAATAATGTGCTGATATTCGTATTTACGAGGAATGCGACAGTTTAGAAATGAGAAAAGGAACATAATGTACTAAGATAAAAGTTGGATAAATGTTGATCATAGTATTTCGTTTAGTGGGTAAATCAGTATTTGACGGCAAAATCAACAATTAACATTTTTTTCTTTCTTGTTTTTTCAGTTTATAAGAATAGAAGTAAAGTGTCCCTGTATATGAGATATTTACGCTAATGAAAATATTACGGCTAAAATAATAAGTGTGCGAATAAACATTCTTTTCAGTAGATGCATGTACTGAGAAAGGTGGCCGTGATTTCGGAGCGAGCGGGCAAGCGAACGTGTCGCGTCGGCAACAACGCGCAGATTCTCCACAAGACCAATTGTGCCTTCATAACGTGAAAAGCAATATAGAGAATTTGGTATCTCATACTGGGAAAGTATTGATTTTTTCCTTTCAGGGACATTTAATTCCTATCTAGGTGCATAATTTATGATTCCCAACCTTTTCATGATTTATTAGAGCAAGTACAGTAAATGAAGTATTCCCTTCACCCGTCGCTTCGGCGATTCGCGCCCCCCCTCTCGATTTGATCAGGGTTGAACATTTCCTCATGGAGAAAATTGCTAATCCTTTAACAACGATTTTTCGCACTTTTCCTTTGGTAGCCACCTATAAAAATAAGTAAAATATGCTTTGAAACAATCGGCTTCTGAAAGATCTTTACCGCTGTCCAGTTTCAACTGTATTGAAACTATGGTTAATAATGAGTATATAATTATTTGCTGTCCGTATTGAAACTGACGGAAAGGATCAAATCTGCCTTTCTTTCGCATAATCGTCGCCTTCCTATTCCTCTTCTGGGTCGTCAAACTGTGATGTTTTCATTCGCCGAGTAAACCATAGAATCTTGCAATTTTGGAACGATTCGAATATAAATGTTCTCCTGGAATATATGGTAAGTGCGCTAAGCGTGAGTACAAATTTAGTACGTTCATCATGGTGACGGATCCAAGAGATTGGCAAAAATGGCCACGTCCCCCTCAAAGCCAAATTGTTGTGATTTTACTCAATTTGCTCGAAACATTTTCCACATACCAATCGCATACATTCACATGAGTAATTTCCATTATAAGTATTTTTGTAATTCAGACCAACATTTGTTTGAAATATTTTCATTATTTAAGAAATATTTAGAATTGAACTGAAATTGCTTCCACCTCTAGTTCAAAATATTTTCTGGTTTCACCTCCTATTCATCAGAATTTAATTAAGGAAAAGCGATTAAATCTTGTATGGGGCATTTTTCTATTACACAATATTTTCAACAAGTATGATTTGTTACTAGAATTAGCTGTATCGAGTCTTCTTACACGAGAAATTTGAATGTATTATACGCTCACGTTTTCTTGAGCCCCGACATACCTATCCCCACTCCTTTGCTAACATTAGTTGAATTCAGAATAAGTGATAGCAACAAGCTTTGTTGACTATTTCTGATGACCAGAAATGTTTGCTGCCAAGTAATAGAAACGATTTTACATCGAAAAACTAGCTACAATTTCGTATAATAGTCATATCAACAAAATAATCAAAACCTCCCACTCCCCTCGCATCTAGCGAAATGAGAGCTCAAGAAAACGTGCGGGTATAATACATTATTCGTGATTCGTTATGTGAATACAGAGCAAAGTCACCAGTTTTATCTTTCTTCTCTCATTTTTGTCTTGGCCTTCTCTTTCTCCTCCTTTATCTTCTTTTCCTTTCTTCCGTCTTCTATTCCTTCTCTTCTCGGTGTCGGAACTAATATTAATGTGCCATCTCAATCGCAGGATTTGAAGCAACAAGGAGTGTGTAACGTGTATGTGTCAAGGAGGATACAATAGGCAGAGAGCAATTCAAATCGTTCAGCTAAATTTATTATATCGATGAGATCCTGTTGTGAGCAGGTGCTGTATGTGCAGAAGTGGGGTGAAGGGGTGAGGATAGGACAAGGAATGGGAAGGAAAAATCGCTCGCGGTCAGTGGGCCGTTTCATATGGTACTGCTTCGATATTCTGGTGTTGATCGGAGAAAAAACGGAAAAGAATCCCAACTGGCCGCTAGAATTCTCCTTCAGGCAGCTATGAAGCTGAAAATCCTGCCACCGTCGGGAGGTGAACCCTTGGACCTCCCGATCAGAGGCACTGTAGTGATATCCCTGAGTCACCTAAGCCGTGCAACTCAAATTAGACGCTGTTTGTACGAAACCTTTTTAGTGTTTACACTTCGTGATCACGAAATAGAGAGTTCAGTTCACATGTTCCTACGTTTTCGATCTCTTAGGGAAGCACTTATTCCGTGTTTGGTAACATCGTCTCTTGAAGTACGGATTACTGTAAGTGATTTCTTGTTTTAAGCAGTCACACATTTCTGATAGTCATCTAAACCTGAAATTTTGATAATAGTCAGTCTACAAACCGGGGAAGAAGAGATGAGTACTCTCTTATTTGAGAATAAGGCTGTTTGAGGCTACGAATCAGAAACGAAGAATTCTTAACGACCACTGATGATATATTGAAGGCAGGTTAACGGGGCTTGGTCAGTAGAAATAAAAATAATCTACAACATGGTTGTTTGCCGACGTTTCGGAAAATACATCTTCAGGGCTGTGTAATATGAGAAGGAAACAACACACAGTTACAATAAGACTACAAAAACATGTCTAATACAATTTATATATCTGGCTACAGTTTGTAAATGTGTTCAACTGTAGCCGGATATTGTAATTGTATCCAACACGTGTTTTTTATCATTACATAACTTTATACTATGTATATTATTCCGTATATACGTATGTATACGAGAAAGTAATAAGAATAGGTTGTATTGACATGGGTGTATTTTGTTGTTATCAATTACAAGGAAACATATTGAAACGTACCCACACACTCACTATATTGGCGTGTGCGTGGAATTTTCCACTACGTTTCGCTTATCTTTTAAATTAACTTGAAGATCAGATTAAAAAGATATTACTCGTAACCAATTTCCGAATTTATAAATAATTTGGGCGCCAGGAAAAGTTACACTTGAATCCCTGATTATCTATTACTGACTTTCGGATATATTAGTAATAAATGTAAATCCCGCTAGCTCGGTCCACGGGTTCTTATGAAATAACTGTTGCTACTTACTCCTTAACCAATTACTCAATCTGCCATCCATACGGGGTGGCGAGGAATCTGAAAATAATTCTGAAATGTCTACTCTAGAAATGCATGTAAAGGCAAATGGGAATCAGCTTTCTTTCAAACTATGAATTATAATTTATTATGAATGCAAAAGTTATCAAACTATCATTATTACAAATTATCGTTAGGTCATGACCATTTTTCTCGTTATTGCCATAACAGCGTTATAGAACCTTTTAACCTTTCTTGCCTTTTCGCGCGCACGTCGCTTGATGTCGCCACGAAGGGTAGACCGATCTTCCTTGTTGAAGTCCACGATGATCAGCGACCAAGTCGAAACTTCCTCCAAACACTTCACAAGCACTGCCTATACTCTTTGTCTTGCACCTCAGGTGGGCACCTATTTCAAACTGATTACCTTTTCAAAGTCGGAATAATATCCATGTAATATTTTCTATCACCTGACCTAGCAATTCACAATTCACTGGTAAAATTTCTAAGCCAAATCCTGTAACTCCACCGCGAAAATATTCTAAGTTTACTTTCCAGTTCACTCATGAAAATATTACAAGTCCGAGTTTGCAATGGTACAACATGTAAATTTTACAAGTTCCAGTTACACACATAATGCGGAAATATTCTAGGTTCAAGTTCAATGTTCACTCTCACGAAATATCACAAGTCCCGATTTGATAATTAACCTCAAGAAATTTACTATGGTGCCCCCGCACCTGTCTCAGAATGAACTCGCGTTGCTATGGTGCCTCCTGTGTGTTTACCTCCCAGCTCTCACAGTTACTAAGGTGCCCCCGCATCTGTCTTAGGACGAACTCTCGTTGCTACGGTGTCATCTGCGTATCTGCACCATAGAACCTACGTCTTTTGCAAAATCTACAATATTTCGACCTTTATTTGCCTAAATAAACGTCTGTCATTTTTGGTATGTCACAATATAGAACAAGTGATGGAGGATAAGGTCTTAAAGAAAACGATATTTTACAGGCTTAATATGGAAATGGGAAAATAGGGAAGAGGGTTGGGTTTAATATGCGTTTAATCTTCCCAACCGTGACTGCACACAAGACATCACATCCAGTCGCAACTCAAAACAAATTTAGTGTTTTAGATTATGAAACAGATTTTTCTCGTCTTCCTGATCCTCACAACCCTTCCCTACCATCGACAAATACATGCACAAACCTAAGCAAACAGGCTAGGAAGCGCGTCAAAACCAAAACACGTAAAGCTACGCATCCTGGCCCACTTGAAAACGAAGACATTTCTACTGAGCCGAAAAAAAACGTACTTATTTTAGCTGACAGCCATGGCCGCCATCTTTCCTCCATTCTCAGCAGGAAGTTTCCCTCCAACTACTCAGTCTCATCTATTTTTAAACTAACGGGAGGTTCGCAGACGTGACTGCAGAGTTGGACACCTACATGAAGACACTGACCAACCAGGACACAGTCATTATCATAGGAGGGCAGAATGACTAATTTGGGCGGTAACTTTACCTGAACAACGTGCAAACTAGTTACAATGTGCCACCCAAAATACTAACATTGTAGTCTCGACTCTGCCCTTCTAGAACAACAGACCAACACTATGCAGCGAGATTAATGCACGCAAACCAACAGTTAAAACTGCAACTGAGAGAAACAAATATAACACTTTTTGAAATTAATTTCCTCTCAGCGAAACACTTCACCCGGCATGGCCTCCACATGAACCTTGCTGGAAAATATGCAGTCTGTAACAAGCTTGCACAATACATCAACTCCAGTCCTACACAGTCTCCTCTCAAAAATCCATTCCTTTCACCTTCCTTACGTTCTCCACTCCCACTTTTATTTCGAACCCTCGTACCTCTTCCTCTGAACCTACTCCCGTTTTTCCCATTCCTTTTTCTTCTCCTTCAGGTATATAGGCATTGCCTGTTAACGCCTCCATTCCCGTTTGGTCACCCCAGCTCTTCTCCGGGCGGCCAGGATTTCTTCGTCCTTGTGGGCGGTATTTTAGAATTCTTTTCGGCAGGCGATTATTTTGCATCCTTTCAATGTGCTGCATCGAGGAATTTTGGAAGTAATTAATTTTCTCTTGAAGTTTACATACACCAAGTTCTTAACGAATTTCTAAATTTTTCTTGTCCATCAGCTTATAACCAGCTACTGATCTCAGAAATCTCATTTCAGTACGTTGTGGTCTTGTGCTATCTTTTTTGGTCATTGTCCAATTTTCACTTCCATATAAACAAGTTGGGATAACTTAATACATTATAGAATTTAATCATGGTTTCCTTTCTGACTTTCTTTTTCAGGGTTCTCAGGATTGTTCCGTTCATACGATTTAGTCTTTCAATTTTCCTTTGTATATCTATTTCCCCTCTATGACATTTTGTATCCTAAGAAATTGAAACTTGAAACTTGTTCTATAGGTGAATTGTATACAACCAATTTGGATCTAATCGGTTCCATCCCTTCAGAGGCCATAACTTTTGTTTTTGTTGAGGATATACAGAGATTGTACATTTCGGTTACCTTTTGTAATTCAAACAGTGCTGTTTATTCATTTGCTATTATAAGTTGGTCATCCGCGAATAATATGGTCATTAAGTTTCTTTCTTGTCTCGTGTCATGGCTATAAGATTTTAGTCTGGATATCCATATATTTAATGCTTCATCTAAGTATAAATTAAAAAGAATTGGGGACAGACTTCATCTTTGCCTTACTCCTTGGTTTATTATCTCTTTCTTATTCTCTTGGCCTTTTATACAAATTTCTGAGTTACTATACATGTTCCTAATGACCGAAATCAGATGTGGTGGAAGACCTTTACGATAGGGTTCGAGTCTCGATGGTGGCACGATTGTCCCTACTGACCACATATTTGGTCAAATTCGCCACTGTCTAGAGAAGAATTCTAGCGGCCGACTGCTCTGAGCGGTAGTTTTCAATGGTTTATCCTGTCAACACCAAACGAACCGATGCAGTAACCAACGAAACAGGCCAGGGGCCGTGCGCGATCTTTCCTCCCTTTTCCTTGTCCTATCCTCACCCCTTACATACTTATATTTTACATGATACACGTGTCACACTACCACACATATCGGGAGCTTAGAGTTTTTCCCGGTTGGGGCGGTGCCCTCTCTAATGGGAGAAACCTGGTTGGAGAAACTCCCGCAAGCCGACATATAGGGGGCGCCGGAATTCGCCATCTCGCGGGGAATGATTATTCGGGATGAATGACCTTAGCCGTTGAAGCGCTCGGAAACATCAATCTACCTATCCGCCCGTCCACCCGCAGGGGGAATCACGATGGCGTAGGTTGTCGAGGTTTCTGGTGGGAGTGTCGTAGACGACCACCCCGATCCTGAGTCACGCGGCGTCGTTCACGTCGGTAGCCTGAAGGTGCAAGCAGTGAGAAGTCGATGCTAAGCTCCTGGTTGGCTACCCACCGGTTGGGCCTATGGCGCGTCGACCTTTGGGCAGGATCGGGCGAAGGATTGTTTGTGGAGTACTCCGGATCCCACGTATAGAAGTCCGGCGGGAAAATAATACCACCGGTCAGGTTGCCCAGATTCCGGCTATTCCCCTCGTCGATAGCTTGAAGGTGCAGTCAGTGGGGAGACGGGATGGGGGCTCCGAGCCGCCGGGACCTTAGTTCAGTTGGGCTCAGTGGCGCGATCGTCTGGGCAAAGAGGAGGGAACTTGTTCCCGGCGCACGTGAGTGGCGCATTGATTTGACTCCGGCACTAGCCTGGATAGCTAGGATCTCTGAGCTAGTAAGGCGGCCCTTTCCCAGGCATTGTGTGGGGAGGATGCCGTGACAGTAAACTGGGTTCCGGCTGTATCCGGACATCAGCCCGTCGGCGTGCTTGCTCGTCGGTGGGGGGGTGCGGGAAGAAGGCAAAAAGCCATAGGTGCCCCAGGGACTTGTCCTCCTGATGAATCAAGTTTCATGTGAAGTTGTAGTCCACATGGGGTTCACTACTATCCGTCCGTTCATTCGTTTGTCCGTCCGTCTATCTGTTTGTCCATCTGTCCCTGTATGTCTGTCTGTGAACAGCGCGAGCTGCTAAACTGTCTGCAGGATTTTCACCAATTGAAATTCATCGACCGATGTGGGTGATGTCGCGCTCCTTGAATTGGAAATAGATATTTTCAATTTTGTGGGTAGATACTTAAATCTCAAGAAAATTTTCAAATTCTTCTTAAAAATGGCTCCAAATTTTTGAAAATTCTTTTTATGTAATAGAAAAAAGTATGCTGATAAAAATAGGTCAAATCTGATTTTCGTTAAAGTGTCTGAAGTTTCGAAAGTTGCAAAAGTTTCAATTTTTTCTGCTTCCTCCTACAACTACAGAATTAATGCCAGAGACTTTTCTGAATGAAATCTCTTTGTCAAAATTGGATCTTTAAGTGAGATTATGTACAATTTTTTCAAAATATGAGTAGTTTTCGTGTAATTTGGGAGTTATAATCTACTAGTAACATAACATAAACGTCATTTTGATGTATTCTTGTCATTTTCCAAAAGTTACTACAAAAGTAGATCATTCTCAAAACAACCATTTGTCTTCTAGCTGTAGATACACTTCCAAATTCTCAATCCTTTTTTTTAATAAAATGGTGGTTTGAGATGCACATGACGGACTGGAAAAAGTTAGTAATTTTCTCTATTGTTGCTCATTTTTCATAAAATTACTTTTAATACTATGTGTTAGTCAAAGGGACACAAGGACTACCTCTAGACACAAGGAAGAAGAAGCAGTGGAAACTGGTCAAAATGGGAACATAGAAGGTGGCACGAGAAGTGGAAGGCATGGTTGGAGGCATCTTATGATAAAAGACCGGAGGTGGCCGCTTTATGTGCAAGATGTTCCTGACGAGGCACGTTTGTTTTCCAAATGTAGCCTTGTAATTGTTAAAACAGATCAAAAAACACCAGGAACGCGATCCTAGACCCTGCCAATCAACAAAATATAAATCAAATTCCCGATAACATTCCAAAATTTTACCAGCAATTAGAGGCACCACTAAGTCGGTTTTCAGGCTTCGTCTCTAAAGTTCCTAACAATGAAATCGCTGAATTCAAAGGTACTGTGACATACCGATATGTCACATGAAAATAAACAAACATTTATTTGTAGACTATATGGTGGAAAATGCATTAAGAGGTGGCTGGATGCCGAAAGTAGAAAATTTGGGATTGGGCGAAGAAGTTTAGACGATCGAAAGGTCAGCTAGACCAAAATATAACGAACGCATGGATTGGCTGGGTGAGAGAAGGACGGTCAAGTGTTATGAAAAAAGAGAAGGAAGGGATACGAGGTCTTCGAGGGTGAATCAAACAGGAAGATTTGATTCTGACCGGCATCGCGTGTCTGAACTGATCGTAGGTTCGTGAGAGGGAGCGAGTGTAGTGCAGATAGTCAGAGTCGGGTTATCAGATCGTGAAATTTTAAGGACAGTAAATGATATTGCAGATATTGCATGTGGAAGTAATATTGATGCATAAATTGGGACTTTGTCGGGAGTGGTAATCGAGTTATAGATTTCGGGACTATGTCATAGGACGTAATCGGGACTGATAATTTTGATAGTTTGAGACCAGTTTGGATAGGGGCAGAAGAGGATTTCTTGGGACTTTGGACTACGGCAAGCTCGCAAGATATTTCGACTGAGAAGTCTACGAGGGACATCAACGAAGAATAGATAAGTTAACCGCGGTATAAAACTGTAAATTCAAAGATATATTTATCCAAGGCACAACTTAAAATCATGTTGTTAAATTCACTAAATTGTTTGCTAAATAGGTAACAATAAACTTTGTTAAATTTTGTTCTTCAGAAAAGAAAGTGATCTTTCATTTAGTCAATCCAAACAGTAATGAACTAGGAATAGAATCATTCTATTTCAGATTCCCTGCAGCGCTGTATAGTCTGCGGATCCTATAATCCATTATAAAGGTAATAAGGTTTATAATATATCGTGACCCATTGACCCAGCAAGTCGGACGCTAAGATCTTTGCCAGAAATTAATGTAGAGAAATTTTGTATATCTCAGTACGGATCTTGATCATTGGTTTTTATGTAGCCGGTTGTATCATCATAGGAAAGATTACCACTCTCACTGACAATTTGATAACGAATTTAAAGAAACATCTAAAGATAAAATTAGTGAACGGCGGTTTGAATGAATCGTCTCTGGGTGTCAGACTTGTAAGAAGGAATCGTGGTTTTTCACTAGATCAGGAAAAAATTATAGAAGCAATTTTAGAAAGGTTTAAAATGAATGTCACCCTGGAGTAATGGGAGTAAAAGGATGATTTTGAAAACTTTGATAAGGTCAGCGTTAATTTTTACCAAGAAATGGATTGTCTAGCATACCTTGTGGCTGCCACTCGTCTAGATTTGGCATACACTTGTAGCAAATTATCACAATATGCGAGGGATCCGAGAACTATTAATTTGCAAGGCATTAAAAGAGCATTGAGATGCTTGAAAGAGACGAAAATTATTAAATAGAAAATTAGCGAAGAGCAAGGAATTCTGAATATATACTCGACGCTAGCTGGTGCGTTAGTAAAGATAGTAAATCGTTTGAGGGGATATACGATGATGCTACGAAAATTATTGGTTAATTGGAAATGTAAGAAAGAGAAAATGGTCACATTATTCACAATGGTCAGAGGTGATTGGTATTTGCGATGCGATATGCGAGAAGTGGATTGTATCACTCATCGAGAACATCGGCTTCGAGAAAGTGGTTCGTTGACCAATACAAGTTTTTACTGATGATAAATCAATTATAGACTTGGCTAGAAATTTCAAAATAACTGTCATAAATAAACACATATGAGGAAATCTAATTTCACGAAAGGCTTTGAAAGTGGAGAATTAGTTCTAAAACATTACAGATCTTACGACATGAATGCGGATATGATCTTGACAAAAGATGTCGGCAAAATAGTAATTAACGAAACGAGTGTATAAAGAGGGGGATAATTGCATGAATGGTATGTTCAAGGAAACGAGTGATGATAGCAAGTTTTCTTATATACCATGAGTGCAAATTATCCCCCTTTATACACATGTTACGTTCAGTATCGTTCAGTATTTTTTCGTTTCCATTTACGAATAATTCAATTTAAAAAAAATCCAAGTAGATCTTTTCCACACGCGGCATGCATTTCATGACGTATTGCTTCTGAAAAAGATCTATATTAGTAGGCCTTGCATTGTTTTTGTTTCCACAAAATATCTGCAAATACTGGAAGGCACTAAACATATGCGGATAAAATATTCGAAGCTGACAAAGTCATGAAAACATTATTTCTCACGAAAAAGTAAAACAGGTAAGAGAGAATACCACATGTATAAATATTGGGGGAAAAATACTCACTTCTGACACAATTTTCGTATAGCATACATTTTAGAACTGGTAAACACAACTGACGTTTACATTTTTTACATTCGTAATCCTAAGACCAAATGTTTTACATGTAAAAAATTTTATGTATTCACGTTAAATATTTTATGTTGTTCCATAAGTCTTAACATTTTAAAAAAAGCTTAACATTTACTTCCCCAATTTAATTTTATTCATTCGTTGTTTGTATGCAGTTGTCGTAGGTACGTAATATGTGATGTAATTTTTACTGTCTCGTATACGTACGTATATACGGAGTAATATACGTAGTATAGAGAAAGTTATGTAGTGTTGCGCAAAAAAAAAAAAACGGTGAATTTTCGACAGAACAAAATCATTGCTGGGCTTTGAAAAGAAGATAGTGGATAAATCCAGTTGCTAAATTACGAGAAAAAATCCTCTTAACACGTGGTGTAGCCAGAATCCCAGGTTTGTGGGTCCTTGATGCCGAAAAATCAATTGAAAGCAAAACGTCCGTCCGTCCGTTTGTCTGTCTGTCCCTCCGTCTGTGAACACTACTAGCGCCTAAACCATTCGTACCATCTTTTCCATGCTGAAGAATCCATTGTCTATCTCGCTCTAGTTGAAGGTTTGAGATTTTGAAAAACATTCTTTAAAATTTGGGGCTACTTTACATGAAGGTCCCCAGACATTTTCAAAATTTTCTCAATTACGGCTCCAATTTTTTTTCTTTATATTTATTTCAAGAATAGAGTAAAATACACTTCTAAAGGTAGCATAGGTCCTATTTGAACGGTTAACTCTGAATTTTCGAAAATTGCAATAGTTTTAATTTTTTGGCGTCTTCCTACAACTATAAAATTGAAGATAGAGGTTTTTCATTCATATAAAATTTTCGTGCAGTAGAGCGTGAAATATTTGCTATTTTAAAAAAAATTACAAAAAGAAGATTTTCTCAAAAACGGCTCCAAATTTATTCTTTAAATTTTTGGTGGGGTTAGTGCCAAACGAACCCTATAGGGTGCGCAAACGCCATGTTGCTCTATTATTTTGTTTTTTAATTATAAAAATGTATTTTACTTGTCTTTCACGTTGGTAATAGTAACATTAGAGGCTATTTATTCACGTTATTGTAACTATGAGTACATGTGCTTTAAATAATGTCAAATAAGGTTTCTCTAAAAGTCAACAGTTTTCTGTTAAAATGAGCTCAAAATTCCACATTTTCAGAAATACTCAAAAGCCATTTTCTCAAAAACGGCTCCAAATTTGTTCTTCACATTTTGTGTACGGATAGTAAATATTAGACTGTTTAAGATAACACAAAATTCATTTTGGTGTATTCTTTTATTTTTTCAAATTTACACAAATGTCATTTTTGTTAAATGTCTCACGCCTAAAATATGTCTCACGTACGAGAATGTCTGTGCCATCCTGTAGCACCTCTACTTACTTTTTCGTACACATATGTATATACGGAGTAATATACGAAGTATAGAGAATGTTATGTAATGCTGCAGAAAATAGATTTCGAGATTTAAACAGAATACATGTTTTGGGGTACCTGGATACCGAAAAAGTGTTTTTTTCAAAATGTCCGTCCGTCCGTTTGTGAACATTCCTAGGGCCTAAACCACTCGTACTCTTTTCCAAATTGAAGAAACGCCGGTCCATCGGGCTCTAGTTGGAGCTTTGAAATTTTGAAAACCATTCTTTAAAATTTGGGGTTTTTTAATTTTAATTTTTTGGGGTTTACATGAAGACCCCCGGACATTTTCAAAATTTTCTCAAAAGCTCCAAATATTTTCTTTAAATTTTTTGTAAGAATAGAGTAAAATACACTTAAAAAGTGTGATTTTCACAGTTAACTCTAAATTTTCGAACATTGCAAAAGTTTCAATTTTGTTCGGCGTCTTCCTACAACTACAAAATTGAAGACAGATTTTTCCTTCAAATGAAATTTGTTGTCCATAATTAGTTCATTTATTAAGGTCATGTAGTTTTTTTTGGAAACTTTAGTAGTTATCGTCCGTGCAATTTTTTTTTGTTTCAACTTTTCCAACTGATAGTGGTGATGGCACAGTTTTATATGATAAAGTTCATTTTGATGTATTCTTTTGTTTTGTTTTTTCAAAAATTACGCAAATGTAATTTTTTCCCACTATCTTTTACACCGTTAATACGCTCATTTCAATGGATTTGTATACATAATTGAATTTGTGAGTGCAAGTTCTTCAATATACTTCAAATGAAGGTTTACGAAAACGCTTACCGCCATTTTCTGAAAGGGGCCTCAAATTTGTCAATGAAAATTGCAGTTTAGGACGAGGTTTTAACCTTCTTCAATATTCTTAAAATAATATTTCGGTTCTATTTGGGAACGGAAAAGCTGAGAAAATAAAAAAAAAATGAACTTTTGCCGGCGATAGATTGCAGCAGGCAAGAAGGAAGAGCAAGACTGTACATCACATGTCCACACCAAGGAAATTAGAAAACTTAACTTCGAGAAAGTCTGTGCCATTAGTTTGTTCATGTTTCATGACCGACTGCAAATACCTTTGCTACGTCTGTGTTATAGTTTCTTAATTACACGATTTCGCTCCTTTTCGGAATTCTGATTGGTAGATGTGAGTTTTTAATTGCACGCGTGCTATTGACATAGAGATAATCAACGATTTTTCATGGAATTGATGAGGATATTTAGTTAACTAAACGAAAAATACTTTAAATCGTCGTATGTTATCGTTAGGGATGTCGGTATAAGTAATTTTTTCGTGCACATACGAAAGGGGGAGATATATTAGTAATCATGTATTATGGCATGCGATAGGTTTAGTTTGGCACGTTAATGTGTTGTACGAAGAGAAACAAAGGAGTGTTAGTGATAGTAACCAAGTTGTTTTTCTGCCTGAAATAAAATGAGTATTTTCTCACCAAACCACGTTATATTTACTGGATCAGAACTACAGTATATTCGTAGATTGAAAAACTGAGCTTATTATCTAACAGCGTTCCACGAGGTAGGGAAATAGTGTGAGGATGGAAGAGGAGAGGAAGAAATGAGAGGATACTGAAACTCGGAGAGGAAGAAGGTGCGTAAAGTAGGATTAAAACATGTTAGGGAGGAGATAAGAGTTAGTTTAATTACAATTTAGTTTAATAGGGAAAGGTGGCGAGGTGTAAGAGATGCAGATGTGAATGAGGAGTATTAATAAGGAAAGCTGAGGAAATAAAGAGAGGAATGCATGAGGGGAGGATGAAGTTTTTAAAAACTTTTGTAATGATGTGAGTGAATATGTATCAGCTTTGGCTATAAAGTAAGGCGAATAAATAAATAAAATGTCGTCTTGTTCAGTGGCCTACGGAGTCGCTATCTATTGGCCTCTCAAATACTGCATATATTCGCTTATCGAAACGACAGGTCACCTGTACAACATTAACACATCTGCATGTGGACCCGTTCGTCAGGTTTTTTTATGCCCTCGCGTTCGAACAATTTTTCCCGCCGAAAGTTTTTTGTTGTTGAAATTTTAACCCAGTTTTTGAACTTCCACTCGGCTTTCGTGCAGTTCGAAACAGTTCAAACCAAACCCATCCTTCTGCTCCCGTGACTGTACCTCTCGTATTCTGCTAAGGCTGCTCCCTTCTGTACGAGACTCAAGGCAGCCTTTGTTTTTGTTTCATCACCCCGCAAGATCATTTAAAAATTTTGCACTGATCTATTGTTTGTCCATTTTTACCAAGTGCTACTGCTAAATATGCGACCTCTGGGCCCTAATAAAAAGTTCTTAGTGCCAGACATTCGATATAAAGGGCGAGAAATACTATAAAATTCGTGATATAATATATGATGTTAATATTTTTGTGTTCTGGAGAACAATAATTGAATTTACTTAATTTCTCAAGAAAAATATTGCCTCAGTTTTCGTATATTCTGTTTTCAGACTTTTTCGAACGTATTAATCAAGAAAGTGGACTCCACTTCACTTTCTATTTTATTCAAATAGCATGTGAAAATGGAGGACATATTTTAGGCCTAATTTTGATAATGTCATTTATTTCAATCCAAATATTTACGAATGTAATTGTTTGTAATTCGATAGATATTTTCTTCTTTCAATACTCTCGAAATTTGACTCTGCGTTGCGGTTTTATACAGATTGTGTGCGTGTGCTGTACAGTAATTCGAAACTTTCATGAAGAATAACTAGTGGTTCAGCACATACTTTCTCGCATTATTTATAACTGCCCACATTATTTCCAGCACATCATAGAGGCAAGCAAGGATAATTTCACATAAATTGAACATCCAGAACTAAAGGCCATCTAATTACCGCATTATGAGTGTATTCGAAGTGTCGATATCATTACCTTATGCATATCTGTATACACATTCCTTCCGTCTTTAATAAAGTTGAATATACTATTTTATTGAACGTAGAGAACAGTATGTAACACTAATGTTAAGTAAGTAAAACCACTTTATCTCATCTCTCCCATCATGTTGCCATTCAACAATGAACTTCTCAAATATCCATCAGTGCATTGTTGGCCAATGCAGCGTAAGGCGCTAATATAAAATTATCGTAATTAAAGTTCATACAAAATTATGATATTCATTTGTTTTCAAATTTTCTTTCGGATTACATTTAAATCGTATTTTTTAAAGAGAAAATATATTTGGGCTAATTTCAGTTAAGATGTGAGGATTGCTTAAAAGAAAATACATCAATAAATTGATAATGCAAATTGTAGAATATAGTAAAATGCGACTTAATATTGGGATTTTCCATTGTAAATTATAAAAGCTTTAGTTAGCCCGAACGCAGACGTTCGCGCGCTTTTTAGAGGATCGGGACGGTAACCCATAAATCGGCACCACCGCGCGCAACCTCCAAGCGCGTATAAATCTTGATGGATAGAAATTAGAATCGAATTAATATTGGGATTTTCAGTAGTAAATCATAATTAAAATTAAATTAATTATTTTTTGTATCGTTTTGATTCATTCTTGTTCTACGAGGATTTTTCTCGTGGCCTGTAGTTGGTCACCTGTATAATTAATGTACAGTTGATGGGACACCTGTTTCATTAATTTCAAGCAGTATATTCGCGAAAACTACCATTTTTTTCAAACAAATGTACTGATAAATGACGTTTTTCAATGAACTGATTTTACTCTCTCTCCCTGAAGGACTTTCTTAAGAAGAGAAAGGTATATAATGCTGCGGGAAAAGCGGCGAATTTTCGGTAGAAAAAACTTATTGTCGCGTCCTGATAACGAAAACGTGGATAAATCCAGTTGCTAGAAAAAATATCCTGAAACACGTGGAGTATCCAGAATCCATGTATTTTGAGTCCTTAATCCTGAAAAATCGATTGACGGCAAAATGTCTGTGCGTTTGCCCGTCCGTCTGTCTGAACAAGACAAACAGCTAAACCATTCAGCCGATTTTCACCAAAAATGATGTTCCCCAATTGATGTCGCGGTCATTAGAATTTGAAACCGATATTTTCATTTTGGGGGGTACTTTACATGAGGCTCCTGGGACGTTAAAGTTTGAAAAAAAAATCCATTGCTTGAAACTATCTTATTTTCGCGCCAAATATTCTACGTTTTCAAACCAGTTTTTCAAAAAATGATGACTTAGATGTGTAAATTCGAAGAGAAATTATGGTATAAACAGTATTACATAACCATTACTACACGCGAGAACGTACGAGGTGTTTTAACCCCACTAGTTAAATGATGGAGAGGCTGTATTTTCATATGAAAACTGGCGAAACGAAAAATCCATTTTATTATTATCCGCTGCTTCCTCTGTTACGTGTGCGTTTTCAACCCTGCTCTGAAGGTGGTACTAGCCGCGCGATGTTTCTAATACCGTTGCGGGAGCGTTAACAAATTCTTGGGAAAAATGTGTAACGAATCTTTCAAAGTTTCCCATTTTCATTTAGTAATTTAACGCGGTGATCATTTATACTCGGTTACATATATCGTATGTGTCATAGATGTAAAATCCTTCTCAAAATATGAAAACTGGTAAGCGAACACATAAATGGTACACATAATGGTGCTACAGAATGGCACAAATATTCTTGTAGAAAATTTACTAATTTCCTTGGTGTGGGCTAGCTTTACGGTCTTGCCCCAACCTCTTGGCGGCTGCCATCTACCGCCGCCCTAAATGCATTTTTATGAAATTTCCCTAATTTTTTCGGTTTCCTAACGGTATATTCGAAATATCTCTTTTAAAATATTAAAAAGAGTAAATCCTCGTTCTATATGGAATTTTCGTTGAAAAATTTGGAGCCGGTTTTAAGAAAAAATCCTCTAGTGTAAATACGAAATTTCATGTAAATGCGTCATGATAAATTGTCATCGCATTAATGTACTGTGGTTTAGTGTAGAACGAGAAAGACCATTACTTTAGTGGCCAAAACGAGATGATTTATTTTTATAGTATCATTACCATATTATTGCATTAAACTTGACGGGTAATTACGTTTTCTTATCATTTTAATTCTCTGTTCTGAAGCGTCTTTTATGATAGGATATCCGGGTTGGTTCACTTTGGTTTTGAGTGCACTTCGGAAACCCGACCATCGTGTGTGTGCGCGTTAGTATATTCCGCTCTCATTTTCTTAAGTTATGGAGCCTCCCTCCGCTCTCTTTTGCACTACGTAGATGAGTAGTTACGAATATATTATAACGGAACGTCCTCGGCAACATTGGTAACAAGAAATTGTTTGGGTGTGAAATAGAACTATTTGCAACGGCAAACGAACCACAAATTTTGTATGAGAGTTCTGTCGCCGAAACCCTCACTTATCTCTGATCCAGCAAGATGAGAGCTCGAGTAAATGTACGCGGATAATAGTTGTCTCGTACGATAAAACGATTCTAAGCGCACTCATCTGAAATTCATTATTTTCAGTTCCTAACGAAGAGGCTCACCACTAATGGATCTAACACTGAAAGGAAAGCAGATGATTCTCCCTGCGAGGCTATTGAGGTAAGTAATTACATTTTGTCAATTTCTTTAAAATGACGGTTTGTAAAGTGGAAGATGAGGGAAACGGGACTCGATGGCATCTTGAAAATAGGGAAAGGAACTACAGTTCTTAGAGTGTTTCAGGGCATAATAAAGACTTTTCTTAGTAGATATTAATCTTAAAAGGCGAGGAATATTAAACATTAACGTGTAATCGGGCTTGAGGTCCTTCTTATGATTCGACACATATCCTTGGACATCCGCTAGTAATTGAAGTTCCATGATACTTCGTGTTTACTCGGGAATAGTTGCTGTTTTCTGTTGTTCTTCATCTCGCTTCAGAAAATACAGTTTGTCTCAGAATAAATGTTAAACACTTCTAGGACATCTAGAAAAGTCGAAGACGATAGATTTATGCCAATGAACACGAGTCAGAAATTTCCTGTAACTCAGTCACAAATAAAGCATATGCCCGTGATAGGCAACTCTGCGTCGGAATTCGGGAGGTACCGACACGGAATATCTTTCTGCATCTATTTATTTATTTTACGTCAGAAAGTTAGACTGTGTGACGTGCTACGGGGAGAATGAATTCTGTGCACGTTTTCGTAATTCTGTATTCCCTACCCTAAGCCATATACTACTTGAATTTTGAATATAGAAAGAAAATGAGCGTTGTTTGCAAGGATTGTTAACAAAATATTCGCTCCGATGTAATAAAATATATTTTCAAGGGTAAATCAGCTATAAATTTGCGCTCCTATCCATCATATCCTTCGTGAAGGAATAATACTTCCTGCCGCGACAACATGGAAAACGATAATTTGAAAAACTATGTTTCTCACTGAATTCTAGAAGACGTGCACAGATAATAAAGTTACATTTATGTCTAGAAGGAAAACAAGGGTCCATCTCGGCATTTGCTCAAAGCGTGAGGGAAACTGGACGAAAAACATGATCGAGATGGGGGTCATTGACCCAGAAGCTGTGGTACAATACATGTTACAGATTGTTTAGAATTATACAAAAATATTTAATACATTAAATATCACTGTTAAAATTAATGTCCTTTTGGTACTCAGTATAGTCTCTAATTATATAGAAACAGTTCTGCAACAGAAACGATTTTACTTGGGATTTAAACTTTTCTATCGAATTTAATTGTTTAATGTCATCGGGCAAAGTGTTGTAAAATAATGTACATGTATTGTATGTGAAATTTTTTGTAGTGAGCTGTTGATACTGTCACCTGATGAATATGATTACTACGTCGAGTGTTATAGTTATACACATCGGCATTTTCTGAAAATACTCGTATATTTCCGCCCCTAAGGAAGTTATTTTTGACAAAAACCACTGATTTGTAAATTAACAGACAAGGTAATGGTAAAAATCCTAGATTATTAAAGATAGGCTTACAAGAAGAATAACGTGTGTGGGAATTGGTTATTATTCGTACAATTCTTTTTTGTAATCTAAAAGTCTGGGAGCTATAAGATGTATTACCCTAGAATATTATGCCATATCTCAGGCGGGAATGAACATTCGCGAATTATACACAACGAGCTGTATGAAGGCTGACTGAATTTGAAAGAATTCAATCAGAACGGAATCTGCCGATCACTAGCTGATGGGGAGTTGCCTAACAATCAGGGGCAAATGTCACATTCGCGATTTCGTGAACTAATGACCAGTAGCAGCAAAAGCATATTTTGGGTGCCACGTTAAAAATACCAATAACGTCTTCACCTTTTCTGATTTCGCTAAAGTCATATTTGTACGTGGGCCTAACCTTCGCTCGTTTACTATACCACAAAATATTTTCGGGATCATGGGGATGGAATCCTCAAATCCTAAATGGGAATTTGGGATTTGAGGATCAGACGAGCACGAGGCGGTAAGGGTAGGAGTGGGATCTGGTTGGGGAGGGAAGGAAGGGCGGTCCGTGACTGTTTGAGATTCCGCCCTGCCATCAGACTGGGATACATCGGAGGTAAACGCGGAAACGATCAATCAGTCTGGATCTCCAGATTTTTCATCCAGACAGTTGAGCTGGCCTTTAAATGGATAGAATATTCAAGGCTCGAAACTAGGAGCTCCCGATCTACGACAATTTTAGTTGGAAAGCCGCAACCATATGCTACTGCAACCGGTAATAAAACATATGAATATTTCTTCTGAGACAATTTAGAATCTTAGAGACAGATAATTTGTGATGTGTAAAAATCTTCAATTTTAATAATATAAGCAATAATAATAATAATAATATTATAATGTGCATATCGGCCATTTATAACCATGCCACACGTTATCTTCCGAAGCCCAGTCATATTTATCCCGGAGAGATTAATGGGTCATTATGGGGATCAGCTTTTCGGCTGCATCCCTTGGTAAGGCAAAGTTGTTGCCCCTTGAATTGTGAATTATGGGGTGATGATGATGATGATGATGGGGGGGGGGAAGGGGCAATCCCAAATACGATCATGCCTACGCAGGACTCGAACCTGCAGCCTCCTCGGCGCAGACGACGGCTGCTGCAACCGTCCGCGCCTCGGGGGCCGGCTTATGATTTATTTTCTTCTCTTGTGATTCTCAGCAGCGTGTGCTGGGTTCAATTTGCCATGTCCTACCACGTTAAGGAAAGAGCTCGGTCACTGAGGAGAGAGATTTCACTCTGATCTGCAAGACCAATATGGGGGCCTCATTTGTGTTAGTTCAAGAACTTGCGATCTATATGACGTGCTTGAGGATCACTGCTTTCTGCCCGTAATTTAGGAGTCGTTAAGGTAATCTCATTTTTTAAAGATTTTTCTGGATTTTTTTTGTTACTACACCTTCAGCCGAAATAACAAGTGAATATGTTGTTACACTCTGTAGTTTTCACAATTGTTTTTTTTCTAGAGTAAGATCTTGATACTTTGTAATTGTGTCGGCCTGTTTTCTTTATATTGTGTGTCAATGGTACGGCAATATCAACTTGCATAGCCTCTTTCTTGTTCTTGTCAATTAAAACTATATCTGGTCTACTAAAAGCCATAGTTTTATTTGTTAATATGGGTCGGTCCCAGTAAATAATGGTATTATTTGCTTCCATTACAGGTTTAGGTGGTATACATGCTAGGTAGTATTTCTTTGATCCCCGTGAATAAGCTGATAAGTCATGAAAACCTAATTTTACAGGAGAGCAAAAAACAACTTTCAACTGCTGCTGTAAATCAGGGATTTACTGCATTTCATCTTTGTCCCTATGTTTCAACACAAGGCCTATCGTGCGACAGCCAGTCTTCTTTCATGGGTGAGGGTGGGCCTCTAGACACATCGCGGCGCGGCGTTCGAGGAGAATTCCCATTTTCTCTTTTAGTCTGACACTAGCCACAACTTAATTTCATGAACTTCTCGTGTTATTGAAAGAGCATGAGGTCCGTCAATTATGGACAATATTAAATGCATTGTTTATGATGTTTGGAGAATTTATTTTTATTTCATGTGAAGTTCGTTGATTCAAAATGTACATTTAATAACACCTTTCTGTAAAGTTGGCCGTTCTGGAAGGAAGACTCTTTCTGATTCTGACGGTGTGTACATCTAGTGAATACGAGTGTTTGTGGAAAATTTCTCGTTTTTGCGATGTATACCAGGGTAGTGAAATTTTGGAAATAAAATAATTTTATTTCTGAAAAACGTATCTAAACAAAAGTAATTGTTGCAAAGTGCTAAAGTGCAGTCACCGTATTTTCGAAACCAAGTTGTTTTCTGTTTTGTAAGAATTCTGTTACCGTCAATTCTCTTAGTGCATTTCTAGTACAGAAACTCGAATGCCCATTGGACAACAAAGCCAGAACTTCGTGGTGAATAAGCCAGCATCGCGAGGTGAATACAACTGATATGGACACTACGCTTCAAATTTTGAAAGTATGTTCCAATTTAGACTTTTATTCAACGTAGTTTTAATTAATTTTCATGAATTGTTTACGTTTATTATAGTGTTCTAAATTTTGGATATTACATTTCCGTCATTCGATGGAGCTGCAACCTCCAGTTTGTTGAGGCACCAGCTGTCACTGGTCACGGAAACTTCAGCAACCAAAGTATTTTCGCGTCAGCACAATGAAAGTCATGCGAGTCCATATTCGTAGATAAAGTTAATTTCCTTTAAATAAGATTGTCGGCTGCCTATGTCCCCGCGTTGACCTTTTGATGGCGTATTTTCTTAGGTACGTCCTCTCCAAGTGTTTGATCTGTGCAGTGTCGCACCGGTTATCTTCGTTTTCTGGTGGTATGATCTGCATTTTCCGGTGTCATCATCTGCATTTTCATTCTTGTCTAATCAATTCGCAGATTTGGATCTCTCTGGAATCTTTCTCGTGGTCGTAATAATACACCTACCTCCTAACTTACTATATTTCTCTTTCTCTATGTTGGGCTCTTTGTGTCAAAAGGTTAAACCATCCACACTTGTGAACTCACTCCGCTTGTATTCAAGCAAGAGTTGGTCATTTTAAGCATATTCTGGGTTAATCATGAGCTCTTCATCAAAAGTATTCACGTTAATAAACTGATAAATATATTAACATATATGTCTCCTGTGATTATTTCAACTAACCTTCTAGCGTGAAAAAATGAGACAACTCGACGTATTTGATTTTGATCAGGGATCTCAAATCACTGGTATAGCGTGAATGACCACACAACTTGAGTTATCTTGTTAGGGTTTCTGATTTTAATAAATTTACGTGATGTTCGTAATTACACATATCTATTACTCATCAACCAGAAGGAATTGAACTTATCTGGTTATTCGCAAATGTAGAAAATCTTTCATAGAATTCAGAAGTATAAATATCTCATTTTCAACAAAGTGTCGACTTGTCAGCTTATTCACCGGGGTCAAAGATTTATAATCCGGTGGAGCTCTACTGCTTAACATTCCATGCTTGAGAGCTAATTGTTGATTGACAATCGTAGCTAGTTGGTTGTGTCTCCCCAAGAGCTGCTGTCGGCAAGTGCAGTACATCCAGCCATTATACTTGTATGATTGTTTCACCACTGGTGCAATATTTCCTGCATTTGTCAACCACGGGCATGTTCTTGCTGTTTTTCATAGTTCCTAGTTCGGTATACTCTATCTTGGATTGCCATTATAAACCCCTGTGTTCTTGGCATAAATAGCCGTCTGATAGCCGTTGCAGTGAGAATGGTGTTTCAACTAGAGGTTCATGGATAGCTTTAAGAAATTTGCCTTGCATTGCCTTTTGTTGCCAATCTTCTAGATCTGTTTGAATTGTCTTTTTTGGTGTTATTCCTGCTGCAGTTGCTGTTGTTCCTGTGTTAATAGGTACTCAAATTTAGTAGAGTGTAATCATCTTGTTGTACAGCCATTTTCATTAATGAATCTTCACACGAGAGTAACTTATTACTTCATTTTTCTCTCTTGGTTTCTGCAGAGATTTTCAATGATTAGCAGTCCTCTCCCTCTTTCTCTTCGGGGGTTGGTATAGTCCTTTAATAGACGAGTTTGTATGGAGACACCTGGATTTAGTAAGCAGCCTTCCAGTCAATCTATTTATTTCAGCGAGGTCTGCCCACGACCACATGAGAATCCCGGAAGAATAGGAAAGTGTAGGAATTGACCATGAGTTAATTGCTATGATTTTTTCATTTAATGTAGTGTTCAGAACGTTTGTAACTCTTGATCTATACTTATCGGTCAGAGCTTTCTTCATGTTGGAATGATCTATACGACTCCAAATTTTTTCTTTAAATTTTTGGTGGGGTTAGTGCCCAAACAACCCTATCCGATGACATGAACGCCATATTGCTTTATACTTTTGTTTTTTCGAAAATTACCTCAATGTAATGTTTTTGACTTTTATCTCACGTCGGTAATATTTACATGAAAGGCGAATCTTAAATATTTGTTTTGCATTATTTGCATTTGATGTTTGTCTGTGAAGCGTTCGTCCAAATGGGGCAGGCGAACATCATTAGAAGTTTAATTATTGTCTTGTATAGGGTTACGGCATTGTTTAAGGAGAGGCTGCTTTTGTGATTTAGTAGTGGTTTTAGCTGTATTTAATTTTGGCTTGTTGAATTTTCGTTGCTATGTGAGATTACTAGGTTGATCTTGCGTCAAAGTTTAGTTCTAAGTATTTAACAGTTTGGTTGTATGGGGTCCAGGGGATTATGTTGTTATTAATTTGGAGTGGGCTGGGGGTGGCGAATGTTCTGAGAGAGAATATTTTGGCTGTTGATTTTGACGGGTTGAGCTTGATTTTCCATTTTAAGGACCAATCTTCTATGTTTATCAGGAGCAGTTGAATTTTATTGCAAGTGTGATTTAATGAATGGTTGGACATGAATATGGCAGGATCGTCAGCAAATTGTGCGATATGTGTGTAGGGAGAAGTAGGTATATCAGATGTGTAAAGGTTGAAAAGGGTGGGTGATAGGGGGGATCCTTGGGGAAGTCCTGCTTTTATTTCGCGGGGGTTGGAAACGTGCTTCTCTACTGTTACTGTAAATGTCCTGTCTGTTATAAACATTTTAATGATTTGTAGTAGGTAATTTGGAGTTCTTAAGGTTGTTAACTTATATATTAGGCCTGGGTGCCAAACTCTGTCGAACGCCTGTGAAATATCTAGGAAGGTGGCTACTGTGTGTTGTTTGTTCTGGAAGGAAGTATGGATGTGTTCGGATATTCGAAGTAGCTGGTGTGAGGTGGATAATTTATTGATGAAGCCAAATTGGTGTTTCGGTCTGGGATATGTTTAGATGTTTATTGAATATTTTTAGTATTATTTGTTCTAGAATCTTGGATAGATACGGGAGGACACTGATTGGTCTGTAGCTTTCGGTATGGTTATAATTTTTATGGGGTTTGGGTACGGGAATTATGTTGGAATTTTTATTGGATGTTATTGGATTGAGAATATCCTGTTCTGAGAATTGAATTGTATATTAGTCCTTGTAGGCTTTGTAATGTAGGCTATTGTAGGGTTAGGCAAGTTTTTTAATTTAATATTACTATTTTATCGTGGCCAGGAGCTTTTTTAAAAGGGAGGTTTTTGGTTTAGTTTTTAATTTCATTTGGGGAACTGTATTTTATTCTATGTGGTATATTATAATTGGGTGCTGATGCTATTTGTGATATATCCATGTGAGCAGAATGTGTGAGAGTGCTGCTAGGAGTGAACGGTTGCGCAAAATAATCAGCCAAGGCTTCTGCTTTCTCTATTGGTGAACATTTTTTTACCTGATGGCGTGTTTAAAGATGGTATGGTTGTTTTCTTTTTCAAGATATTTTGGTGAACTGACAAAGCGAATTGTTGGATGTACTCAATGATTGTATTAGTTTATTATAAGTTGAGTGGTTAAAATCTATTTTTGCTCTTTTAGTTATTGTCGTTAGTAAGTTCAGTTCTTTTTTAATGTGAGGCGATTTTATTATACTCCAAAGTCTTCTGGTATTGTTTGTAGTTTTGATTAAGTTTAGAATAGACTAGGTAGTTTTGCGTTGGATGTTTTTGTGATGTAGGGAGGCTTGTTGTCTTGCAGGGATTTGACTGTGTTAATGATTATATTATTTAAGTATGAGATTGCTTGTTGAATTTCCAGTGGGGTATTTAATATTTTAAATCGAGATGTTTTATTAGTAATTATATTTTTAAACGTTTTCCAATTAATGCGTGTGTTTAATGTATGGGTGGGATTGTGAGGGGGGGAATTTGTTGGGTTGAAATGATGACGGGTAGATGATCTGAATCCAATTCGAATATGGGAGAACTCTGAATTTTGACATGTGTGTTGGAGATTGCACTATTCAATATATCCGGGAATTTGTTTTAGTCGTGGGGAGCACGAAGTTGGGGAGTGATAAAGTAACCAGGTGGTTGTAGCTGACGGTACATCTCAACCGGCGGAAGACGTCCATTGACTCCGGAAGGAATTAAAAGAGGAATCCATCTAATGCTTCTGTGCGGTAAACTTTTTATGAAATTCCATGGACCTGAAATTTGGAAACTACTAAATGAGACCTTTCACAAGCCCCGAATATGTTGATTAACAGTATTTTCATGCAAAGCACTTTCTGCTTTGTTTACTTTTTGTTATCTTTTTTAAAAGGGTTTTTTAAAAGTTTCGTAAGCATAAGTGGGAAGCCGGATTCATGTTAACTGTCATTACGAACGTCGTTATCGTCGACGACGGGGATTTAGTGGAGCATTTGCTACTTTTCCGTCGCTTAATAATTCGGCCTGGATTTCATGAATTCATATTTTCAAAGTAAATCGTATTCACTGCACACGTGTTGTTAACGCGGACTTTATAGTAGTAAGAGAACTGAAGTAAGTGCATGAAACGAAGACAGATCACTCAATAAAGTATAGAAACGTCTGAAGGTTTGGAATATCTTGTAAGTTGTGAGACATTGACAGGTTTTATGCCAAATCTATCTCTGACTGCAGGTCTTTCGGCGCGTTTTCTTCTCCCCTTGTCTCAGATAACAATTGTTTTAGCGGATTCACACCTTTGCTGATGATGGCCTGAGAAGAGTGTAGTTAGAAATTACTGAAGCTGAGCGTTAACTTTGTGGTTTTGAAGTTGTTTCTTACATCATGTTGAAGGTTCAATAGAAAATATTGAAATTCGAATGTTTGATCTTCTAAGAGTTTTGCAGAAAAATAATCAATTATATGAGGGAAAGTACTAAGCATGACAAAAGGATGCTTTACTGTAGAAAACGCATTTTGACCATGCAATATCTTGGTTCATTAGTTTGTTTGTATCTTTGTCGACATTATTTCTTTAAAGATGTATGGCAGTCTGAGAAAGTTGTTGCAGCGTCCGTCTTATAGTCTCCAACCCAGAAAGAACAAAGGTTTAAATCCCTACTCGAATATCCATAACTGACAGTCCGAAAGGAATGGCATAGTGATCGGTCAGTGTATCGAGGCGCTCGCGATAACGACTTATGGATGGTACACAAGGAAAGTGACATCACAAAAATTCTCATTTGGCTGATCGGCTTTCATCTAATTGGAACAGTTTTATCTGCAGACAATGACGATATGTCTGGCTTTATATCTCGGCTCTTTTGTGAGCAATCTTTATGAATTTTTTTATAGTGGAAAATACTATTTTCTGAATATATTTATTTACGTATTCTTTTTTTAAAGATTTTTGAGATGTGTTACTTTTCGGTATCGTCTGTTAGGAATCACCGAGTCATAAATTCGAAATTCGTCATCTGAAAAAGCAGCGCTTCCAAATTATATAAAACTACAGGCTTAAATGGCGGGACAAGTAGTTTTACCAATTCTCAGTAGAATCTGAGATGAACTTTCACTTCTCAGGCGCGTGAAAAAGGATTCGTATAGTAGGTGCCATGTAGTGGTTACCACTCGGGAATTAACTTTCTGGTTTCAATATCATGATTTTTCAAAAAGCGATATTGTGTAGAAGAGTTTCCAGGCTCAGTGTTAGTCCTCGTAATTTTTACGGAGTGAAATGCTTTGAGATCCGCGACTCAGGTGATTTGGTAGGTCTTCTAGGACTTTTCACTTGCGTCTGGAGAATTCGCGCGCGTGCGCCAGTCCCCCTAACCCATGGGCGTTCACGCGCGCTCTGCCGCAGCTATGACTAGTCATCGCCGTAACCATCACCGTCTCCATCTCCGGTGCCCTTCTGCGACCACCTAGCGTGGACGGCGTGGCGGCGTTACCCGGGCGTGCAGGCAAACCGGCCGTCGCGCCATGCCGCGAGTCAACCCGTAAGCACGCGGAGGTCAGCATTGACGTCAAGCGTCACGTGAGAGGCGCGCTGTGCTGCGCTGCGCCGCCCGCCCGTCCGGGCTGCTCCCGCCTCGACTCCGTCGCCGTTGTTGTCGGAGCACCCGGCCCCGCCTCGCTCAGCCCCTCCCTCCTTGCCCCGCCTCACCCCGCCCCGCCCCGCTCCAGCCGCGTACAAGGTGGGCTGCGACGCGCCGCGCCCCGCCCCGCCGTGCCGCAGGATGGGTTCGCGTTGCGCGGCGATTGCGGACCGCCGCCGCTTGCTGCCTGCTAGCTGCGGCGCGAGGATCCCACGTCCAGCTGCCGAGTCGCCATCGCAGCTCGCCTTGGCGCACCAGCCGCCTCGCAACGCGACAGATTGACGGAGCGGCCCTGACAGAGGCCTTGTTTAGTCTGACGGGCGGACAACGAAGCGCGTTATGCGTACGCACGGTGGCATTGAACTCGCTGCTTTTACTGCCTGTGCTCTGTTTCTCTGGGGGTGCTTTTACTGGGTGCAGATTTTGCTAGGCACTGGGCTGTAGGCATTTTGGGTTATATGAGCCAACTCTGTAGACAGTCAACGGCGTAGGATTTATATAAAACTTTAAGGCAAGTGATGATAAAACCTCTCGAATATCGATTATACCTGATTTTTTTTATCTTTCTTATTAACATGTTTTGGTTTGATTTCTTTCAAATCGGGGTTGTCAGTATGGGAAGGGATGGTTTTGTTTCATGAATTTATTATGAAGATAGTCTTGCGTTTTTGCATTTGGGACCTTGCTGCGGCAATGCCTTTTCTCGCCTCCAATAAATCTTGTGGTCTGCCTCGTTTTCGACCGCGCCCATCATGGCCTGGCACAGTGCCTGCGTTCGATGGTGAGAGTCCGGTTGTCATTGGCTGCAGAGCGCAGGTGGCGTTCTACACGCTGGAGATGCGAATTTCGCGGACGTAGCTGACCTTCCTTTCGGATGAGGAGTGCTAGGCGGGTGGTCGCGTTTTTTTCTTCCTTCTCGAATCGAGCTGCCCGTTGTTCATCGCTTTGCGCGGGCTTCGTTGCTCTTTGCTTGAGCGACGATTCTCGGGTCTCGATGTTTGTGTCTCGAAGCTCATTGCTTGTTACCCGGACCTCGTTTGTGTGCGCTTGTACGTTATGTGTCGTTGCTCGGTGTTGTCTCGCTGCTCGTGACGTGTTGCTCGTTCTTTCTATCTCGAGCCTCGTTTCGGATCACTTTACTCGTGCGTCATTGGTGGTTGCTCTGGTCTCATTACTTGTTACTCCGATCTCGTTGCTTATTACTCTGGCATATTACGTTCCGTGCAGTTGTTCTTAGCTCTGGAAAACGAACGTATGTGGACTTGCCAGAGGTTGTTGGACTCTCCACAACCTGCCACTTTTACTTACCACAAACACTTAGTTTCAGATGGTAGGGAATCGTGTGTGTGCGCATGGGAGGGTCAATACCGAGAACAGATAATCCTGTCACAAAGAGGACGAAAGCCGTTATTGCTCAAATTCTTTTGATGTCTCTTGCTGAAATATTATGGAGAAAGTCTTCGTCTTGGGCAACAAGGGGTCTTCGAACGCGAAGCGTCTTTACAGAGTCGTTTTGTTCCGACCAGTTGCTTTGATAAGTGATAAAAATGAAGCGCATATTTGAGATCCTTGATATATGTTTATTTATTAGGATTTTCCAAGTGGCTACTTTTCGAACACGAGGGATACTACACTTGCGAACTCCTGGCCCTAAGGAGATCGCGAGTACGTCAAGGTACGAATAGCCTTCCCAAGACAGACATTGATACGCACGAGCCTTCGAACAGAAATGCAATCAGCAATTTTCGGCCAGCTGGGTTCACATTCGTGAGATAAACCGTGGTGAATTCGAAGAAAAAAGTCCTGTTATTTTCACCAGAATTAGTAAGTACTTTACTTCCTCATACACCAACTATGGAGATTGTATTGTATTTCATATTACTGAAAACTCGTTTGCAGTGTTGCCTCTTTTTTTAATTTTCGTAATACCAATCACCTTATCATTTTTGTAATACCATCAATTGACGAATTAAGTTCTTCCGGAGAACCGACACAAATCCTATCTATGTGGAACACCGTTAAGAAAAGTAACGTTGGATACTGTTAAAAGAAACCTTCAGATATTTCTTTCTAGACATTAATTGAACGAAATACAGTTCAGCCTTTGAAATTTCGGACCGGGTTAAGTGGCCCCGGACATTAGTTATGTCACTGCAGTGCCCTAGACACACTTACATTTGTACACAAATACTGTACATATACAATACTATTCACACACACACACACACACACACACACACACACACACACATCGGGAGCTTAGAGCCTGTGCAGGTGGGGATGGTGTCTCTCTGGTTGGGAAACCCCGCAATGTGACCTGCGAGTCGGCGCCGGATCTCAACTAGTGGGGGGAAGATCACCGGCGTCTCCCGCGATAAAAACACGCACTGCACTTTCTGGACTTATCACCTTTGCAGTTGTCGCGTCCGGAAACCAATCAATCAATCGATTGAAATTTAAGAAAACAAGTTAAAAACGTACGTAGTGGGTGGGAAAGTAAAATGTACATATTAATTATTCTCGGTCATCAAACTATTAATATGTTAGGTTGTTAGGAGGTCTAAATTTTGCTTTTTTTAAAATTTTATTCCGCTTGTAATTGTTGGCTATGACACATCCTTCTAAGCCATTTTGAAGTCAATGCAAATATTTCAGTTTTAAATGTATTATACCTAAGCCTTGAAATTTAAGAGTTTCAAGAAGGCTTGAATAATTCATTTGCGTGAAAATTCAGACATGATCTGTACCATTTTAAACCTCATTGCTTGGGGGTAGTGTTGGTGGGAGGGAAAGGATATAAAACAATAGAGACTCGCTGATAGAGATTTGCACATGTTTAATACATATTATTTATTCAATAAATATATTTTTGGGGAAACTTCCTTGGCTTGAATGAAAATTATTCAATAGAAATTCCTGTATAATATAATCAATCTCTTGTAATGTCATCAATTTCACATTAAATGTGCATGAGCGTATAATATAAAATTACCTATATTAAAAAGGATTTCGTCCCTCTTAAAATGCTCATCGGTTCCCGTTTTCTGTCGGATCGCATTAATTCGTAAGATGTGCTGTTGTATTGATTTCTTCGCGGGCTGCGCTTAACATGAGGTCGTAATGCTCAGTACATTTGCTTGCTCCGCGTCCATCGAGTTGTGAATTTAGAGGCGATCGCGTGTCAGCCTCCATCAATACAATGAGTGCGCCCGTGACACCTGTGCAATGGGCAGACGTCCTTCCCGCCTGTTTGGTGTGCAAGTCCTTTTATGAGGCTTGAAACAGCTTTCACCTTTCTCATTATCTCCTTACTGGCTGTCTACGCTAAACAACACTCAAATTACCCTGTTAGTTTCAAAATAAATTATTTTAATTTTGTTGTGTAGCCTACTCCCTTGTACGATTCTCGAGGATTGCCAACCTTGAAATACACAGATGCCGCACAGATGGGGAGCAATTCATAGTCAGGTGTGAAAAATTGTTTCTTTTAGTTTTTAAAGGTTTACGTGAAATGTGAAACTCGTCAGTGATATGAATAAGCTGTTTAAAAAGAAACTATTATCATTTACATCAGGTCACCGCCTTCTAGGTCCTCTTATTCCATTCAAACCCATAAATAGAGTAGGAAGAAAGTACAAAAAGAAATAAAACCTTATTTTACCACTACGGTTTTGAAGTTATACAAGTCGAATATGTAGCACATAACTGGCGCTCGTAACTCTCGAACTTTTCTGAGTATGGCCACGGAGTTCACGCATTCCTCAGCAATGAGAGCTCGAAATTGGAAACTGAATTGGTAATTCAATGTGGTTAACGAATATGTAACATAGCATTGTGTTGAGAAGAGGTATTCTATTAAACTAATGGTAATAACACACATTATGTGAGGGTACAGAATACTGATATCAAGTTAGTTAGCAGTGAAACTGTGGTTCGTTGAAATCTCTCCTCTACGCTGTTGCCTACCTCGCCACAAGAAGTCAGGTGTAAAAGCGCCTGTGGAACTTACTTGTGAGGTAGACTAGAGATGCGATATTGAAAAAGTCAATGAAGTTCGTTATTATACTCGTTAACATTTTTGCCTTTGTTGCGCTGTACTTGTCCTTCACTTTGCCGCTCCAGCATATCTGATCGGGAGGTCGTAGGATTCGAATCGCGACGGTGGCAGGATTTTCGTCACTAGCTTGACAGCTAGGTCGAATTCAGTCGCGGCTCGTGATTTTCTAGATAGGGAAGGCTGCAAATGCATTGCATTATATTGCATTGCATTGCCTGCATTGTATTTCTATTCATAATCTCTTCCGATACAGACTCAAGGGAGTAGCGCTCCTATAGCATATTGGGAAAACAAGTTGATGCGCAATTCTTCTCGCTGAGCTGCAAAGTAATGCTCTCTGGTGAGTACGCCCTTCTTCAGACCCTACGCCCCACCCTTGAAGGCTGCCTGGCCACAGCGCATGGCGGAATGAAGTGAGAGCCAAACGCTTTTATCTTCCCTGTCAACAGCTTCAAATGCGTTACGGACGACCGTTATCGAACTCACAAACAAAAATTTTGATAAGACTGTTACATAATGCAACTCAGCCATTATTAATACATAAATACATTTATAAATATATTTTTCAATTTCTTTTGCGGGCGATTTCTACAGGAGAGGCTCCGCCTTACAGCCTTTAATGACGGGCCGCGCCTGGTCGAATTCAACCGCGCGCTCTCTTGAGAATTCTAGCAGCCGGCTGCTCTGATCAGTAGTTTCACATGGTTTCTTCGATCAATACCTTGCGAGATGCTTGGAGAGGGAAAACCTCGCAAACTGACGTGTAGTACGGAGCCGGATCTCTCGTTCCGACGGAGGAACAAACACCGCCACCTTCCGGCTATAACACACACTACACTCACGGGTCTAATGGGTGCTCTCAGAAACACTAAACACGCCCTCACTCCTCTCTTTCATACGACCAAAATGTTTTAAATTCTTTGTCATAAACGGTGCTTAGGTTTTGACAGCTCTATCCCTGTAGAAAAATAAATTGATCACGCGTTGTACTGATTGTTTCCTTTCACGTTACTAATTGTGTTGATAAGCTCGTGGCATGCTATGGTGGTCCAAGGTACTACCCCCAGTATGCAATCTTGTGGTTGTAGGGTGGTTTAGAATGTGTCTGCTGGTGTAAACAGCCATCAGCATCATGGAACTTAAAGTGAACAAGTAATACCTGTAACTGTCGGTGCTCTTCTGCAAAACTGGGAGGTCTTCCATTGAAGGTTACGTGCAAGTCCGTGACGATTTCCTTAGCGGTCTTCCATGATAATAGTAACATTCAGATAGTAGATACCACGGACAACTAACCCATATATCTTAACTACATGTGCTTATACAGCGTATAACACCATTAAAAGACGTAGGAATGACTACAAATAGTAAATGTGTTACTCGCCGTAGCCACCATTACCTTAATTCTTCTGTCGGACTCTATTGTGATATTGATCTTCCCCAGTAGTTCATATTCTATTTTATACAAGGAACTGAAGTATTGGTCTTCATTTATGCGCATGTAATGGATGCATGATTGTGCTATCTACTATCATCTCTTTACCGCTCAATTGATGATAGAAGACTATTTATGCAATATAATGGTGCCTGTTATACTGTCGGCATGCTTGCGAAAATATAATATTTCAGACAAATTACTTGGTATACACTTTTTGTAAATGTTTTATTTTATTTTATTTTCAGAACATTTTTAAACTTAATCTTTTCAAAGTAGTTCACAGTTGCTCATTTAAATTTACGTACGAAAGGAATTTTAGCGTTTCCTGAATTATAAGAGCAGTTGATAAAATAACTTAGAAAAGACAGTAGTAGCCGACCTGGATGGCCGAGGTGGCAAAGAGCGAGTACCGACTCAGCGCTTCGGTCGGAAGGGTCGCGGGTTCGAGTCCCGCCTTGGGCATGGCTGTTTGTCCCTTGACTTTGTGTGTGTTGTCGCGGAGGGCCTCGCGTTCTGCTGACCCCAGATCAGAGGAGCCCGCAAGAGTGTTTGTCTAGTGTATGGTCGAATATGCGTCCCTTCGGGACGTAAAGGGCAACCGGCTGTCGTCTGGATAAAAGCCCTAGGAAAAAAAAAGACAGTAGTATATTAGAAATTCTTTCGTCTCTTTTTCTGCATACATTTTTGACCGCGAATTTGTGACCTCTAAAGGCCTCTAACAGGTGATGAAAAACTGTTGAGAAAACTCGAACGTCTCCTTTATTTCATACGAATTTGCTGGATCTGTAATTAAGAGGCGTTCGTTGTTTTCACATGGAGGATGCTTTTTTGGATATTCGTCTTTTGTGTTTAACCATTAGGCAGCTAGGAGTTTGACCAAAACATATAAAATGTTTTCCTCTGAAAAGTTTGCCTCTGTTTTGTTTGTCAGGTTTAGTTAATTACTAATTACAAAATTTGAAATTTTGAATAAACCTGTAGGTTGCCCACATAATTAATAAATTTAATTTTAGAGTTTTTTGTCATTATTGATTTTTAAATTACGTATTTTGGCTAATTTGTAATTACAATTTAAAATGTATTGAAATTAAATGAAATTTCTAAAATTTTAAAATGTATCGCAATATTGTTACCGGAATCATTTATCTTTAAGCTGACAACTGCCTTTTGCTCCATCAAAAATGGAGATGGGTTGGCCTAGGCTAGGCGCCTTGGACAACCCAGTCGTTTCTATGCCACTGACTGATGCTATTCCCCATTATATAAAGGTCAGAGAATTGAGGAAAAAGAACCACGTAAATCCAGAACTTTAAATTTTCCTATACGCGTCGGAAACATTTATTAAGGACAGATATGTAATGAAGTAATGGGTCTTGCTCTTTCCGTTAAAATTGAGCATGTAGTCACTCCGACATATTTCTTAAAATCTTTCTACAATTCAACTCGCTACTGCATGCTCAAAATGGTTTAAAATGTCTACTTCAAACGATTTTTTAATTATATAATCCTTGAATAAAAATCCGAAAGTTGTCTTACGTTTGTACACTTTTTAATGAGTTTGTTTCGATCCATCCCATAGTTTTTAATGTATTGTTATTACGGAACTGCAGTCACAACCTCAGAAAACGTATCGGCTGCATTGCCGCTGTCTCTGTAGCGACTCTGATCGGGAGGGTCAGTTCCCCGGTTCTAGGGTTCGATTCTAAACGCCCCCGGTTCTAGGGCAAGATTCTAAACGCAAGTGTGAATGGTCAGAATTGAACTGCATATTATGATAGCCCTGTATAGCGCACCGCACTATGATTAGGCCCGACCTCGCCAGCCGACTCTCAGAATTGCAGTGCAAATTCACAATAAGCTCTCAAATGGTTTCCAAAGTCTACAACGACGCTTCGAGTCTTGGAAATGCGCGCCACGTTCCGATGACCTGTAGGCCACGATGAAATGGGAGAATTACAAAAAAATATCACGAGAATCTGTACTACTGAAGCCAAAACGATAAAATAATTATTTATTTATAATATTATGAGGAACACAGGGGGGTGTTTTCCCACCTGAAGTGCCTCACCCTAAACGGTTCGACAAATTCGCATGTGCTCGATATTGTTGCATTGTCCTTCATCTCTCGTGTACCTCTGGGAATATGTCGATTATAACTTGCTATTAAAAGTATCCCTTTTAATTTAAAAATCTGTTGCGGGTTGCGTTTATTGGCAAGGCATTTCAAGGTTTTTGCAGAAGCAAGAAATCGCTAACTAAATCAAATCTTCTAGATGCATGTTAGTATAAAATTGTGAGAGGAAGGTTTATCGCCGACTGCCGTATGCTCTCCTGTGGGTGTAATGATTGTAAGACCCATTTGAAATGTTTTTGTAATGAACTTAATCCTAAAATACTCGATAGAAAAGTCTGGCAAGACCAACATATGTGATACTTGTCGACAAACTGTTAACTTCGAGTGTTAGCGATTGTCAGGCATTGGAATATAACCGATCTTGAGTGTAAATGTGAGTGTATGGACCTATCTCCAATTTGCCAAACTAATGACGATCGATGGACGCCGATGTCAGCACCCTCGGACATACTTCATGTTGCCTGTCAAGGCACCTAGGACTGCTTGTTTCGTAACCCGCCTGCTCTCCAAAAATAGTGCGATGGGGGAGCAGAGCAGCTGTCGCTGTGAAAGGTGACGAGGGTCTGATATAGAAGTGAAAGACAGCGTTTATTGCTGATCAGTCTGCGTACGGAAGGCCGGTAACTTAATTTTCGCACAATACCCCTACATGGAAGCAGGTTGATTTGCAGCTCGAGCGGCATTTGGCGGTTGGGTAGCGGTGACAAGTGCTGCTGTGAGAACGCCGAAGCGACGTAGTTGGCAATTTGACTTTCTCATTTGCGCGGTTTAGAGCAACTTTGCTAGGTTTACGTTGAAACATGGCCGCTGTAATATTAATAGATGTTCATGTGCCAATTCTTCTGAAGCGTGAAACATTACAATGAGTCTCAGTGCAGAATTTTCGTTCAAAAAACACTCTTCATTCTTCTAACCAATACTTTTTTAAACTTTACATTCTGCTCCAGCTGTCCAATATTACGGACTAGATTTAAATAAAATTCTCACTGCATTAAATCCCGTTTTCCCAAATACATTTTCCACACCCTTGAATTCAAACACTAACACACACACACACACACACACACACACACACACATTATACACATATTCCCAATCTTTTAATTAATATTATTTAATTAAAAAAGTTATGTAATGAAAATCATAATAATTCAACTACAGGTAAAAAATTATATACCTAATATGTAAATCGCTGGCATCTTGCCAACAAATTATGTAATATATTTCGTATTCACAACCATGAAAAATTGTAAAAATTCAGCAGGTAGAAATAATAATTTTAAAAAAGCACTCTAATCATACATTTGTGGTGTAATAAAACGAATTAGCAGAGTGTGCACACTTACACTTTGTTTCTTAATGCATTGAGAAATGTCTTGATTATCGGAGATCATGAGACTATAAAAAGGTGGTCACATTTGCAATTTCCGTAGAAAAAAAGAAAATTACTTGAGTTTCTTTTCTCAATCGTTAAAAATTTTAATAAATTATCAAATCTTCTTCTGCAGTGCTATTTAATTGCGAGGACCATATGCATGCTGTAGTGCATTTTTATCTTTTCCATTCGTTTTATTTCCTGAGTTTGAACCGTAGATTCCGCGCCTTTTCCCATAAAAATAGCTACAAATACGAATATAGCCAATGATCACTAGCAGCTCTTACACTCCGACCGGCTGATTTTAGCTCAGAGCCAGCATTGCCGCTGCCTTTGCAGCCACTCTGACCGGGAGGCCGTAAGGTTTGCGTCCTGATGGTGGCAGATTTCGACACTAACTATACAGCTAGAACGAATTCAGCCGCTGTCTGGAGGAGAATTCTAACGGCCGGCTACTCTCATCTGTAGTTTTCCATATTTTTTCTGATCAATATCACCCGAACACCCGACCAGTATACTGACAAACGGCCCATGGATAGCGCGCGATCTATCCTTCCTCTTCCTTGTTGTGTCTCCAACCTCTCACGTACACGTACACTTACATGAACTGCACTGTGACACCAGTTGGGAGCTTAGAACTTGTTCCGGCTCAGGCGGTGGCTAGAGGGAGAATGATCCCACTAGCTGACGTGAAGGTCTGCGCCGTATCTCATTATCTACCGGGCGAGTATCACCGCCACCTCCAGACATAAAAAGCTTTCACTACAGGACCACTGACTACAGCAGTTAACGCGCTCGGGAACATCAATAATTCAATCTTACAATCCTAGAATTTGAGTTTTTTCTATTCTCCTCGCTCCCTTTTTCTCAGCCACGAACTTCTTATTTCGAATCTTCTTTCTTAGCATCCTTCCCCTTGATTGTCTAATACGTTGCTTTTGCACGATTTTGTGTACATACCCGCTTTGAGATTTCTTCTACCTATATTCATTGAATGTGCTCTACTGCACGAAGTCTATAATTGTTGACCGAAGAATTTTGTTGTGTTAATAACTTTTGGCGAATACTTCTGCAGTTCATTCTTCTTTATTTGAGGACATCCACAAGTCAGAGGAGACTAGATAAAAAGATCAGATATATCCGATTTCGTCTGTCGTTCTTATGTCCCTAAATACACGTTTCCGCTCAAAGATAATGGGCAGCCGAGCATGGGACCGAATTTATGCTCAGCATTCTAATGCATAAGTATATAATTTTAAAATGTAAACATTTTTAAAATTTAAAAAACATTTGTTTTCTTTGCGATAGATTTTGATATTTTGCTAGCCTGATAGAATGGTTGCCTGATGTAATATAATAGTTCAAAATTAAATTTCACTCGTACTGAGATGTAAAAATTCTGCAGAAAGGAGGGAATTACGGATAATGACCTTCATCTTTTTGAGGCCGTGCGGTGGAGACCGCTCGCAAATGATGTCATGTTCGGGAGATTTCAAACATACGCTGTGAAGTACGAGTCTCGCGTAAGTGAGATGGAACGCAGGCAGCCATGAGAACGCAGAGTGCCACGTAAAGCTATCTCTTGACGCTAGGTAACATCCATTGGGCCACTAAACTGTCTAGGCGTTGAAGGTCTCAGAGAAAGGGTTTAAGGCTAATTGGCAGTGCATACGCCTTCCGCTGCTGGAACGCGGGTTCGTTCCCCGGCTTCGTCCTGAGGAATTTGTTGTGAACAATCAGGCGCACTGGAAGTTTTCTCATGGTTCGTCTCTCATTCCACCGCTCCCCGTCTCTCATTCCACCATTTCCCATTATAATTTACGTCTTTATCGTTATCAAGTACTCATTAAATCATAATTCTTGGACCCCAGTGACGACAGCAGTCGAAGGGCTTTCAAGCCCCAGTAAATAAAAAAATATATTGATTATGCTAATTTTTCTTTTCACTGCTTGAACTGAAGCAATGCCGTGCTGCGAGAAGCCGCATGCACAGCCCCAACCACCACCTCTTGGCTCCCTCCCTTGCCGCCCCGCGCCGAGGCTGGCTGGCCACCGGCCGGCGCAGAACCGGCTCCAGCGCTCGCGCTGTTATTGGCCGCTGCAACGCACGCTCTCAACTCTCCGCTTCGCTCAGCTCAGCTTCTCGCCGTCCAGCCGCCAAAGGCCGCCGCCACCGCCGTGCAAAAGCTGCTGTTAATTGTGGCCAAGCTTCCAAAAAGAGACTGCGGTTCCGCGCCCCGTAGCGCACCTGGCTCCGCGGCACTGTGATTCGCGCCCTCGGCCGCGCCGCCCGCGCCGCCCGCGCCGCCCGCGCCGCCCGCGCCGCCCGCGCCGCCCGCGCCGCCCGCGCCGCCCGCCAGCGCCGCCCGCCAGCGCCGCCCGCACGGTCGCGATCTTTCCTGCGCGCGCCGCGCTCGGATTTGCTGCTCGCCATTTTCCGCATCTGTCTTCCTGCAGCACCGACCCTCCCGTACCCCGTCTGTGTTATCGGGCGAGGTGTCGTTCTTACTAGCGTCGCCGTCCGTCGATCACGTCGTGCAGCAGCGAATTGTCCCACATCGTCCTCCCGCAACGTCCGCTTCTCACCGGATGTCGCCCGGCGTCAAATGGCGCTGTGTTCCGCTGCCGTTCGTTAATCAGCGACGATCGCATCAGCGGTGGACGGCCGTCGCTTGCCGTTGCCTCACGTTCGCCGCGCGCCGCGCGCCTGCGCTCCCGCCGCCCGCCGGCCGCGACCCTCCCCCTCCGAGGGCGCGCGGTGTCGCGGGCGGCGCGAGGCGGCCCTGCCCCGGCCCGCCCTCTGCGCTCTGCCTGGCTGCGATGGTGAGTTGCCCTTCCGGTGGCGTCCCCGCCCGCATTATCAACTGATGTCACTGCAGTGCCTGTGACAGGGGGTCCTAGAGATGTAGTCTCGACGGCGCCAGGATTTTCAACATTAGCTTAATAGCTAGGTCGAATGTAGCCTCTGCCAGGAGAATTCTACCGGCCGGCTGCTCTGATCGATAGTTTTCCCTGGTTTCTCCGATTAAACCAGGCGAATGCCGGAGCAGTACCCTAACAAATGGGTCACGGTCAGCCACTTTCTTTTCTTTTCCTTCTTCCTTCTCCCATCCACACCTCTTATATACACCTACATTTGTAAATGCACTACACTGCCACATATGTCGGGAGTTTAAAGCTTGTCCAGGCGGGGAGAGTAACTCGCTGGTGGGAGATACCTGGTTGGGGAAACCCCGCAAGCTGACATGATAGTCGTCGTCGGATCTCAAAAAGTAGCGGAGGATGATCACCGCCACCCCCCGAGGAAAATACATGCACTACATGTACGGGACTAATTACCTTAGCAGTTGACGCGCCCGGCATCATCAATTAATCAATCAATCCCAGCACAATTCGCGCATCGACCTGCGTATCCTAGGCCTTAGTAGAACTTGAGGGATGGATCGTGTGAAGGGTTAGGGGTAGTTTCCAGCTCCACTTTCTTTACCGCTGCATAGGAGGAAAAAAAGTTAAAAATCGAGTAGATTTTGATAAAATATTTGTTTAAAAATTGCCTACATTTCACGCAATGTTACGTGGAAACTACTCAGACATTCGAAAAATTGTTCATGACCTTACTTCAAGATCTAGTTATAATGAACAGATTTTATTGACATTTTTTAAAAAAAATGTCCTCAGTAGAGATTTGTAGTTGTAGGAAGGTGCCGAAAAAAATTGAACTTACGCAATTTTCGAAAATTTAGAATGTTACCATGCCATTGTTTGAAGCGTCTTTAGTTCTATCCCGGGGGGGGGGGTTAAAAATTTGAAGTCATTTCTGAGAAGCTTTTGAAAAATATTGAAGCTTAATGTAAAGATCTCCCCAAAATCAAAAAATCCGTTTCAAATTCAGGAGAGCTACGACATCAGTCAGATCGAACCAGGAATATCGATTTTGGTTAAAAATCCTGCTTAGGTTTTAGCGTGGTTCACAGACGGACCGCCGGACAGACATGTGCCGTAAACGTTTTTTCTGTGTTAAAGACCCACAAAACTTGGATTATGATTACACAATATTTAGAGGAAGTAATTTCCCACCTGTAGGAAAAATATTTATCTACTTTTTCGTTGCGATGGCCCGGCAATAAGAGAGATTCTGCCCAAAAAGGCCGTTTTTCCCGCAGCAATACAGTACTTACTCTACACTGCATAAGCAGTATGCGAGAAAGTATCTAGTGATGCTCTAGAATGGCACAAACATTTTCATATGTTTCCTAATCTCTTTCGTCTGGGCTATCATTCCGATTTCGCCTCCACCCTCTTCCAAACTGTTACCTATCGTCGTATAATAGCAGAATAGAACTTGTGGTAATACAACAGCACGTGCATTTATGCGCTATATGCCCAAATTTCGAAGACTTTGAATTTGAAAAATTCAAAGAGTTTAACAAATACTGCGCTAGTTTTCAAGTGTTTTTTGCTTTATCCGTGGAAAACTAGTGGTGCTAAAACAATGCGTACTTTCTCGCTCTTACTTTCTCGCAAATTTATGCGAATAGTACTCAAAATGAGAAGGAAACAGTGAATTTTCGGCAGAAAAACTCTTTATTATAGGGCCCTTGTAACAAAAACGTGGAAAAATCCAGTTGCTAAATTTTGAAAAAATCCTGTAACTTATGGTGTAGCCAGAATTCGTTTTATATGTCCTTCATGTCGAAAATGAAATGACGGCAAAATGTCTGTCTGTGTCCGCCGTCCGTCTGTCTCTCCGTCTGTGAATAATGCTGGCGGCTAAACCGTTTAGCCGATTTTCTCCAAAATTGATATTCCCCAATCGATCTGGTTGATGTCACGGACCCTTGAATTTAAATTCGATATTTTAATTTTTGGGGGTACTTTGTGTGAAGCCCTTGGGTCATTTAAAAAAATGGCCTTAAAATAGACTTTATAAAATTGTCGTGGTTTTGTGAAAATTTGGTACGGAAACGTTTCCGAAATTTCTCCATTTTTAGTACCCTTACTGAACAAGTTAAGATTTTTGGAAAACCATCATTAGAGGTATTTTGAAGTTTCTGTGTTGACAAACAAATACATCCACAATATAAATTTTAACGAAATTAGAGATGTTACAAAAAAATAGATTTGTGTTAATTTTATAAAATTACTTTTGTGAATTTTTTGAAAAATCGAAAGAATATATTAAAATGTGGTTTATTCCATATTATTCAGTGCATTTAGTTCTATAAACATTTTTGTCTGAATTTGTTTTACACCTAATGATTGTGTAAACGTCACGCGAAATGCTGTGTCAACAATATATGGACAATTAAAACTTTTTTTGAAACAATGTTCATTGACTGGCAGACATAAAATTGTATACTTTTGTCTTAAAGAATTCCTTTCAAAATCGTAGGGATTCGAGTCGGACCAGACCGACCGGGGAATATTCATTTCGGATAACATCCTAGGAACAGTTTAGGCGCTACTGTTGTTCACAAATTGACGGACGTTAAAAAACACTTTTTCGGTGTCAGAGGTCCAGAACGTATATTTGCGTTAAAATCTCGAAATCGATTTTCCGCAACGTTACCTATTTTTCTCTACACTACGTATTTTCCTCCGTATATACGTAGGTATACGAGAATATTAAGGTTCATAGCATCTTAGTGAGGCGGATTTCCGTGTAATGGAATTCCGCGGTAATGGGTGCTGTCTGCATATTTCATTCGTCGTCGCAGATCCATGCAAGGTTGTGCAAGTTCCTGGTCTTCCTTGCTCGTTCATTTGCCTCCCCCCCCCCCGTGCACTACGTAGTAATGTGGATCTCGAGATTCTCAGGTCAGGACTTGATTAATTTAGTTAGAAGCAAAGCGGAAACGGGGTATGTCTGAGATATTTCTAGTTGTGTCAGACACCTTCACCGTCAGGTAAAAATGTTGGAATTATTATTTATTCGTTGAAGGTGCTGAGTGTGGAGACAATCAAGGACCGCGAAGGCATCATGTGGCTGATGGAAGAGTTGTTTTGTTGGTTTTGTTTCTTCATTTGCTCTTTGATATCACAGGAGACGTAATGTGGGAGTGAATGCGTAGTTTATTATCTCGTTCATTTCTCATCATCATTTTCTGCATCACCTGATTTTATAAAAACTTCAGATTTTTTCAGATTCAGATTTTTTAAAATTTTGTGTCTGTGAGATTTTTATGTTTTTTTTCTGGTTTGGTATTGCGTCTGTGTACGTCATATATTGATTGCTTCATCAATGTTGCTTGCTTTTCTAAAATCTCTCGTTCATTGTTGTCTCAATTTTTTTCATCTTCAGCCGTGCTTATGTAATTGCAATATTAAATTTAAAATTAATACTTTTCAATATCGGGCTTTTGCGACGGCGAATGTACTCTTAGTTTTGGACGTTGATAGTTCGTCCATCAAGAAGTAATTGAGAAGTCAAACTCTTTATGTTGTCATAAGTCAAATATGATGTCAATGTATGTCAAATGTTTATTTTAATGCTGAAGCTAGTGGTTTTCTATTTCGTGCTTTAGCACGCCGAAATCCAATCAGCTTGCGAGAAAGTATTTTTAAGTATCATAAATCAGTGTTACATATCAGCAGCATCATTTTTTTCTGGCCTTTTTATTCAAAGGCAAAACTTGTCCAGGTTTAATATTTTCTCAGAATTCGGGTCTATGTTGCGATTGCTGTTAAATACTTCCAGATGAATGTTGAGCATGTTTCACAGCCGAAACTGTAGGCTTTTTTCTCGGAGATGTCAAATACACACAGATGCTGATTGTGAGTCACTAGATGATGAATGTTGAGCATGTTTCACAGCCGAAACTGTAGGTTTTTTTCTCGGAGATGTCAAATACACACAGATGCTGATTGTGAGTCACTAATGTGAAGGATTAAGGCGTGTATTTGGCAGGAACGGTTCTGATGAGCTTTTTAGTGCTGCAAGTGAATTTGTTTGTAAGAATTTGAAGTGCAAAACTAATGAATTTTTCAAAAGAAAAACAATTATTGGATAAATGATAAGTATTTTATGTAGCAAAAATTCTTTAATGATCCATACGTACAAAACCAAACTGTGTATCCAAATGTTGAATGAATGATATTGTCTTGAAACAGACCATAACAACACTCCATTGCATTGTGAAGAGTGAGAAAAACGTCCCAATTTTCTACGTAGAACTCGGTATCTATAGAATTACGTAACGAAGTTTTTTTAGTTCATAGATCTATGATGAATATTTCAGGGTATTGAATATTTATATTAACTAAAATTTGAGAAATAATTGGTTTTCAGTGAGCTTGTCAAAAGTTATATTAGTAAAGGTTGCCTGTCATATCGCTAATATATTCTTTGCCAATGATCATTTTACATAACTTCCGCTCCCATTTGATTATATGGTTTTCACTGTCAAGTGTACATTAGGTCTAGGTTCAGCGATCTCGTTTCACGGTTTTCACAGTAAGGGTCATAACCATACCCGTCAGTAACCACTTTACTATGACAGAGACCTTTTCTGAAAAGTTTTCGCCAGTACGTACAGTGAAGTACCTATCATTACTACGTTGCGTAATGCACAACTAACATTCATTTACCAATTACGTTGCGAGTTCCTGTGCTTGTAATCTTCCATGACGTTTGCCATCCGAGATTTTGTAATAGCTTCAAACGAAGACGATGGTGTAGGTCGGTGTTCTACTTTCTTGGTATTGGGGTTCAGAAACTTTTCGAAGTAGTAAAAGAAATATTGCGTGTGTTATCTATGCTTTGTATTATTTTACAAATGAAGTATCTTAAATATATATATTAATTACAAATAAACTTATTTACATGAAAGGAACGTATCCATTTATTATTTACTTTCATGCTTGAAGCAAGATACTTCCTCAGTATGAAATTTAGAAATATTTTATCGTCTCATTTGCAATTTTAATTTTCGGGTGAGTTCTTTGGTTTCTATGGTAGCTGTCCATCTCTGAAACCATGGTTCTAGTAAGGATGAATTGATGTGGAAATTGGGTGAAGACGTAGAGTTCATGGTAGATCGTCTCGGAATTACGTCGTTTTCCCTTCGTTTCATTCCATTATTAACCTTCAGTCATTTACCCCATCATCAGTTATTCAGTTACCAATCTTTATTTACCCAACTATCCTTAAAGTTTTGTATTGCTGAAGCGTTTTGTGATCCGTTATACCTACATAGTTGATTGTTCGTGCTCCTACGGTGTAGTAAATTACTTTCTCGAGTAAGTATAGTAGTCGGAATCCACGTTTTGTGAGTCCTTGTTGCCGAAAAAGTCTTTTTACTCAATCTGCCTTCCTCGATATAGTTAATAGATGCATAAACAACAATAACAACTCGATTGTTCTCAGAATTTTCACCGAAATTGATTGCAGAGTATGCTTATACAAAATATTCTATTTTCATTAAATCCTCTGAATTTTCGAAAGTTGTAAAATATTTTGCACGACCTACAACTACATTATTGGCAACAATTTGTCTTAATTAAATCTGTTCATAAAAATTAGATCTTGAAATAATGGCATGTACACTCGACCATTTAACAAAAATATGTAAAAACGAGATTTTCTCAATAGGGACCTCCGAATTAGTATTTAATTTGTTTGCTCGAGTTGAGCGAGGCTCGCTCAGTAATATGGCTTAGGTACGATTTTCATGAAAACCTCTGAAAATTCCATTCTTGTAAAAATTTTACATTCTTTGTGATATGTTGTGATATGTTGTGATCGTTGAGTGTTCTTCGTACAGAAACAGACGGGTGGTGTGGTGGATAATCGGTGGATCGCTGAACCTATGCACGTGGGTGCAAATCTCAGCCCAGGCAAATATTTTTGCTGGTTGGAAACACTTTTGCGGGTTCAAGGGCAAGTATAATATTACGTAACCGTTGCAAATAACACGAGAAAGTGTGATGATATGGCACCAGTGATGTTATCTTTCGCACTAGTTTGGTACTCTCATACCGGCCAACTGAGACCCACCTCAGCCCTCGACTATTTTACGTTCATCTCCAAATGTCGACCCCATACAATTGGGATTCAGTAAAGCTATGAAACTGTATTCAAACGCTATTTTAATAGTAATATTTCAATGGAAGATTTATTGCAATGCCAGGGCCTGATCTAATGTTGAGGATTATTGCAAACTGGTTTAAAAAAGTGGTAGTCTGTGGTTATAAAGAACTTCGATGTAGCAAGAAGTTTATTTTATTTTTAAATGTTTATTAAGTATTCAAATTTATATTATCAGTTGGATAATATTGTGTTTAGCCATTTGCTGCTTGTTTAAGATACGCTAGTCATATTCACATTTAATGGGTATGTACTCGTACGTATACTACATCTTATCCTGTGTATACGGATATCGGAATTGCTCGAAAACTTTCATCCTACTTCGCTGATCTTCTTTTTGAAATATGACATTACTTGTCAAGGATACGTTCCTTTCTATAATCCTGTTTTTCAATCCGAAAGCAAAACTTGAAAAAAAAATTGAAAATCATTGGGCAGCCGAATCCCTCTGCCTGCTGATCTTGGCATCTACTTTAGGTCGTTGGTTAGGTAAACAATGAATTGAAAAACTATTAAAATTACCCTTCTTATTAAGCATTAGAAGAGAACGTGTCCAAAATACGTGCGTAATATTTATTGCATGTAACGTAAATCTCTGTAAGCTCCTCAGACCTGTAAGGTCCTAGATAGATTTTTATCTACTGTCCGGGACCGAGTTCTCCGACCGCGGTGCAGAAGTAACGTACGCGTGTTCCCAGAAACGGAGCGGTGGTGGGGAGGACATCCTGCCCGTCGACGTACTACTAGCCGCGCGAAAAACATTTTTTTTTTACTTCACGATCAGAGACGCTTTTCTTACATGATTATTTCAGCATCGAGCTTACCTTATTCAGAATCTGATGATGACCCGCAGGCTTCACTCTCTGACGAATCACTGTCAGAATCCAAATTAACAATTAGTTCGTCAATGATGTCCGGCACAATACCATCTTTCTCCCAATAATCATTTTCTATTTTTTCCACATGGCAGCAAAATCCTTTCCAGTCCTGCACGGTGACTTCTTGAATTGCAGTTTCAATGTTTTCTTGCAATTTAGTAACTGACATATCACCCGTTACATTTCTCTCCCTAAATATTCTCTTTACTTTCGCCCAAGCAAGTTCAATTGGGTTCATCTCACACATGTAGGGAGGAAGTCTCACAACTGTATGTCCGTGTACTGCTAACAACTCATCAATCTTGTACTGCTTTGCCCGTGGTTTGAGAGGTGCAATTAATCGGTACAAATCTGTCTTACGCATACTTTCTTCACAATGCACTCCCTTTCTTTGAAGCCATGCAATCATGTCGGCTTTTCTTGAGTATGCGGACGGTGTCTTGTTAACTTCCATACTGTGGTATGGAGCATTGTCAAGGACAACAACAGCACGCTCTGGCAGATGTGGCAATAATTTATCACGCACCCATTTTTCAAAATTAATGCCATTCATTTGGCCGTGGTAGTCTCCCACAGTACTACCAGCTCGAAAAATAAGACAGGTGTCGCAAAGAAATCCCTTTTCCCCGCCTGCATGAACAATTATTAGTCTACTTGTTGCATTTCCCATCACTTGGACACCCAAAACGTCATCACTCTGCCAGCACTTTTGAAACTTAAGTGTGTTATCAATCCATGTCTCATCCACATAGATGATATCCCGGTTCTCTTCTCGAAATTGTTTCAACTGAACAATGAATCTGGATCTCCAATCCACTATGTCCGGTCTCTCTATCAGCACCCGTCGCTTTGATTGGCATTTTTTCCATTTGAAACCCATTGATTTCATAACCCGCAATAAAGATTTTGGGCCCCACGGAAAATTAATTTTGTCCTTAATAATAGGTAGAAGCTTTTGCACCGTCGGCACAACCCTTTCTCTCACATAGAAATCCAGTATAGTATTTCTAATAACACACTGGTCAAAACTATCTACATGGACAGAATTGCCACGCGACACTCTTCTCTTCTTACCAGGAGACTTCAACTTTCGATTTGGGCTAGTCTCATTCCTCTTTTTATTTTCTTTCCGAATGGCTTTGATGGTAGTGAGTCCAACTCCTGAGTATTCGGCGGCTCTTTCACTCGCTTTCATTAACGGTAAAAGTAAACATTGATCTTCTTTCTCTTTATCACACTTTGCAATGACGCGGGCAATGATTTCACGGCACTCGCTGTGTATAGTGGTATTAGAAACTCTCTTTGCCATGATGAGAAACTTATAATTTTCACACGTTTAACACTCAGGCCTACCACAAGCGAATTAGTCGCTCCGATGTTCTTGGAACGGTTGCGATTACGTCACGTGACGGTGTGCAGTGCATTGGAAGTCATCCCCTCCTACCCTGCCCCTCGGCCCGCGCAGAAACTAAGACCCCTCTCCGACGGTCGGAAAACTGGGACCCGCACAGTAGGAACCTTATAGTGCGGTTTTTATAACTCTGCCTCTCAAGACCCGTCACCACGGTGGCATTATGGCACGGTTTTTCGCGTCTTTCTCTGTCGTGCCGCTTGGTGTCGCATGATCGCGACCGTATGTAGCACTGCTGCAGATGAAGCGACTCTAAGAGGCACGACCGAGAGAAACGCGAAAAACCACGCCATATTGCCACCGTGGAGACGGGCATTGAGACGCAGTTATAAAAACCGCACTATAGACTAAACCATGCGTAGGAGTTTTTCCAAACTGAATAAACCACTGTCGATTTCGCCTGAGTCGAAGCTCTACGATTTTGAAAAACATTCTTTAATTTTTGGAGGTACTTTACGTAAAGCTCTGAGAACATTTTTAAAATTTCCTCAGAAATGACTCAAAATGTTTTCTTATAAAAATGTTGTATGTCCGATTTCTTTAACTCTGAAATTTCAATAATTGTAAAAGTTTTTTTGTTGTTTTTTTTTTTTTTTGCGTCTTCTTACAACTACAAAATTGAAGATAGAAATTTTCCTTTCAAATAAAATTTTTCTCCGTAATTCTTTCATTAAGACAATTTTTTTGAAACTTTAAATAATATTTTTCGCGCAATATTGCCTGCAATTTGTGAAATTTTAAAAAATAACAATGTCAAACTTTTCCCAAAAATGGCTAAAAAATTTCTTTACATTTTTGGTAGGGATAGTGATAATGTACTTTCTGCGATAAACGCCATATTTCTATATCTTTTTGTTTTTCAAAAATTAAAAAATGTAGTTTATTTACTACCCTCTCACGTTTAATATTTACATTAGCGTCGATTTCTTCACATTATTATATTTACGAGTACATGTGCTTTAAATTAGGTCATATTAAGTTTTTCGAGATGTCAATAGTTTTCTGTGAAAACGAACTCAAAATTTCGCATTTTTAGAAACGCTCAAACGCCATTTTATCAAATACGGCTCCAAATTTTTTCTTTAAGCTTTTCGTACGGTTAGTGCGAATTGTGTTGTTTAAATGTCATAAAACTAACTTTAGTGTATTCTTTTGTTTTTTAATAACTGAAATGTAAGTTTTTTTAAATATCTCTCACGCCTTTAGTATGTACGTACATGTATAACAGAATAAAACACTAAATTATGTTCATTATGGTATGCATTCAGAATTGTTTCAAATTCTGCCAGCCTTCATGCAGATCGTTGCGTGTATTTTGCAAATGTACATTCCCGCCTAAGATATTGCATAATATTCTGGGGAAGTTCATCCTTTAGTACACAGACATTTCGATTGCAAAAGAAAATTATCTAAATAATGAAAAAATGCCATCCACGTGATCCCAGCAAGCCTCTTTTCATTGAGCTTGGAATCTTACCTTTGTCTTGCCAATTTATTCACAAATCTGCAGGATTTGTCAAAACTGACTTACTTAACGGTGGGAATTTTAATTTTTTCATTAATACTGATATTTATAATTACAACACACGTCGTAGAACTCATGTTCATCAGCAAGTGTCAGTATCAACAGCTCACTACAAGAAATCCACATTCATGTGCGTTACTTTACAACGCTCTGCCAGACGAAATCAAACATTTAAAATTGGTACACAAATTTAAGTTAAAAGTAAAATCTTTTCTGCTGCAAAACTGTTTCTATACAATTAGAGACTATACTGATCGTCAAAAAGAAAAATAATGTATACTTTAACAAAACCAAGATATAGTATAATGAATTAGTTTACATTTGCATTGTATAATTTAAAAAAAGACTCAATATGCCTGTAACAAGTAATGTATTTCAGATTCCGGGTCAATCACCCCCATCTCGATCGGGTTTTTGTCCAGTTTCCTTGATTCAATGAGCAAATGCTGAGATGGCCCCTTGATTTGCTTCTGGACGTAAATGTACGTTCACTATGCGCACGTTTTGTTGAGCTCTTTTTGCTTGTTAGTGGTAGTAGAGCTTAGAATGCGTTACTATTTTTATAGAAATTGGAATTATAGATTAAAATTGGATATTACTGAAAAATCCAATCTGCAGTTCGTTTACCGTTATAAATAAGTTTTCTATAACTCGAGAACAAAAATATCTAGTTTTTGAAATGTTAATCTCTAGCATTTTAAAATTTTATTTTTATATTATATTATGTCACATACAGTTTTTACTGTTTGTTTTTGACTAAATGAGTATCTAAATATCAAAACATGATGTAATTTAACGTATTAATTGTTTAGTGTATTGATTATAGCAAATATATGGTTACTCAAAAGTATTAATAAATATTGTACTTTCTAACACGTTAAAAAAATTTGAAATTTCCGGTGCTGAATTCAAACTTTGATGGTTGAGTTTCAAGCCACGTGTTTAAAATATCACTTGTTTTCCCCAATTACTTTTTTGCAGTATTTCATGCCACAAATTACCACAGTTCAGAATCCGATTAGAAATTTAAAATGTTAATACTTTTTTATAAAAAAATTTGCGTGGTTTGAAAGAATATTTGGGGTCATTATGACGCGATGACTTGATGTAACCCTGGTATAACCCTAGTGACAGAAGACGTTTATTTGGAGAGCTATGTAATATTAAGGCTTAACTTTTAGAAAAATAAAGTTTTGAAAATATACCAAATATTAGGGGCTTACATATGATGTGTTTGTTCAACACGTTCAACCAATGCACGCAAATGACAACTTATTTATTGTGAGACATGCGACCTTTTCAGTGGGTTGTTTATATTATTGCAAACGTGGAAAATCTGCATATTTTTGCAAGTGAAACATTTGAAAATGACAGGAAAAAGTTTAGATATTTAGTCGTTTGAACTGCGAATTACGAAGTTAATGGTGCCTGTAAGTGACCACTATTGACTTGAAATAACCATAAACGTTTCTCGCTTCAAAGCACAAAACCACTTTTCTCCTCTTTGTTTGGAAGGTGCTATAATTTTACTTTCCTTATTTCTGATGATAGTAGAGAATAACTAAAAATCTCTAAAAAGCATAATCTGTTTCTTCCGCCTCCTTTCGCCCCAGGCCACTACTGCACATAACAAGGTGATCATGAAAATATGAAATTTATTTTAGAGAAAAAATAACATATCACTTCGAGAAAGTGTGCCTACACACACGCACACACAAATGCTTTTAAACTCATTGTAGGCAGAGGACAACCTCCAACAAAGAATGATTTCGACGTACTAAAAGAGAATCGACACATATACCGTAATATAACAATTGGTTCGCAACATATTTCTCATAGTACCGTTTTCTGATTTCCTTGGTGTGAAATGGATTTACGGTCTTGCCCCATCCTCTTGCCAGCTGCCATCTATCGCCGCCCAAATGCAACTTTTTTTACATTTTCTCAACTTTTCGATTTCCTAATAGTAGAACCAAAATATTACTTCAAGAATATTAAAGAAGAGTAAAACCTCTTCCCAAATAGAAATTTTCACTGAAAAATTTGAAGCAGTTTTTTTTATAAAAGGGCGACTCAGCATTTAAAGTAATTTAAATGCAAAATTTGAAGGTCTTTTTCACAGGTATCAATTGAGTTTTTGAAAAACTTCATTGAAAGTCATTTGAAGCACTTCCACTCACAAATGCAATAATTAATACATCGATAAAAATGTGCATATTAACGGCGAGACATACTTTAAAAAAATTAAGCTTGTGTAATTCTTGAAAAAAACACCAAAATGAACTTTACGCTACATTAAACAGTGCAATTAACACTATCCATTGAAAAAGTTCAAAGAAAAAATTTGGAGCCAATTTGTTTAGAAAATGGCGTTTGTGCTTTTCTGACAATGCGGAATTTTGTGCTCATTTTAACAGAAAACTAGTGAATTTTTGAGAAAATTTATATGATATTATTTAAAACACATGTAGTCATAAATATAATAATGAGAAATCGTCTTTATTGTAGATATATAAACGACACGAGAGACAAGTAAAAAATTATATTTTAGTAATTCTTGAAAAACAAAAGAATAGAGAAATATGATACGTTTATGTCATCTTATAGGGTTCGTTTGGTACTAACCCTACTCTCTCCAATTTTACAGTTGTGAGAAAACGTCGAAAAAAAATCCACACTTATGCAATTTCCGAAAATTCAGAGTTACCCTTGAAAATCGGAACTATGCTTCGTTTATGTGTATTTTCCTCTATTCGTACAAGAAATTTAAAGAAACTAGAGGTACTACAGAATGGCACAGACTTTCTCGTAGTAAAGTTTTTTAATTTCCTTGGTGTGGATTGGTACTGTACAGTCTTGTTCCTCCTTCATGCCTGCTTCCATCGATAGCAGCTCAAATTACTTTTTTTTAAATTTTCGCAACTTTTCGGATTCTAAATACTAAAACCTAAATTATATTTTAAGAATTTAAAAGAAGGCTATAACGTCGTCCTAAATAGAAATTTTCATAGGAAAATGTGAAGCCGTTTTTAAGAAAGTGGCGATTAAGCATTGCTGTAAATGCAAAATTTTAAGTTCTTTCTCCCAGGACTCTATTGAGTTTTCGAGAAACTTCATTTGAAGTATGCTATCACAGCATTTGTGCCCACGAGGTTAGGTGAGATGGGCACACTGTACCGGACAGTATAGTTGCGGCCCACTGTGGCCGCTGCAGGGTTGCGCCGGGGGGCGCGGCCAGAGAAAGAATGAGCAGTACGGGAAGACGCCACCAGGAGCAGAGCAAGTGGCGGCGCTTTTCCGTGGGCACCGGACTGCGTCGGCAAGGCGGTCACCGGAGGGGCATTTCCCCCCGATTCCCCGCCACGGGGGCGGGAAGTGAGAGACTCGCTCCGATGCCTCGGGGCGTATATATAGGGCCCCGTCCGGGGCGGTAGACAGTGACATTTCGGAAGCAGTAATAGAGTGCCTAGTGACAGTAGTGAGTTCTGGTTGACGTGCGTGTGCTACGGTGTGTGATTCTTCTGGCGGACTGAAACTTGACTTCGCATAGGTACTACATCTTCTGGAACTTTGGTTGTGACGACCTGGCTTGTATTTTGGATTGGATTTGGATTGTGGCTTGACTGTAATAAACAGATTGCAAAAGAACTGTTGATGTTTTTCCTTGTACGTAACAAAGTACTTCCACTAACAAATGCAATAATGTATACAAATCGATGCAAATGTGCATATTAATGGCGTGAGAGATAATCCAAAAAAATTACTTTTGTGTATTTTTTAAAAAAGGAAAGAATGCAGCATATTAAACTTTACGTCATATTAAACAGTGCAATTAGCACTATCCATTGGAAAACTTTGAAGAAAACATATGGAGCCATTTTTGAGAAAATGGCGTTTGAGCGTTTCTGAAAATGCGGAATTTAGAGCTCATTTTTACAGAAAACTGTTGAGTTTTCGAGAAACTTTATTTGACATTACTTAAACCGCGTATACTTATAAATTCAATAAAGTGAAGAAATCGCCTCTAGGGTACATAATTCCGACGTGAGTGAAAAGTCAAAAAATTACATTTTTGTAATTTCGGAAAAAAACAACAGAATAGGCGTTTATGCCATCAGATAGTGTTTATTTTGTACTACCCCTTCCAAAATATTAAAGTAAAAATTTGGAGCAGTTTTTGAGAAAATCATGTTTTTGACATTTTTTAAAATTGCAAATTTTGCATGCACTATTGCAAGAAAACTACTAAAATATTCAAAAAAATCTACATGATCTTAATGAAAGAGATATTTATGGACAAATTTCATTTGAAGGAAAAATCTCTATCATATTTTATAGTTGTAGGAAGACGCCGGAAAAATTCAAACCTTTGCAATTTTCGAAACTTCAGAGTTAACCCTGGAAATCGGACCTATGCCACCGTTATAAGTGTATTTTACTCTGTTCTTAAAGGAAATTTAATGAAAAAATTTGGAGAAAATTTTGAAAATGTCCGGGGGGCTTCGAGTAAAGTTAAATTTTAAAGAATGTTTTTCAAAATCTCAAAGCTTCAACTAGAGTCGGATGGACAGGGGTTTCTTCAATTTGGAAAAGATCGTACGTGTGGTTTAGGTGCTAGGTTTGTTCACATACGACAGAGACGGGCGAACGGACGTTTTGAAAAAAACAACAACACTTTTTCGGTATCAGGGGACCCTAAAATGTATATTTCCGTTGAAATTTGGAAATCGATTTTCCGCATTACATAACTTTCTGTATACTACGTATATTGCTCCGTATATAGTATGAGAAAGTAACTAGTGGTTCTACAGAGTGGCACAGTTTTTCTGGAAGTGAAGTGTTCTAATTCCCTTGGTGTGGACTGACTTCACCATCTTGCCCCATTCTCTTGCCTGCAGCCGACCAAAGAACAATTTTTTAATTTTTTTTTTCAACTTTTCGGTTTCCTGATAATAGAATTGGAATATTACTTTGATAATATTAAAGAAGAGTAAAACCTCTTCCTAAATGGCAATTTTCATTGAAAACTTTGTTGCCGTTTTCAAGAAATGGAGTTTAAGCGTTAATGTAAATGTGAAGTTTGAAGCTCTTCTTCACAGGAATCTATTGAGTTTTCGAACAACTTCATTTGAAGTCATTTGAAGCGCTACCACTCATAAATGTAATAATGTATACAAATCGATTGAAATATGCATATTAACGTGAGAGACATTCAGATAGAAATAGACGTGAGAGATATTTTAAAAAATTCATTTGTGTAGTTTTTGAAAAAAAAACACCAAAATGAACTTTTTTATTTTTATTTTTTTTTCTTAAGTGAACGTTCTTACTTATTTTTTTTTTGGATTACTTGGGTTATTTCGATTGTTTTTGTCCAAATTGGACAAGCATGCAGGAGAAGGAGTATAATAATGGTTTTATGTAAGGTGATGGAATTGATTAATGAGAGTGTACTGCTTACATCAGTATATTTCAGGTAGTATTTTGACTATTGCTTGATGTACTTTGGGATCTACTTTGTGCGTTATGTAGTTCAGGGAAGTGTATGTATGAAGGCCAAGGTATTTATGCCGAGTATGGATTGTGGTGTGGTGTCCATGGGATTATGTTATAATATTCATGTTAATCGAAGTAGGGAAGAAATATGGTCTGAATGTGAAGATTTTGGTTGTGAATTTCGTGAGGTTTATCAGAATCTTCAAAGTAATGGATCAACTTTGTATTTAATATTTCAGAATACAGAACTATTTGTTCTGTATTCAATGGATTTTTCTCTAATTCGGACAGTTATTTTTACTATTTTTTATTTAAACCATTATATATTCAATTTCATTTGTCAAATAAGACCAACAGAATACTCCGCTTGTTATATCGAAGAACCATCTATTAAAACCATTCTCTGAATTTCTTTCAATTAAATTCAGGGGGTGCGGGAGAAGTAATACACGTGAATAAAGCACGTCGGTAATATTTATTGACAAATGGCTCGTCGTAAACTTATTCAGGGACACACTACTTTGGTGCAGCAGTCTGGGTACTGGGCCTTCTTGTCAGTTTCCAGCTTACATGGAGCCGGAGGCGACGCAATCACTCCGCAACTGAAACAGAGAGGCTTTCAGTATTCTACAAATTATTAACTCAGTTTCTGATTAAAAATTAGAATAGAAAACAAAACAAAAATTCCGAATTTCCAAAAGGTAAATGAAGGTATGCAGTGCCAGTCTAGGTAACAGAATAAATTAGGAACAATTTTAAATCAGCAAGTAGTGCCAGAGTTCTTAAACAAATTTTGAAGTGACAATGACTTTTACTGTGATGATTCGTAACTGAGAGATTGTTTCGATTTTACTCAACTGACAAATGCTGTATTTGAAACTACTGAAGTAAATCAGACTTTGGATATTCACTCTATACTTTCCTATTTTAGGCGGTTATATTTGGCTGCATATTTTCTTCATTAGACAGAAATAATTGACATATTTTTCTAATACTTTTTCGTTTTTATTTCAACGTTTATTAAACACATATGAGTATGAACAATTAAAAGGAACACGTATATGAAAGTCAAATTGCATAGATTTTCTCGTACTAGTTACTCTCCAGTTCTCTTGACTCGAGGCTAGCCTTTCGACTATTCCCACCCTCTCCTGAGTTGCTCTCTATCGGTGCCTAAAAAGACCTACCAGGACTCCTCGCCCTGAACGGACTCTTCTCGTCCTGAAGAGACATTTCCAGTGTGCGCTCCCCGAGAATCACATAGACTTATTTCGGTTCTGAATCTTCATTTATTTGCCCATGGTGTCTCTTGAACATTGGTTGGTCACTGATTGAAACAATGTTTTGGGTTTAGAAATTCAGATCCTCAATTACACACGGAGAGTGAACACAGCTGCCAGTGAGGCCAAGAGATTATAGAATGATTTGGGTATAGGTGTAATACAGGATGGGCACGGATTGCCTTCCACGCCACGAACACAAAACATCCAATCTTTCCCGCTATTCGAACCCCTAGCATTAGTGCATTTTCCAATTTGCATTTTCCGCGCAAATGGACTCACCTGCCCCTATCTCACGAAGCAGAATCACATTCTATTTTTATTTTTTTATTTTTTTTTCTGCAGACCAGGAACTTTGCTTTACAAGAATTGTATTGTAAGTTTTATGATCATGCAAACACAAACACTAAATAAATAATTAAATAATACATTACATTTTTAAGCGTACGAAAACATAACATTCACAAATTTCTTTCTATTTATAAATAGAAATAAGGAATGCCCACAGGTTCCTCATCATTGTTTGATGTCTTTCTAGTAAAATTGTTTGTTTAATCTTTTTTGTTTCATCTTATTTTTAAATTATTTATAGGGGGTCAACAAATTGAATTAAATATTTATCATAAGGAAATCTATTTTTGATTCGTGATGTTGCAGACGATAATAAATCAGAGACTTCAAAAGTATTGTGAGAAAATTATCGGAGAATAACAATGCACACCTTATAAAGGTACAGTGGATGGAATATTTGTGGTAAGACAAATTTTTGAAAATTTTCAACAGTATGGTATAGATATTCACCTATTATTTGTGGATTATAAACAAGCGTTCGTTTGTATAAATAGGAAGATACTTTATGAAACACTCTATGACATAAGAATACCAGAAAAATTAATGAAGCTGATTAAAATGACAATGAAAAATACAAATTCAGTAATTAAATGTGGTAACAAAAAGAGCAAACCTATTACAATAGAGACAGGAGTACAAGGAGACTATCTATCAAATACTCTATTTATTATAGCACTACATAATATAATAAATAAGTTAACATATAACAGTACAATATTTTATAAATCAGAATAAGTATGTGCATATGCAGATGATATTTGCATAATAGCTAAAAAAAAAGACATTTAATGACATGTGAAGAAATGGAAAGAAAAGCGGAAAGGATAGGCCTAATAGTGAATGAGAATAAAACAAAGTATATGATACTTTTCACATTATACAAAAGAAGGAATCCCCAAAAGATTAAAATATTCAATAAAACCTTTGAAGGAGTTACCAACTTCAAGTATTTAGGAACCTTTTTACTTTCTCGTATACATACGTATATACGGGAGTAATATACGTAGGATAGAGAGAGTTATGTAATGCTGCGTAAAATCTATTTCGAGATTTCAACGGAAATGCATGTTTTGAGGTCCCCTGATATCGAAAAATTGTTTTTTTTTTTTTCAACACGTCCGTCAGTCCGTCCGTCAACCCGTCCATCTGTCCTACCGTCTGTCTGTCCGTCCGTCTGTCCGTCCGTCTGTCCGTCCGTCCGTCCGTCCGTCCGTCCGTCCGTCCGTCTGTCCGTCTGTCCGTCCGTCTGTCCGTCCGTCTGTCCGTCCATCCGAGTGTCTATCGTATGTGGACGAACCTAGCACCTAAACCATACGTATGATCTTTTCCAAATTGAAGAAACCCCTGTCCATCCGGCTCTAGTTGAAGCTTTGAGATTTTGAAAAACATTCTTTAAAATTTGGGGGTACTTTACACGAAGCTCCCCGGACATTTTCAAAATTTTCTCCAAATTTTTTCATTACATTTCTTGTAAGAAGAGAGTAAAATACATTTATTACAGTGAAATATTTACTCCATTACACCAGAGGCGATTTCTTCCCTATATTGAATTTATGAGTATATGTACTTTAAGTAATGTCATATAAAGTTTCTCGAAAATCCAACAGTTTTCTGTAAAACAGAGCTCTAAATTCCGTATTTTCAGAAACACCCTAACGCCATTTACTCAAAAATGGCTCCAAATTTTTTCAATACATAGTGCTAATTGCACTGTTTAATATGACGTAAAGTTCATTTTTCTGTATTCTTTTGTTTTTTCAAAAATTACACAAATGCATGTTTTTTAAATATCTCCCATGCCATTGCACATGTGCATATGTGCACATTTACATCGATTTGTATACATTATTGCATTTGTTAGTGGAAGTACTTCAAATGACTTTAAATGAAGTTTTTCGAAAACTCAGATTCCTGTGAAAAGAGCTTCAAATTTCGCATTTGCAGTAATGCTTAATCAGGATTTTCTTAAAAACGGTTTAAAATTAGTCAATTAAAATTGTTAATTAGGACGACGTTATACCCTTCTTTAATATAATTAAAATATAATTTAGGTTTTACTATTTGGGAACCGAAAAGTTGCGAAAATTTGATTTGATGAAGAGCATCAAAGAACGTGTAAAGGCAAGGAATAAAGCTTATTATATAAATATGTAAATATTAAGAAATAAATCAATAAGACTTAACACGAAAATGAAAAAATGTAAAACTTTAATACGTTCTGTGGTAATATATGGGGCAGAGACCTGGACGTTAACAAAAAATGATGCAAATGATGTAAGCGATTTGAACGCAAAATAATACGGAAAATATATGGACCTATCAAAGCTCAAGAGATATGGCGATATAGGCGCAATGATGAGATCAATTTAATATTGGGAGGAAAAGATATTGACAGATTTATTGACATTAAGGCACAAAGGATTAGATGGTTAGCACATACAGAAAGGATGAAACAATCAAGAATCCCTAAATATATATTAGAAGGTAACTCTTCTCAAACTGAGGAACGATCGCCCCAAAAAATGAAAAGATGATTCAATGAAAGACCTTAACATCATGAAAGTGAAGAACTGGAAGAAGATCGCGGAAGACAGAAGACGGAATGCTATTGTGTGTGAAGCCGAGGTCCATAAAGAGCTGTTGAGCTAGAGAAGAAGATGAAGAAGAAGATGAAGAAGAAGATGAAGAAGAAGATGAAGAAGAAGGAGATGAAGAAGGAGATGAAGAAGGAGATGATGATGATGATGATGCAGACGAACCAATTTTCCAGTAAAATATGGAAATTGTACATTTGAGCATTGTTTGACGGGTAGTTTCTATTTTTAATACTGAATGTAGAATGTGTGTGTTTATCATGAACCAAGGGGAATTTGCAGTAATTTGCAGAATTTTATTTTGGAAGGTTTGCATTTTCTTTATATTTGGGTCTGATCTGTTGTATCGTATTGGGCATGCATAAATTATGATGGAAGAAGAGTTACTGCTTTATAAAGAACACATTCTGTTTTGAATCACTTGACCGAAATATTTCCAAACGTGCTACGAAAATGGGCGGATTTTTGAGGAACTTTTGGATAGGTCCGAGAGTTTCCATGCGATTAAGCTTCTAGGTTGGAAAGACGTTTCACCCTGTGTACTGGATGGCGAACTTGTTAGCGCTGGCGTCCTTACTGCAGGTGGCCTTCATGCACTGGTCCGGCACGAACCAACTGCTGTCCACGGGGTAGGCCTTGTCGGCGTCCGCGTCGTAGCAGGCGTTGGGGTGCTCTGCAAACAGCATAAATACGAGCACATTCATTGCTATCACCAGTGGAAATTAAAGGCAAAGGCAGGCAGCTGGATCAGCATGCGCTAGGCTCCGACTTAGTGGGGATATTTTATAACACAGGTTTATAATAATTTATAATAAAGTATTAAATATATAATAAGCTGTTAAAATATAATTATAAAATGTTTATAAAACTTCTTTTCTTCAATCAATTTTTATTTTCTCGCGTACTGTTTTCGCAGTGTAGAGAAGGCATTAAAATGATGCGGGGAAAAGGCGATTTTTCGACGGAAAACCTCTTATTGCCGGGCTCCGGTAACAAAAAACTGGATAAATTTTGTTCTTATAATGTAGTAAATTACTTTTTTCACACGTTGTATAATCAGAATCCATGTTGTGACAGTCGTTAACACCGAAAAATTGACAGCAAAACGTCTGTCTTTTCATGTGTCCGTCCGTCTATGGCCAAGGCTTGTTCCTAAATCGTTCAGGCGATTCCTCTGAAATTGATATTTCCCGATCGACCTGTACCAACTCAGGACCTGCAAGTTTAGAACTGACGAAATGTTCTCACGTTCTTCAATGCCCAGATATTTGTAAGCTGTACCTGACTCAAGATCTTGAATCACAGTGTGCATATCAACTTCAATGCTCTCTGACGTAATTTTGACTCTCTTTAAATCGTTTTTTTCACACTTGTCAAGACCAAATTTCATGCAGATGGCATTGCTAAAATCATTTACGACAGACAGCAATTGGTAAAGAATTGCTTCATTCTTAGCAAACACTTTAAGACCATCCATGTAAAACAAAAGTGATACTGTTGTTGTTATTATTATTATTATTATTATTATTATTATTATTATTATTATTCACATAGATTATTGAAAGTACTATTTATACGTATAGTATCCTTAGTTGAATTAACAATCAAATTAAATTGAAATAACACCTCATAATTTGTATTTCGGTCGAAAATATTTTGTTTTGAATGTAGGGTATATTTGTTTTTTATTCATAAGGTTGGTATTATTGCCAAGCTTAAATTTTGATAATGGATTAGTTGTGGGCCTTGCAAGAAGCGTGCTATGGGATGTACGAAGGATTAAGAAGTTCAGATCTTTAAGAAATTGGTTATATGTTATGTTCCATGGGACGTTTGACATGATTCTCGAATGTTTTGTATTGTTTGAAATTCCTTGAGCATCGCCCGTTGTCTTGAACTGCAAGAAGAGAAGACTCGACTCCAGTGGAGAACAGATGTAAGAAACATCAACTTGTCTTTCATTGAACTCCTCTTAGAGAAGGCTAGGACCTAGTGCCTCATGAAAGATGAGAAACACACATCTGATTTCCATGTTTCTCGGCGTCACCCATGTCGTTGGTGCCAGAGGGGGAAACAGCGGGGAAACGGACGGGGGAGCAGGTCTCTCGTTTTCCTCTGGATGGGGGTGAGTGGGTCCAGACTCCCCGAAGATAGAAACCTGAACTCAGACGAAGTTAACTCGGGAGTGCTCGCAATAGATTTGCCAGATCCAAGACACGTCAGTTTTATGTTCCTGAATTATTGCGTTGCATTAGTCTTCTGATATTTCATGTATTCCTTCCTTGTACTTTTCTGAGATCTCCTGGCCTTTTATTTTTATCTTTTCGCTTAATCATTTCCCGTGAGCATGTTAAAACTTGATCGCTGCGCTGCGCGATATCTGACATATACGTGGAGTGCAATGACGCCAGTGCATTGTGAGCGCCTGGCCTGAGCGGTACGTATCATGGCATATGGCATTACTTTCAGCCGTGTCTATGACAAATGCCTATCCATAAAATTAAATAATTTGCCTTATCTACAATCGACTGTCACAATTTGTGACCAAAGAGAAAAAAAAGATGTGCAGGTGACGTTTGTAGGGAAATGAAAAAAATGGGAACCTGGCAAAACAGAAAAAAAAAAAGATTTTCTAAAATTTTTTGTGAAAAACTAAAATATATTTTTGTTTAGAACATGCCAAAATAATTTGAGGAAATTTTATATATACTATTATTTAATAGGTTATATAACTTTTAGTGATTTTTGCGTGTACTTTGTCAGTTTTTACCTGTCTCATCATAACTATTCAGACAAGAATTCTGCAGTGTAAGATTAATTAACAATTGCATCGAGGGACATGTACAAACTACATAAAATATGTATTTCATTAAATGGACCTTCAGATCATTCACATTTACGAATAGTGGCAGGTATATCTGAGAGATACATTGCGGGCACTGGCGTGAGTCTACCTATTGCGGGCACTCCCGAGTTAAGAAGGGATTCAGCCCGACCCCGCAGATATTGAAACTTACATCCTTGGAACCACCTCCACATCTGATAGCTTCTAGATAGGGAAGGGCCCGATGCAGGTTCTTAGATTTGATTTGATTTGATTTTTCGTGTTTCCGGGCGCGTCAACTGCTATGGTCATTAGTCCCGTTAGTGTAGTGCATATTTTTTCTCGGGAGATGGCGGTGATCTTCCCCCGCCGGATGGCGAAATCCGGCGCCGACCTACCGTCGACTAGTGGGGTTTCCCCGTAACCAGGACTCTCCCACCAGCGGGGCACCGCCCCAGCCGGGACAAGCACTAAGCTCCCGAGCGGTCTCCCGGGATATGTGGTAGTGTAGTGCATGTTAGTGTAAGTGTGTGTGTAAGGGGAGAGGATAAGACAAGGAAGAGCAAGGACAGATCGCGCGCGGTCCGTGGCCCGTTTGGTAGGGTACTGCTCCGGCATTCGCCTGGTGTTGATCGGAGAAACCACGGAAAACTACCGATCAGAGCAGCCGTCCGCTAGAATTCTCCTCCAGATAGCGACTGAATTCGACCTAGCTGGAAAGCTAGTGTCGAAAATCCTGCAGATTCTTAGGTCGAAGGCCATATCAATTGGGGAAAAGGTCGTTAATCCACATATTAATCTGAGGGACGGCAATCCAGGTGGGAGGTGAGGTGACATGGCACCCTCCTTCGGAGACTTAAACCCCTCTGGCAAACGGGGCGACTCGTGATAGATTGATGGTACTAACATAGTTTGCGTTCGATTGATTGATCGACGCTTCTAGGCACGTCAACTGCTATGCCATTAGTCCCGTTACTGCAGTGAATGTTTTAATTCCACGTTCCTTCATCGCTGGACGGTGAGATCCGGCGCCGACGTACACGTCGACTTGCTGGTGGTTTCCCTTATAGTCTCTCCCGCAGCGGGGTACCGCCTCAAACGGGACAACCTCTAGTCTCCCGACTGATCTTCCAACGTGTGATAGCATAGTCCACGTAAGTTAAGTATTTGTAAGTAAGGGAAGAAGATAGGACAAGGAAGAGGAAGGAAAGATCGCGAGCGGCCCGAGGCCAGTTTGTGAGGGCCCTGCCCTGGCATTTCCTTGGTATTGATCGCAGAAACTGCAGAAAACTACTGATCCGAGCACCCGGCTGCTAGCATTTTTCTCCAGACTGCGGCCGAATTCGACCTAGTGAAGCTGGTGTCAAAAATCTGCCAACGTCGGGACTCGAATCCGAGTACCTCCAAGTCACAGTGACCGGGAGCGGTAGCGTCAACTGATGCCACTGCAGTGCTTCTGACCAGGAGGTCCTAGGTTCGAGTCCTGACGGCGGCAGGATTTTCGAAACTAGCTTTTCAGCTAGGTCGAATTCAGTCGCTGTCTGGAGGAGAATTCTAGCGGCCGGCTGCTCTGATCGGTAGTTTTCCGTGGTTTCTCCGATCAACACCAGGCCAATGACAATGCCGGAGCAGTACCCTAACAAACGGGCCACGGACCGCGCGCGATCTTTCCTTCCTCTTCCATGTTTTATCCTCTCCCTTACACACACACACACACACTCACACACTAACATGCACTACACACCCACACATTCCGGGAGACCGGTCGGGAGCTTAGAGCCTGTCCCGGTTGGGGCGGTGCCCCGCTGGTGGGAGAGTCCTGGTTAGGGGAAACCCCACTAGCCGACGGTAGGTCGGCGCCGGATCTCGCCATCCAGCGGGGGAAGATCACCGCCATCTCCCGAGAAAAGAAACATGCGCCTCACTAACGGGACTAATGACCAAAGCCGTTGACGCGCCCGGAAACACGAAAAAATCAATCAATCAATCCAAGTCACAATCGCTAAAGAGACAGTGACGGTCTGGCTTTATATAACGAATCACCCTTTCATGCTACTCACTCGGATGAGGCTCCAGGATCTGAACGGACAGGTCCGCGGCCACCAGCCCCAACGTGGCCACTAGCACAATAGCCAGCAGAGCGTGGGACGCCTGCATTTCGCTTGTTTGTTGTTGATGCGATAAAATCTGTAAGAAGAATAAAGACATTTTAACGGAATAATATTCGAGAAGTTTACCAATTTTAATTTTAGGTCTGATGCATCTCGATCTAAAGAAACTGCCAGTCTATCTTTTTGACACATTTATATTGTGATGGGCAGTGTTCTTGTATAGTAAACGATTAGCATGTGACCGATCGTCCGTTGTTCATCCGTCAGTCCGTTACTCACGGTAAGACCTGTTCCGATCCACCAATTGAGACAAATTTAGTGTCATTCGACTCGTCTCGGTCTTCTGATGGTGGATTTATCTATTCTTATTTCTATCTATCTTCTAAGTAGGTACTTTTATCCCCCCACTAGTTTAAAGTGGATGTAATTAAGGAAAAATATTGTGTCACGAATATTGTAGTTTTGGAATGTTATTTTATTCTATTATTACCATTATTTCTTTTTGCAATTTTCGAAAATATAAAGTTCGTTCACAGTGCGATATGTGATTTTTTTAAAAACGTCCTTTGCTTTGTTCGAGAAAAAAATTAACGAGAAATCTGAAAGAAACTTCTCATATTTACGAAAAATTGAACATGAAGTTATTTAAAGGTATATTTGAAGAACATACGTCAATCAATCTCTACTGTAATTATTGTAGTTGTAGAAAGATGCCAAGTAAATTTTGAATTGCACTTTTCGAAAATTCTGAAAGTTCAAAGAAAACGAGACTTACGCCATCATTAAGCGTCCTTCACGCTATCCCAGGAAAAGTTTTAAAAAATTGAAGCCATTTATTTAGAAAATTTCGAACATGTTCTGGCTTCATGTAATCTACCTACAAAGCACAAAATATTTCAAATTCGCATGATCTCGAGTTCGTTTAGATTGATTAAGGAATATCAATTTTTGAGCAAATCGTCTAATCAGGTAAGACGCTTGCGTTGGCGCGGACCTCAGACTTTTTCAATTCGCTCTGCGCTTTCGAACGAGCAACATCGCTCCGAACGTTCCGCAGAATAGTGGTGATACATTTTCTGTGTACTAAACAGTGTTAAGTGGACGGAAGTGTGTGTTTAGTGTAAGTGCATTTATATCTGTATGTCTAACAATGATCTTCTCAGCACAGAGCAGCTATTTACTCAAGCTCTAGAATCAATTTACGATCCATAATATTCAACTACCATGGCGGCCGCGGAAGGTTTTCTGGACTTCACGGGCAGCAGTATGGATTACATCGAAAGCATTACGCCGCAGCCTCAACAAAACGCATTCAGCCATTCTTATATGACTGAATCATCACCGGCACCTGTCGAATCTTGGCAAGTGCCATCACAACAACAAACAACTGGATCAACTCATTCAGATATGCAACAAAGCAAGGTAATGCAAGGGAAGCGAAACCGCGAGGACGGAGGTGACGCCAGTGACAGAGACGCCAAACGCATGACCTCGACAGACCCTTCGTCAGAACTGAACACCGACAACTTGCAAAAAGAAACTATAATGTAGAAGTGTCAAATAATTCAGTTTTTTAAATGAAGAGTAACCTGAAGTGCCAGTAGAAGTAAAAAAAATCCCCCAATCTATTTAACGGGAATTAGCAATCATACAAAATTTATAAATGAAATCAAATCTAAGATAACAGAAAACTTTACCACCCAGCTCAAGAACAATAAAATTAAAATAAAATTTTCGACAATAATAGACTTCAAAGCCGCAGTTAAATACTTTAAAATTTCCAACAAACAATTCCATACGTACTCAGACCTCAGTGTAAAGAAATATTCAATAGTGGTAAAAAACATTCATTGCATTATCCCGGAAAACAAAATTCTCGAAGACATCGCATCTAAATTTCCTTCAGTTACAAAGGCCACGAGACTAAACAAGAACAATGTCCCCATCCTAGTAATAGCCGTAGAATTCAACGGCACCGAAAAAATAGAAAGTGTTTTGGAATTAAAATACATTTGCAACTCCATAGTTAAACTGGAAAGAAGAAATAAAACTGTAGGTCCCTTTCAGTGCTACCATTGTCTTGACTTAGGACACAGTAGAAATTACTGAAATTACCAAGTTTCGTGTGTTTTCTGTGCAAAAAATCACTTTTCAGCAAACTGACCATCAAAGAAATCAACTCCTACTTTTCAATATCCGAGCCTCAAAATACCTAGGGAGTTTTTCTGACGTATCTTTACAATCTTTACTACATAGTTACAGTTGAATAAGTACGTAGTTACAATTGCATTTATAGTAGTTACACAAACGTAGATACAGAAAATAATTATACGAATAACAAGCAAATCCCACCCACGTAATTTTTGTAAGCCTCTCTTTGTTAAGCTACAAATTTTACTATTTTGTTGTCTCCTGACTTACGAATCAGTGCTTTTTTGTTAAAAATGACTGACTCAAGGGTGCGAACGTATTTACAGATAATACAAATGTCTTGAACCATATCACTCGAGGAAGTATTTATCAAATTTCAGTATCAATAGCTCATTACAAGAACTTCATACATAATACATGTAGTACATTATTTTTGGAACACCTTGTCAGATTACATTAAGCGATTAAAATAGATTCACTAGTTTAATGCTAATTAAATTGTTTCTGTTACATAACTGTTTCTATACAATTAGAAGCTATATCTAGCACCAAAAAGGAAAGTAATATTGATATTAAAAATTATATTTAATCAGTTAGTTACAATTTGAACTGTATAATTGTAAAATACTAAATATGTCTGTAATACGTAATGCCCCTCAGCTTTTGGGCAAATGCCCCCATCTCGATTTTTTACGTCAAAAACAGTTAAGAACTATATGTGACGTGCTCCGGGGAGAAGTGAATTCTGTGCACGTTTTCATAATTCTGTGATCCCTTTCCGATGCCATATACTATTTGAATATTAAATACAGAAAGCGTTTTTGCAAGAATTTTTTTTACATTTGTTGCGTCGTCGTTGACGCAACGCGTCTCTTGAAACATTGTTGGCAGTTGAGCGCTTTCCCTGGAGTAATCTTCCTTTTTTTAATGGGAAGTAATATCTTAGTCAAATCTCGTCACGTCGCAGTCAGTCAGGGTCTTTTATCCTTCAAGTTGGTGCTCGACGCCGTTAGATCTCGAGGTTTCTAGCCGGTCACTCAACCAGGAACCCACGGGTCTCGAATTCATTTAACCTCCTTGACTTCATGGAGGGTAGTTAACGAATTTGGCTTGCGACGCCGACAGGATTGTTAACATAATATTCGCTCCGATGCAATAAAATATATTTTCAAGGTTAAATCAGCAATAGATTTGGCCTCTAATTCATCATCTACTTCGTGAAGGAATAATATTTCCTGCCGCAACAACATAGAGAACGTTAATTTAAATAACTATATTCCCAGTGAATTCTAGAAGACGTGCACAGAAGTTAATGCGTTAATACGTTAATTCTAGAAGTTAAGACGTGCAATGAAGTTACATTTATGTCCAGAGACAAAACAAGGGGCTATCTCAGAATTTGCTCAAAGGATCAGGGAAACTGGCCGAAAAATCTGATTAAGATTGGGCCATTGACCCAGAAGCTGAGCTACAATACTGGTTACAGGTTGTTTAGAATTAGACAGTCCAAATAGAAAATTATTCAAAATTATAGACATCGGCGTTTGCTACGAATATATTCTCGCCCTTAAGTAAGACATTTTTGACATTAACCACTGATTCTTAAATCAACAAACAAAGTAATGGTAAAATTTCTAGATTAATAAAGACAGGTTTCTAAGAATCACGTGGTTGGAATATGGCTATTATTCCTACAATTCTTTTTTGTAATCTAAAAGTCTGCGGGCTATAAGATGTTTTCCCCAGAATATTATGCCATATCCCAGGTGGGAATGAACATTCGCGAAATATACACAAATGAAGTTGAAACAATTCTGAATGTGTAGCATAATGAACTTAATTCTGTGGTAGAGGTATACAAATTTTGTTTCCTTAGGGTCAATCCATTTTAAGTGGTCCAGAATTTAATAAATTGGAAATCTCGAAAAAAATTCATATTTTGTACATAAATTTCCTTATGTTTTGGCTGTTCAAAAAACATCCTTGATTTATTTTTATTGATTATTTATTGATTTATTTTTATTGATATCTGATTTACAAATGGCGTTCATTTTTGTTTTACGCCATGCGCTATTTTTCGCGTTTGTAGACATTTACTCTTTTCTAAATTATTCAGCACTGGGTTGTTCTAGCATTCTAGAATTAAAGGAATTGAATACAGTACACTCCGGCCTACAAATCGAAATATTATTTACCCACCTTCTATGTTTTTATTTGAGACATATTAGCAACCAAATCAATGGAACGCGAATGAACCAAGTTCGGTTTTCAGAGAGTGATTTCTCAAAGAAGGAATAGAATCTCAGCCTTAATTTTTTCTGTGCTTTTACCCATAACAATGTAGTTACTTTCAGTAAAATATCATTTCATTAGTAAGTAACGTACCTCTTGAAAATTACTCTCCTAAAAATTGGAATTTTGGATTTTTTCCAAAGTTTCAACTGTAATATCTCTGTTGAGGTACCAGATAAAAATATGAAAATCACACACATACTAGATATCTATGATATCAAACTTTGGTAAAAATTTCAACTTTTAAATTTAACTCAAAGTATTTTTTTAAATTTTAAACTTTTGCAAAAACAGGCTTCATTTCCACATTGAGGATACGTTGTGGCAAGTAGTAATCACATTATTTTGAAGCTTATTTTTTATTAAAATCTATTTTGATTTAAAATAATTAATTTTACTTTATTATTAATAAAGATTAATGTTGCCAAATATATTTTGAATATTACTTTGCTTTAAAACAAACTCACATCTTGACATCTACGTTTGCAATTGAAAATATAGTCATTTTGACGTTAAAAGCTGAATCGAATAAAATAAAAATAGTTTATAAAAGATTACAAATAAATAAATTCAGCGTTTTGTTTATTTTTTCGCGTTTAAATTTGCCACATTTCACACGTAGTAAAATTGAATTTTTCTTTCTATAAAAGAGAATTGTAAAGCTCTCTCAGATAAATCTTTACTGTTCATTCACACTCATGTTACGACATTATATAATTTCAAGAAAAATTAATTATATGGAACTTGAAAAAGTACACTCTTGAGATTCCATTATGAACTTTATGAGTTTCAGTAAAGTTTTATACCTCAAGAGTAAGGTTGAAGATCATGATAATAAATTATACAAATGTGTGTGAAGGAGTAAAGTCAACTAAACTGGATTTTGAGAATTCGTACTCAAAGCATTTCCTACAAGCGTTTAATATTGTTGATTCCATTTCTGAGATAACCCAAGTTAAGGACATAAAATGTTATTGTTTCTTTTAGAAAAACCATTGTCATACATGTACTACCAGCTTGATTTATAAGCCTATTTACACTCTGAGCGCAAGCAAAGAAGAAAATAAAATACATTAACACATGAACAGCAGACCAAGAAACCAACTCCTGGGTTAATGTCGACGCATATTGGTGAGAAGGTGGAGGTCAGACCTGTAATTCAAGCACATTTGTTGTCTAAATATTCACTTCTCGCGGTGTTGATGCGGGCACGTTCTTGCAACAGGAAAGGAAACTGGTGTCTCGACGAGACTGTATCCGCGTCATTGCTGAGCAAAGTAATATGCGGATTCGCCACGGAATACTTTACGCAGTAGACCTTGAAACGTGACAGGAACACATTTCAGTCAGTTTGAGCGTTGCACAATGTGTCGATCGTAATTTAAGATAAGGAGTGCATTCATTCCATTAGATCTCACGTTTTTTGTACTAATAAAATGAAAAAGAAACAGATTTACGAGTATTTTGAAATTTTTGTTCGTAATTGCTGTATCTTTGAATTTATTTGCAGTATCTAATTCAGTTACATGACCTGATAGTTAATAGGTAATTCACGTAATTTATTGAGTTAAAAAGTAACGTTTATCAATGACTATTATTATTATTATTATTATTATTATTATTATTATTATTATTATACATCTATTACAAACTACTTCTGATTAAAAATTATTGTTTATCTAGCAGTCTAAAACACGATCCTGAATATTTATTTTATTAAGTTTAGAGTGTAATCTGCAATGATGATGATGATGATGATGATAATAATAATAATGATTCACATAGGCTATTAATGTTACAATATTCATAATGAGACTAGCAATAACGTTCGGAAATACGAAAAAAATTAAGACACGGAAAAATGAATAGTGACGAATTTCATATTCTAAGCATTCTGACATATTATAATTTAAGATATAAATTAAGAATAAAGATAACATTATTTGAATATGTTGTAGCCATCAAAATGACGTCAGTAGTTCTAGTGTTAATTTATTATCGCCTTTTTATATATTGACACCGCCTCAAAGTAAGTGCAGGAAAATACAATTTAAGATCGCATATTTGTTAGAAGGACTCCCAAAACATATTTTAAATGAAAGTAAAATCTCTGTTCTCAAGACGGTAAGAAACAATTTGGCTCTTACGGACCTAATTTTTTAATAAAAGAAGTTTCAATTAGTACAGGCTCTTACGGAAAAACTTTTGTGGGCATAGTTTTCTTTAAGTTTTTGAAGAAATTATACGTTTAATGTACCTTTTTCTTTTATTCAATACACAGTAAATTTTGTAAGGGATCAGATGATATTAAACGGTATATAAAATATCTCACCGGTCATTCGGAGGAGTAATTTATAAAAAACTGCCGGGAAATTCATCACAAACGGAAATACTGGATCTCGACCTAGGAGTTACGCTGTACAAATCATGCTATTGTGAGTACTGGCTCTCGTAGGGCACGAGAGAAAACCGCGACAAAAATATGGATTATCAAATAGGTTCCGAATCATTTCTGAAAGGTTTATTTGAAAAAACTAGATCAACTAAATAAAACAGCTGTATCTTGTCACCACCATCATCTCGACGTGCGACAACTATTAGCTTCTCAAATACCGATGTGACATTGTTGCGAAATTTCTATTAAGCTTTGCGGATTGTTTAAAAAGAAAATGTCAATACATTGAGAATACATATTCAGTAAAAAGTAAAAAAGCGAGAAAGTAAAATAGAATTAATATTGTAAATTATAATTACAATTAAATTAATTATTTTCCATATCATTCATTCAATTTTTCTCGTGGCCCGTAGTTGGTGTGAAACCTGTATAATTTATATTTCCCTAATTTCAAGCAGAAATTACGGAAAAACTACTCGTTTTCTTAAAAAAATTGTATATGACATTTTTAATGAGTCAATTTTGTACCACAGACTTTGTATGACATAAAATCTTCAATTTTGTAGTTTTGAATTTTGTTTGCAATTTTCGAAAAAACGAGCAATACCCGAAAATGAGAGTAGCGCCATATTTCTTACCATCCCTTATTACATATATCGAGAAAATTTAAAGAAAACATTTGGAGCAGTTTTTGAGAAAAAAATCTCGTAAATGTCAAACGCAAATTACGCAAAAAAAACTCGTGTTTTCAAAAAATTGTACATGACCTTTTATAAAGAGCTAATTTTATACAACAAACTTTCTCTGAGTAAAAAATCTCTATCTTCAATTTTGTAGTTTAAACCAAATTATCGGTTAAAATATCTGTTTCAAATTCCAGAGGCCGCGACTTCTTTCAGAACGATTGGGGAATATCAATTTTGGAAAATATCGGCTGAACTGTTTATGCACTAGTATTGTGCACAGACGGACGGACGGAGAGACAGACACGTTTGCCGTCAATCGATTTTTCGGTATGAAGGGCGCACAAAACATGGATTCTAACCACACCATGTGTTAGATGATTTTTTTTATATTTAGCAACTGTATTTATCTACTTTTTCGTTACCGGGGCCCGACAAATAGAGTTTTTATGTCGAAAATTCGCCGTTTTCCGACGCACGACTACAATGCTTTCTCTTCTTACGTTAGTAAGTACGAGAAAGTAAAAAAATGACATTTCATTCAAATCTGCCTCCTACTGATGATCATAATTTAAAATTTTGAAACAATTCTGTAGAAGTTACAAATGAAATTGGATATACATTTTCATGCGCAATTCTTGCAGTAGCAGAAAATGCTGCTGAACAAAACCACACCAAATGGTTTTTCAAAACGAAGCAGGCTCTCTGCTCAAAAATTAATTAAATACACTCGAACAAAATAGCATTAAATTAAATATTTTACCAAAAAGAGTCTTTATGAATACTGCAATAACATAATTTCGTATATGTTCACTACAACAGTTCTTTCCATACCAAGAATGAAAGAAAAAAATAAAAGCTGTTCTATAACGCAACACAGGAATAGCATAAGTGGGTGTGCTGGTATCGCGAGCTGCGTCGTAAACAGTGACGCACTGGGAATGAGACTTCAGTCGGTACGCGCAATATGATAATAGGCTGAATTACGCAATGAAATATTTGCATCTTCAGTCAAAAGCAAAACGGTCCCGGTTTGCTGGGTATCAAAACTGCTTGCTAAGGATGTTGCTGCAGAAAAGTGTACTCATATTCTAACACTGCAGTTAGAATGTTTCACGAATTTATATCTCAATATAATTTATTTCAAATGCGCGAAGAAATTGAAAGAAGACTATGCAGCCTCCGGCCATGTGAGAGGCGGGTCTTTGGTTTCGATGTCCTAAGGGACGTGCAACATTTTGAATCATCGAACACTATTTGAAATAAATTATATTGAGATATAAATTCGTGAAACATTCTAACTGCAGTGTTAGAATATGAGTACACTTTTCTGCAGCAACATGTTACCTTGATACTCAAAGTATCTCTGGGCACTGAAAGTGATTGTTGTTTCTATCATGGCTTCGAATAAGTTGTCATACAATTTATACGTAGGAACTATGGACTTCGGGTGAAGCGAGTTAGGTGCTCGTGTCTCAGTTTTATCCGTCCCCACTGATGGGCATTACAGTGTCCGCTGACGAGGATTCGAGTAGTATTTGATAAATAGGCAAAGCAAGCGTAAATATAACTCGAGAAAATGTGTTGTATGTATGACGCTGGTTCAAAATGTTGCACGTATTAAACTTTAAACGACAAGGCTTCCTCCTAGCCATTATTCAACTACACTCTGTAGAAGTTGTATCGCTCTCCTTTGACTCAATGATCAGTAGTGTTAAGTCTATGTTCGTGGACCATATGTGACACAGCCTTGTTCTTTATGTTACAAATTTTAGAGACTATCCAAAAATGAATTCAGGTTTTCTAACAGAAGAACAAATTTGAATTGAACTTCTAATTGAACGAATTATTGGTACTCATAGAAACGTGATGCCATATAATGGGTACAACTCTCGCGAATTAGCCCAAAAATTGACCAAAAAATGAACTGACCATTGTGAGTAGAATGAGAAAGAATAAAAATGAAATCTTTCAACATCGTTTGAATGCAAAGCGTCCTGTTGGAATGTCATTTATGTATGACATAATGTATATAATTTATGTATCTAACATCCTGACAATTTGTTTTATACACTCCAAATCGCATGAGGAACGTGATTTTATTATCATCATGCACTGCACAGGTTACATTGATCCCTAGACGGAAAAATCTGAGATAATTTTATTTCGTAATGTAACCAAAGGCGGAGTAGATATTTTTAATAAATTGTGTCGCTCAAAAACAACTACTCATAAAAGTAAACGTTGGCCAATGAACTATTTTTGGTGAGAAAGATCTAGTATTCTCTTTCACAAAAACATACTTAGAGGAGAAAATGATATACAAATCCCTTCCAAAAATCCTTCGAAATTACAACCATGCCGAAGAAAAAAGAAGTTCAACAATCCATAGATCCTGGCCCAGAATAAAGGCCATGGAAATATGCTTTCTGCCATTACAAGAAAATCGACGTGGTTCAAGTTACTTTTTACTTTTCCTGCAAATAAATTTTATTTACGCAAACATTTTTGTGGATTTTTTTATTTATTGGCACAATATGTAGCCTTCTAAATGTGATGGGACGTGTATCTGATAATTAGAAACAATTAATCCATTGAAATACCCAAGATATACAATAGGTGTCATATGTGACACAGCCTTGCCTAAATAGTCACTCAGAGGAGCCTTGTTGTTTGAAGGTTAAGGTTGGTAGATAAGTTAAATACTTAAAAAATTCTCCGACAATTCCATTACTTTGCTTACGTGTTTTCATGTCAATGGCGAGCTTCTTGTCTTCTTCCTCCGCGATTAGCATAAATAATCAAGTCTATTCAACGCAAAAACTTAACTTTTGCTTCGCTCGCGTAACTACTACGAAAGTATTGCTTGCTACTTAAATGAATGAAATGGAAACTCACCTTCGCACATTCTTTAGAATTTAAATACGTTTTTGTAAACACCTTTTAACAAGCATTTTATGAATTTACGTTTTGCAGACATTTTGTAAACTGAAGTAGCGGACTTCAACAAGACTTTAGTACACGCATTTTAATTTGAATCAACGCTATGCATATGATTCGGTTTAAGTCCGAAATACGGCAGATTCGAGGAATATCCGGTTAATTTGCACATTTGTCACTCGCTTTGAATGAATTGTATGAATGACGATGAACGGATCACTTCGGTCTGATCACATCGTAAAATTCGTGAACTAGCCACAGATGCTGGCAAAAGTAATGTGATTCTTTTGAGTATGAGTCATGTGTGTCATAGCTGAAGGCCGGGGTCTCGTCGCTGGAAGTCGGTATGCGTAGCGTAGCGTAGCGTCAACTGAGGTATACAATGAGGTTAGATTATCTGGTATCGAGAAATTAGAAATTTACAGCCAACACAGAGTAATTCGAAACTGTACATCTCGTCTCTCACTAGTCTTAGAAACTTTCTCACCAGCAGATTCTTGTTTATCACATATCTTCTTTTCCTCGTCAGCCTAACGGTTCTTCTCCTACACTAGCTACTGTGCGTCGGCTATCCGCCTTAAGTCCGAAGAAATCAACAAAGTATTGTTTATTGCGAACATTAACCTCTCATTTTACGTAATGTACAATTTGATTATAAACAGCATAAGTTCCAAATTAGCCAGACGTGGACTTAATCAGTAACACTAGTGGCCTCGGTAGCAAAACTGCTGATGAACGAATCCACTCAAAATGGTTTTCCAAGAAATACGCACAATGCTCAAGAACAACAAAATACTCACGTAAAACACATCAAATATCTTAACGAAAACAGACTTCACGGATAGTGCAATAACACAGTACACATGTGTGTGTATACAGTATATATACAGTAGAACAGCTCTTTACGCATCAAAAACTTAAAAAATACGTTGCACTTCCTTAGCAGAACACGGTATAGCAGAACGGTTGAACACATTTAGTAGCGGGAGGCCACTTCCTTGTAGCCTTGTTGTCGCATGACATCATCTGTCATAAACAGTGAGGCATTGAATATAAAAATTGAGCCGCTACGTACGTGCATTACAAAAGCAGGCAGAATAACATATGAAATATTTGCATTTTCAGTAAAAATAGAAACTGTTTCATTGCTTTTGTATTTTTCCTGAGTTCCTGGGTATCTAACGAAACCATAAACAGTTCTCACATGACCAGACGCTGCGTAGCTTTCTTTCGATTTCTGCGCGCATTGGCAATTAGTAATACAGATAGATGCACATGACGTTGCACGCTTACGCTTGAGCTGTTCGTCGCGGCCGGGCCGCGCCTGGCTCACCTGCGGGTGTGGCGTGGAGCGGAGAGGCCGGCGGGCGCTGCAGTGTGCGTTGGGCCTCCTCCGCTCCTCCCTTTTATAAGCGCGAGCCGGCGGCGACGCGACTGTCACGCCCCCTCCTCCCACCGCCCCGACCGCCGCCCAGGTTAGGAGGCAAGCTTCTTCCTTTTCGACGCCGCGCGACCAAGGGACTGCTTCCAGCTTTCTCCTCGCAAAGTGGGTAGAGACACAGTGTTTTACACCCGTGCCCGTAGTACGCTCTTTGCTGATTACTTTGGGGATGCCAAAATGAAACGCACGCGATGTTCATGTTGATTTAAAATTGTAGATTGTTTTCGTTTTTTTTAAAATTAAATTCAAACTTTATTTTCCCGCTGTGTCCGTTCACTGCTGATCATTAAAGATACATTTAAATACGATTTAATAAACTAAATATTCATGCAGTATACATTCTAAATAAACCTGCGGCACTCAGTGGAACATATTGCAACTTCAAAATATTCAACAAATGTTTGGCATGTGTCACAACATTACTTTCTATCATTTTGGCCTGACAGTACTCTCTCTTATATAACTGACAGAATTTTCACCATGTATATTTACATACGTTGTTTACAACTTATATACACCTTATATACTAATAACTTGATTTGTATATTTGTTTAAAATACTGATATATCTTAACTTGAAGTAGTTCAACATTATATGATATTCAAATTCCGTCAATAATGTTTTTTAAACAAGTTTTAGTTTAATGCAATCCGCACTGCGTGTAGGTGTTGCGGGGCAGCGGGGCGGGCTGGGAGGGGAGGTGATAGTACGTGGTCGGGGCGCGGTCGGGCTAGGGGGCGAGGCGGGCCAACGGAAGAGGCGTGGCGGGACGACGAAGGGCAGGGTGGAGGTGGCTAGTCAGGACGGACAAGGCACGCGAGACGGAGCGGGGCGAAGGGAAATGAGATGCAGCACGGCGAGAAACTACATAAAATCACTTGCATGCAAAAAATCACTGCAAATAGAATCCATTTCTTTTCCTGTCTAATTGGGGATTTTGTAAATACTGTGGCACCAGATTACTCCATCTTGTTCACAATAAAAGCTCAATTTTGTAAATTGTATGTATCTTCTTCACTGAGATTGAATAGAGGAATTTTTAAATTGAACTGAACTTCAATAAATTTCGAACAATTGAATTAATTTTTAAATGACCATTGCAAAACTAAAGCATAGTGTCCAACAAAAGTTATTTCTGGGCTCCATTAATATTGATATTATTCTGTTTTTCAGCCCTGTTTACCATCGAATAAACTTTTCGCGACATTTAATAACTCTTTCCCCAAGTTAGATTAATGAATTATAATTTGCATGTAGACGGTAATAAGCACAATATTTATCAGATTATTCTGAAAATAAAGTTAACCTGTGGGCACGTTAGTAACACTAAGTACAGGGGAAATGGCAAGACCGATAACTGCAAGACCTTGAGGTCACCACCTCCCCACCACCACCATCGATTCAAAACTTTCGGACTCGACGCGTGCTGTCAAGTGCCGTGGATTGTGTGTGTGTGTGTGGGGGGAGAGGCTTGGCTCTGGAGGCACGGCGCAGTGGACAGCAAGTGGCGAATAGCGGGCTGAAAGTTCCGCGTGCATTCCCGTTTCAATAACGAGTGCGGAATACTGTCGTGGATCAATGAATTTTTGGAATAAAACATCAAAATGCAGTTTGCTTACCCACTTCTTTTAGTTTCATTTCAACCAATTTCGTGCAGTTTTAATGGATGATTTGGAATTGTGTGTGTGAGAGAAAAAAAGAAAGAGAGAGAAAGAAATATACATAAAGGAACAGAAAGAGAAAGAAAGACAGAAAGATAGAAAAAAGAAAGATAATAAGAATGAGGAAGAGAAGACGTCATAAAAATGACGCCATTTTCACAGACGTCAGTGGACCCAACCACAATGGACCTTGAAATTTAACTCGTTAGACAACCGAAAAATTGCAGCTAGTATTCGCTGCATCATTTTTAAGTAACACTTAAATTAGGAAGATTTGAAATTACATGCAGTTTTTGTAGTTTAATGATTTGTTTGGCGTGCTGTTTTATATAAACCACGCGATCAAAACGAAGCGTAAAACATCAAGTTGGATAAAAATGTTTTAACAACAATTGTAAAATATGCCATCCTTTTTCTTTAAATTTGTTCACAATGGAGGTATTTGGGTATACGAGAATTTCTGACTTTTACGAAAGTAAAATTATTGACTTATCATGGCTCTCTTGTAAATAAGAAACATGGAGTCTCTTTATATCTCGTTAGTTTTAGAATCCAGAAAATTGACAATGAAAATACATATGTTTCATTAGTTATGTGTAGCACACTTAGTTATGTGTAGCCACTAATACGATCGTTGCAATTCCGTAAGTAACGTGAAATGTCAGTTATCACTATTTCCGCCCGAACGCCTCAATTGTAATTATGTAAATGTAAATATTTAAGTGGTTAGGCGGGCCTTACGGCCTGAGCCTCGCCTCTATTAAAGACATTATTATTATTATTGTTATTATTATTAATGTTATTATTATTAATCTAAAGATATATTGCGTTTACCATGAATTTTGTTTTTCTCGTAAAACCCGCTTTTTACTTGTGGGCCCACAGTGCATCGAGCCTTTACGTAAGTCTGTTTACCCGCGCGGGAGGACGGACACCTGATGCCTCTTGCGCGTGAAGTCGCGTCCCACGAATAGTGTTCAATGTTCCATTAAAATAGAATTGGAGTGTCTGTCTGTAATTTTCATTTTTTCATATTTTTTTCTTATTTCATATGGCTAAAACCATTTCAAATGCTTTTACGGATTTTGCCTGTCTGCCTGTTTGTCACAACGGCTGAACCGATTTCGATGTTTTTTCACTGAAATGTAGAGTGCATTGTCGAGTATAACTTAGGCTTCTTTTCTTTAAATTATTATTTTTGTATAAAGAAAATGTTTTTGTCCATATAAATCTACAGTTTAATTCCTATCTCAATTAAAATGAGTAAATGTAATCTTCCAAACAAAGACGTTACTAAAAGAGATTTCTTAAAAATTATTCACATCCCATTTCATGTTCCTTAGAAGTGCACATTCCTTTTGTTTTTTTTTTCAACTATTCCGAAAACAGTGACTAAAGTCACCAAAATCAATTAAACGTTTTTTCAAAACCCAATAAATTTTCTACTAATTTCATTTTGAGTCATTACAATATCACTGGCAGATTCAGAGTAATTAATGTTCAAAATTGTTACTAGACGTTTGCCATGAGGATGCAGCAATATCTATTTACAGATTTTCTTAGCAACAATCATCGCAACATTCATGGCAGGGTGGGGAGAGGGAGATCGGACCGGTTGTTAATTTAAATATACTATTTTGTCATAAAATGTGAACATTCCAATAGTTATACAACCATTGTTAATATTAAAACAAGTAAGAAAAAAGTTATAATTATGAATATTAAGAAACTATTTAACGCCAAAAAGAGTTAAAAACTGAATGAAGTACTATAGGGAGAAGTGCAATACGTGCACAATCTCTTAAGCTCTCGGAGCCTAACTCATACACATTGAGTTGAATTATGAATATAGGAAGCAACAAGCGTTTTTGACAAGAATTAGTATCAACCTATTCTCTCCCGTGTAATAGAATCTATATTCAAAAGCAAATTAGCCACAATCTTAGATATTATCCTTTATCACGTCCTTAGTGATGGAATGGTCTTACTTGCACAAGATCATGTAGAATGATTATTTTAATAAATACATTCTCCACCTGAGTTCAAGAACACTTGCACTGAAAGTAATACTTCATTTATTTCCAGAACAACACAGGGATCCTTTTCAACATTTGCTCAAAGGATCAACGAAACTGGACGAAATCCCTGATCCAGATGGGGGTCACTGACCCAGTTGCTGAGGTTCAATACTGCGGATTTACTGTTGAAATACTTTCCGTCTCATGCCCCGCGTTGTCATCTAATTTGTGAAATACTTTGGATCTCTACGATATTTTTACTTTTGTTAATCTGGATACTATTTACAACAGACATATAGTATTATGAAGGGGATTACTCCCACTGCTATTGTTATTAATATTGTTATTTCAACCGTTGCCCTGCTACGTCCACAAACTCTCTCAATGTTAACATTAATTTATTAAATTTACTTCTAATTTAATCATGGGTGCGACATACAACATTTTACTCCTTACCTGTTGCATGTGTACGTGTAATTCTATACAGAATTACGATTCCTGGAAGGCCTATTGATTGAAACCAAATTCTTAGACTGATGGAAACTAATATAAGTTAGTTATCAGCCTTTCTCAACAATAAAAATTCAACATTTAATCTTATATATATATATATATATATATATATATATATATATATATATATATATATATATATTACAAATGCTATTGAGCTCATGAAAATTACTTTTTTATATAGAACATTAAAATACCGTACGGGTTTGAATATAGTTCGGAAAAGCTTACTACAATGTCTTGTTAGATGGCTTCTCGGCCGACCAGCAGAATGTTGTCCATGGAATCCTTGGTATCCCTATTCTCGCGTTCTTGCCTATCATTAAAATAAATTTAAAGTGTTCCAGAATGTCCTCAACGATATGGTATTAATAGGATTTAATATTTCCTATAAAATCAATACGCAGTCGGGACTTCCCCTATCTGTGTTTCGTATGAAACACCTACGCGCGTCTATCTTCAGCTACTTACCGAAAAATCCTCCCATCTAGGGAGTTCTAATATACATTCCCTCGAAACACGGAGTCTATTTTAATTTAAAATTCCAACTGCTACTAAATTCCCACCTCACTATCATTTAAATAATACCCCAGCCTATGCTGAAAATCCGTTTGCACCTCACCAACCGCTTACGTGTGCAGTATATCTGAAATTATAAGAAAGTTTGGCATTACCGTCATATTAATAGGAGAGTGCTGTACTGTAAGGCAGATCAAAATTGGTTCAATGCGTAACAGCAAAGTCTGACTTTAGAATGTTACTTGGAATGACAACAACTGCTGCATAGTATGTTTGCTTCGTTGAGAGATGAGATCCTAACGAGAATCTCTAAGGAATGTAATTTAAGGATACGCACCTACTTTCACCAGAAAAACTGAATAATCCACGTCGAGACAATACCAGTTGCGGGTTTCGTTATAATAAAAAACATTCTTGTTCTGTTAGAAGCAAGGTTAATCATCGGAGTTGTCTTTCGGAACGACGTTTCTTTATGTTATAATAAAGATCCTTAAGCACAGTTGTAATAGTAGTATTAGCGAGATTCTTTACAGCTGACGTCCCTTCTCGCAATTCAGGCGCCACGTCCTTCGATCTTCCCTATCTTCCTCTTAGAGATCTCGTTCATTCATCGCCATTTCCCCATGTTTTTCTCGGTCTGCCACGCTGCCTGTTTCTTTGAGGGAACCATTTTAAAATTTTCTGAAGCCATCCATTTTCCGTCATTCTTTGAATATGACCATATCATCTCAAACGTTTTGCAACAATTACATCCATTATATCAATATCAATACACATTTGATGTTTTATGTCAATATTGGGTACTTTATGCAGTAGTGTAAGGCCACAACAGCGTCTCCAATAGTTCACTTCCATTGAATTTAATTTTTGCTCTTCGCTCGGACTTTGGCATTCGGCATAGACCCGATTTTCATGATTAACTCTGAATTTCCGGAAATTGAAAAAGTATGAATTTTTTCTGCAACTTCTTACAACGACTATATTGAAGATAGAGACTTTTCCTTCAAATGAAATTCGTTGTCCATAAATAGTTCTTTCATTAAGGTCATGTAAACATTTTAGGAAATTTTGGTAGATTTCGTGAAATAATTCGTGAAATCTTTGCAATTTTAAAAAATTATAAAAACAACATTTTCTCAAAAACGGCTTCACATTTTTTCTTTACATTTTTGGTACGGTTCGTGCCAAACAAACCCTATACGATGACATAAACGCCATTTCTTCTTTTCTTTTGTTTCAAATATTTTAAAAAAAATATTTTTTATGTCTCTCACGTCGGCAAAGCTTACTTTAGAGGCGATTTCTTCACAGTATTATATTTATGAGTACATGTGCTTTAAATAATGTCGAATAAAGTTACTCAAAAACTCAACAGCTTTCTGTGGAAATTAGTTCAAAATCCAGCATTTTCAGAAACGCTCGAACGCCATTTTCTTCAAAATGGCTCCAAATTTGTTCTTCAAATTGTGCATTTTGTTAAAACACTGCTTATTGTACTGTTTAATATGACTTTAAGTTTATTCTTTTGTTTTCTCAAAAATTAAACAAATGTTGTTTTTTTTCAAATATCTCTCACGCCGTTAATTTGTACATTTCCATCGATTTGAATACATTATTGCATTTCTGAGTAGAAGTGCTTTAAATGACGTTCAATGATATTTTCGAGATCACTCAATAGATTTCTGTGAAAATGGCTTCAAATTTCGCATTTACAGTAATGTTTAATCACCATTTTCTTAAAAAAGCTGCAAATTTTTCAATAAAAATTTCTGTTTAGGACGAGGTTTTACTCTTCTTTAATATTCTTGAAGTAATATTTCGGTTGTACCATTAAGATATCGAAAAGTTGGGAAAAGGTCCAAAAAATGTTCTTCGGGCGACGATAGATGGCAGCTGGAATGAGGATGGGGCAAGACCGTAAAGCCAGTCCACACCAAGGAAATTAGAAAACTTTATTACGAGAAGGTCTGTGCCATTCTGTAGCACCACTAGTTTGGTTATATTAAACATTACTCAACTGTCTTATCACTACTCTCTTGAGAGATCCTGTTTTACTTCTGCACATCCACCTTCCTTTGTTATGCACACACCAAGCTACTTATAAGCTGTTGTATTTTTAATACACCTGCTCCCAATTATTAAGTTTGTTCCTTGTGACCCCGCAACAACATACGTAATTTTTGATGGATTCATAGTTAAACCCCAAGATGTATATTCTTCATTTAGTTTCCTCAGCATGTAATTTATATATTGTTCATCCTCGGCAAGAATAACCTGGTCGTCAGCGAAGTGAAGGGTAAAAAATTTATCATTGTCAACTTCTATTCCCATATTCCGACATTTACGTCTCCAATTTTCAAGAGCAGCATTTAAATGTATTTTAAAGAGAGTAGGAGCTATACAGCATCCTTGTTTCAGACCTTTAGATATTTTTAATGGATTCGTTACCTTTCTTCCCCTTGTCATATTGTACAGGTTTTGAATAGCTGTTATTAATTGTATATTTATGTTTTCATTCCTGAGAACTTCCCATAGTTTTTCCAATGAAACTTTGTCATAGACTTTTGTGAGAACTATAAAGACCATAAGTGCTTCTAGATTGTGCTAACCATTTATCTATTATTTGAAGCAAAATATTCCATCAATGCAAGATCTTCCTGTCCGAAAACCATTTTGTTCTTCAACATCTTTGATTGTGTTTTCCAATCTGGTCTTAAAAATTTTTCCATTTATTCTAGAAACAGAATTTGTCACTCTACTTGGTCTATAATTTGTACATTCTTAACGATCTCCTTTTTTATATTTTGTAATACATGCTGTCTTCCATTCTGTAGGGACATCTCCACCTCTTATCATATATTTGAAAACAGTTGTTTTGCCTACTCATTTATTTCTCTCTTTCACAACTCGTCGATTTCATTCGCTCGTATGCTACACGTAACTGCCGCTTGCTATTACAATCATTTATCATCTTAATCATCGAAGGAAAACTAGCGGAGAAAATGATCGCAATTCAAATTTTAAACACTCCAGTAAACCGTCTATTGAAACTATATTTTTAGTTGTTACTACGCATAGCAACTTGTTATATTAATGAAAAGGTACAGAGAAAAAACAAGGAAACTGCAAAACGACATCAATCTTTTTGTTATACGAGTTTTATATGTAAAACGGGCATGTTTTGAGAATTAGAACCGTTCATAAATAAAATATTCTAATATGGGGCCATTTATTTCACCAATGAAATTTTAAGAGATGGACGGGATGGAACGAGTAATTTTCCTCTTATAAGGAAAACGAAAATTTCACAACATTGGCCGGGGGAATGCTCACCCACAAGTCAAATCATAATTATTTCGACATCAAAAGCTGTGGCATGATTCAATTTATGAGTGTTACAAAAATAGTATTTCTTCCCTTTTCCACATTAAGTTTATAGACCTGACGTCTCACAAGAATTCCATATAACTCAAAATTAGTGATTTATATGGATTAATTAACTTTGTTCTTAAATATTTTTAGAAGGATTGCATGAACAAAAATTAAATTAAATTTGATGAAGAATTACTTTTCTATCTAACCTTCGTAATAATGAGAAAATGGATTTGTTTCTTCTTGTGTATTTTCAGAAAAAATCGTTCTGAAAATCGAAAACTGGTAGCAAATGGAAGAATTGAATCAATTGAGATGTTTCATTATCTCACAATGGAAATCCTGGTAACTCATTGCAATTATGACGCGGTTTTTTATCGCCCTTGTTACAATCCACTTCAGTGTGTTTCATGGAGAATTGAGGGCAACTAATTACCCTCATTTGACGTTTATATGCGTGTTTTGCCCAATATATTTTATGGCAATCAAGAAATTGCATCATGCAAACGATCACATCTCTATTATAGACGCAGCGCATTAGGCATAACTTTCTTACGGCATTGCCAAGTGGTTGCTACATATCCAAGCAAGAATTTACTACTAATGTTTTCTTTCAGTTTAATGGAGAGTATTTCGGTGGTGTCTATCTGAAGTAGACGCATTTACCGGGTTTTCTGTTTCCATACGAATTGTTTCCGGGAAAACAGAATCACGAAATTTTAAAATAAACAAGCCCCCTTTGCTTTAACGAATACTAGCATTTTTAGTGAATTATAATTTGTACGTAATCAAAAGGCTATAGTGATATGATGAATTATTTAAAAGATATTCAAGAATAATGTGCAAAATCACGTAGAATTTCATTACTCAATGAGTCCATGCAATTTGTATAAAATCCATTTCATTTCTGAGTTTCGTCACGAATCAGAATACGCCAAAATGTGAGCATTAGATCACAATGCTTGGGGCAGATAAGAAACAAAGTATATAAAATACGAAACCAGGATGTTGAACTTCTTTAGTGTCTTCTCTTTTCTATTGAGTTCTTGCTTCACATAAAGTTTAAATAAAAATGATAGCGACGTTCATTCTAATAATTTTTATTTATTAGATTTTATTAAAATTGAATTTTTATACTATAAATCCGGTTCATCATAGCAAGCGGTAACACATCTGGAACCCGCTACCATTCATTTGCAGCCAGATACTACGAAATTTGATTGAGTAGACCGCTCACATGTCTTTCTAAACCAAAACACTTGATCTTTTTAATACGCGGGGATTTTGCAATTTGCGAAATGTCAGAAGTTTTCTCATTATTACGGTTTTCTCATTGTTACGGATCTCATAAAGAATATCATTATGCATCTGGTCGCAGCCAACAAATAACAGCATTATAAAATGGGAGTAGAAAATAGCCATTTTTATGTATGATTTTCATTTTTAAAAACTTACACAGATGTATCTCTATGTATGATTTATTTTTTCTTCAAACAAATTTTCCTTTAATTTATTATTATTATTATTATTATTATTATTATTATTATTATTATTATTGATTTTTTGTAGCACATAGATTAGTACATTGAACTACACTTATGTAATGATGGCTTGATAAATAAAACATAACCTAACTTAACATTAATACAGAGGTCCATGATGGCACCTCGTAGGTTCTATTCTAGGTCTTAAAACAATTTACAAAATTTGTGAAATGGATATTTATTTTTGATGCGAATAGAATGAGTGTAGTTTTTAAAGTTGTTGAATGAAGATAAAGTTTGGTTATGTTGTATTTGCAGGATCCAGGGTGAAAGGTGAACACCAATGTTTCTTCAGTGGCTTTACTTTGCACCAACAAATACAAATAAAATTTAACAGAACAATAACAAATACAAATTAGGGTGGACGGCGTTCTTGCCGTACGGTTTCTTCGCTTGATAGCGTTGGTGCCGACCGAGCAGGTCGACGGCCAGCAGGGTCAGGTGACGTGGCTCCTATCGCCCGTTGCGGCGATACGTTGCCACCGGCGGCAGCGAAGTGGCTACTGCGGAACAGCACGAAATCTTGGCGGCGCCCACTCGGGAGCCTGGTACGCCATGGCCTGTGGCGGTCGTGAGCTGAAGATTGTCGCGTCGCATCGGGCAGAGAGCGCTCCGCTGCCCGGCTCAGGGTTTTAACCCTCGCCCCCGGTGAAGAGGAAGGGAAGGAGCCTTGCCTCTCCACTAGCGGAGCATAACCCCAACTCTCCTTCTGATTCAGGGGTTACCACAGGTTATGGTGAATTTTAGAGAAGTAATGGGATAGGTAAGTAATGTGGTGAATGATGGGATTGATGTTGAATTCATTGTGTAGTTTGTGATTTCATATGAACCAAGATGCATTAGTGATGGTACGAAGGAATTGATTGGTTTTGTACTATTTGGATTTTGTTGATGTTTGTTTTTCCAGAATTAATTCATACAGGGCAGGCGTAGAAAAGAGTCGATCTGATTATTGTTTTTTATAGTATTATTGCTGTTTTGCATGGAATGTATTTATTCATAAGTAATATCACGAGAAGTGCTGATAGCCAGTAAATTCACGTCTCGCATAGCGAGGAGTGAATTTGCCGGCTGTCACACTTCCAGTAATATTTAGTGTGACTATTTCACGAATTAAGACATTACATGAATCGAATGGATAATTAAAATCACAGGAATTACGAAAAAGAGAAATATTACTCAAAATTGCTACCGGAATATGTGTAATTTTCGGTCAGCTTCGAATTATCACTGCCTCCCCGAATAACTTATAATCAAGTTGTTTGTACGTAGACGGCCAAAATTAATTCAAATTTGGCGTCGTACAATTACAAAATTAATTCAAATTTGGCGTATTTAATCATTTATAATAATTCCTTGATGCTAGTTAACTGCAAAGGGCATACATTTTAAACTCTCGCGTTCGACTTATAATATTTTCTCTATAAAAACCGTGGGCTGGCTTCCAGAGAGAAAGACAAAGACGTCTTTGAAACTTGAAACTTTTTCGAAGGACAAACTGCTTTGAAAAGTTTGAACTGATTTAATAGACACTCACGAGGTTGTGACAGCTACTGGGAACCAGCGAGAGAAGACATATCGTATTGTTGACAACATCTGAGAATCAGATGCATTTCAAAATAAGACGCCATGAGAGTCAATTGTTTGAGAACCTTCACTCGAGCGGTTTCACAAAGCATCGCCTCGTCAGTAAAAAGGCTAAGGCATTCACATCTTAGCTGCATTGAATAATTAGATCTGACGATTGGTAACGGCAGTGCAGACTCCGTGCACAGAGGTGTTTTGGCGCGGGCCTTCCGGGACATTGTATTACGCACGAATTATGACAAAACTATCTTCTTTCGCCTAGACGAGGTAACTGACAACTTCAATACTCAATCATTCTTACGCTGTAAACTAATAGTTCTTAAATAATTGTCTTCCAGAATTTTCCTTGGTGTCGAGGTTACAAGGAAGGTGTCTTGTCGTCAACTCGAATCATCGTCTGTTGCTCTCCCAAAACTCTGATGAAGCTATGTTGCAGCCTCAACACAAGTAAAATATGAATAACAGTTTACTGTAGAAAATGAGTTAAAATGTGTTTCGATTTTATTTTAATAAAATTTAAAAACGATTATAACAAAGCTACTTACAAGAACATTTATTAAAAACAAAATTATTAAAGATGTAGGAAGTGGAGTTTCCCATGTCTTTGGTATTCCGTAGAAGTATTTGAAATGGAAGATGTACAAGCCGAATTAGCAGCGGGATTTGTCAATTTCGAATGGATTGAACACACGTGTGTATTTTTAAAGTATTTTGCATTAAAGTATTTTTTCTGGATATGTTTGGTTGTAAAGTTTAACATAGTTTTGATAGCATAATATTTGTACTCTTCATCATCTAATCTTCGCATATTAATTATCTAAAATATGTGTAACTTCATTTGTAGTTTGTGATGATCATTTGTATTTCTTTCTTCACAAATTCTTGAAATTGCTTCCACACACTTTCTCTGTTTCTTTTACTGTTTTCGGCACTGACGCTTTAATAATAGATTGTATTTCAGAGTTTTAAACATTTCTAAAATGATACATTTTAATATTATATTCTCACAAGTTATTATGGACCTAAAACAATTGCTATCTTGATCTTAAAAAGGTAATCAAAGTGATTATAGCGGAATGCAAAAGGCAAACAACGTGATAATCATAAGGGGATGGACATCTGGGATTGGTTTAATATGAGTATATTCTTGCTTATCATTGATTACTTACGAATCGGACAGGCATGAGTTAAAGAGACATTATAATTAGTGTTTTTAGTTTATGCAGTTTGTTTATAGTGTGAATTATTTTGGTGTCTATGTATTGTTTCCATTTCATTTTGGTGTCCATGTGCAGAACTAAATATTTAATTGGTTTATTTGGAGGCTCCATACGATGGAATCATTATTTAACGATAATGTGGTTGATGGTGAGTAAAGCTTTAAAGAGAAAATTTTTACTGCAGTTTTGTTTGGGTTTAATTTTATTTTTAATTTGGATGATCAATGTCTATCTGGTTTAAATATAATTGTAAGTTGTTTTCATGTTGATTAAAGAGTGGTTGGAAGCGAAAATAAGTGTTTCAGTTGCAAACTGGGCCTTTTTTACTGTTGGATGTTTGGAGATATCTGCTGCATACATATTGAACAGTGTGAGTGTAAAGGGGGATTCTTGTGGTAAACCTGCTTTGATTAAACTGGGATTTGAGTAATGATTGTTGATTGTTATTGCAAAGGTTATGTTCGCATTGTAGTTTTGGATTATAGAGATGATATTCTGAGGTTGCTTTTATTTAGTTTGAATATTAGTGCTTGGGGCCATACTCCTGTGCCTGTGATATGTCAAGTGATACGAGTATTGAGTGATGTTTTTTTCTGAAATGCTGTGTTGAGTTATTCTGTCATTCTGACGGGTTATTGTTGTCTGGACATATGTTCAGTAAATCCAAATTTTATTTGATTTTGTTAATTATAGATGTTTTGAGTCGTTGAAGTATTATTACTTTCTCGTATACATGTGCATATACGGAGTAATATACGTACTATAGAGAAAGTTATGTAATACTACGGAAAATCAATTTCGAGATTTCAACGGAAATATATGATATGGGGCTCTCTGATACCGAAAAAGTCTGACCGTCTGTCCGCCCGTCTGTCCGCCCGTCTGTCCGCCCGTCTGTCCGCCCGTCTGTCCGCCCGTCTGTCCGCCCGTCTGTCCGCCCGTCTGTCCGCCCGTCTGTCCGCCCGGCTGTCCGCCCGTCTGTCCGCCCGTCTGTCCGCCCGTCTGTCCGCCCGTCTGTCCGCCCGTCTGTCCGCCCGTCTGTCCGCCCGTCTGTCCGCCCGTCTGTCCGCCCGTCTGTCCGCCCGTCTGTCCGCCCGTCTGTCCGCCCGTCGGTCCGCCCGTCTGTCCGCCCGTCTGTCCGCCCGTCTGTCCGCCCGTCTGTCCGCCCGTCTGTCCGCCCGTCTGTCCGCCCGTCTGTCCGCCCGTCTGTCCGCCCGTCTGTCCGCCCGTCTGTCCGCCCGTCTGTCCGCCCGTCTGTCCGCCCGTCTGTCCGCGCGTCTGTCCGCCCGTCTGTCCGCCCGTCTGTCCGCCCGTCTGTCCGCCCGTCTGTCCGCCCGTCTGTCCGCCCGTCTGTCCGCCCGTCTGTCCTCCCGTCTGTCCTCCCGCCGGTCCGTCCGTCTGTCCGCCCGCCTGTCCGTCCGTCTGTCCGCCCGCCTGTCCGTCCGTCTGTCCGCCCGCCTGTCCGTCCGTCTGTCCGCCCGCCTGTCCGCCCACCTGTCCGCCCACCTGTGCGCCCGCCTGTGCGCCCGCCTGTGCGCCCGCCTGTCCGCCCGCCTGTCCGCCCGCCTGTCCGCCCGCCTGTCCATCAGTGAATACTACTAGCGCCTAACCCATCCCTACCATCTTTTCCAAATTGAAGAATCCCCAGTCGATCAAGCTCTAGTGTAAGCTTTTATATTTTGAAAAGCATTCTTTAAAATTTGGGGGTCTTTTACATGACGCGCCCCGTATATTTTCAGAAGTTTCTCATAATCGGATCCAAATTTTTTCTTTATATATCTTGTAAAAATAGAGCTAAATACATCTATAAAGGTGGCTGTTGGCACATCGGCGGTCAGAATTAATTCAAATTTTGTGTTGTACTTTGAAATCTATCATTTATATCAATTCCTTGGCACTAGTTAACAGCGAAGAGCATGCATTTTAAACGCGCCGCGTCTCGGATATTTTTTCTCCAAAAACGGCGTGTTTTCTTCCAGAGAGAAATACAAAGACATCTTTGGTATGAAACTCTTTGGAAGGTCAAACAGGTGAAGAGTTGAACTGCTTTCATAGACGCTAGCGAGATCGCGCCAGATACTGAGACACTGTGGAGTGTCAACATTCCGAGAATTAAATGTGTTTCCAAATGAAGGCGCGATAGAATCGCATTATTTACAAAGAATGTGGGCAAACACAGATTCGCGATGACTCAACTCGCCTCGCTCGAGTAAAACACCGTCAAAACACGCATATATGCTACCGACTATCAATTTAATTATGTAGGTTTGCTATTGCGACCTCAACTGAGAGTTATTGGCGCGCAAGCTCGCTCTCATTGTTGGGACATCGAGGAAACACGACGACTATATATATTCATATGACGCCACGAGAACCAATTGTTGATGAATTTTTCAGCCGTGCGTTTGCACAGATCGTCTCGTCAGTAAAAAGCCGTGAGGTGCTAGATCAGTAAAGAGCCGGATAGTGCTAATTGTTCTGTTTAATATGATGTAAATTTCATTTTGGTGTATTGTTTTGTTTTTTCAAAAATTACAGAAATGTAATTTTTTGGAAATATCTTGCATGTCTTTAATATATACATTTTCATTGATTTGTACACATTATTACATTTGTGAGTGCAAGTGCTTTAAATGACTTCAAATAATTTTTTTCGAATACTCAATAGATTCCTGTAAAAAAGAGCTTCAAATTTCACATTTACTGTAATGATTAATCGCCATTTTCTTAGAAACGGCTTAAAATTTTTCAATAAAAATTTATATTTAGGACGAGGTTTTACTCTTCTTTAATATTCTTGACGTAATATTTCGGTTCTACTATTAAGAAACCAAAAAGTTGAGATAATGTCAAAAAATGTACATTGGGCGACGATAGATGGCAGCTGGCCAGAGAATGGAGCAAGACCTTAAAGCCAGTCCACACCAAGGAAATTAGAAAACTTATTTGCTACGAGAAAGTCTGTTCATTCTGTAGCACCTCTAGTTTAGCATTTGTTTTGTGAAATTCCATAGAGAGTTGATTTGTGACGTTAAAGATTGTATCTTGTCGTGGAGTTTCAGATTTGTATGAATTTTTATTGATTTCTTAACTATATTAGTTAATATGTTACGTTCTGTTTGTACTACAATTCCACGCTGTCCAGCACTAAGGACGGTCTATGACAGGGCTGTTCAACGCCTTCTTCAGTGACCAATCTGTACAGCCGGAAGTCTCTCCGCGAAAGCGGCGAAAGTGCAAGTAGGGGGGGGAGACAGTTTTGAGGGGCGCGTAGATTGAATGCCTGGTCGTCTACTTCAGTGATTCATGCTGTGAAATAATTTACCCACTTATTTAAATGGGTAATGTTCCGTATTCTAGCTACAAGGGCCGTAATTCACTGTTTATGTTCTTCTCTGCCCTGTTCTGTATCGAAATATTTTCCTTTTTAGCTTCTTGCCTGATGAAGTTCTTCGTAAGAAGAGAAAGTTATATATTCGTGCGCCGGAAAACGGCGAATTTTCGGCGGGAAAACTTTTGCCGGGCTCTATTTATTGATTTGTTTCAGTTTATGCTTGTGATTCTTAAACACTATTTTCCCTTTTTTTAAATATATAGTGGGCTTTTTTAAAAGTTTAATTCAAACAAAATTTTAGAATTTAATAATTTTCACGAGCAGTGTTATAATCTACAAATGATAGCAAAACGAGATACCAATGAGCAAATCGCTCTGACGATGTTAAGGGCAATCATTAGAATATTATGGGTCTTGTAAAATGGAACGCAAATGCTTTTAGTTATTTACGATATGTGTCGTAGAGCATCGGGATTTGAAAAAAGCCAAAAAGTTTAATTTAATGTGATCTTTTGTCCTATGCCTTCATGTAGTATTCACAATTTTTTTTTTCTATAAGTGATTTGGCATCAGCAGCATTTGCTATCAGCAAATGTTGCTATAGAACCATTGTTTTCCCACATATAAAGAAAGAAATGTGAGTGTGAGTATTTAATTTTTAAAGATCGATGTAAAAAAAGTTCATTCCATATTGTAAAACGTTTTGAGTGCTTACTTTTCTGGCAAGTCAGAGAAGTCGTAGGAAAATTCGATATCGCGTGTGGAGAGGCGTTTTAAAACATTGTTCTGACTCAAGAATCAATCATTCTTAAATTTTAATTTTTGAAAAATTAGACCAAAGCATTTAATTTGTGTAAAGTAAAACAAGAAGTTCATAAGTGTATTTGGAAATCAATGTAAACGTGTTCAGAGGAGAGTAACTAGTATACAAGGATTTGTTTGTAACTTTTTTTGTTATCAAATGTTTTAAAAAATAGAGGACTGCTGGCAGATTGCTAGTTAGCCACATACCTGAATATAGCAAAAGTGTATTATTTGTAAGATTGTTTATTTTCAGGGTGTTACTTCGTTTTTATGTACGTATATGTGTATTCATTTATGTATTTAATGTATGTGCGGGATTGAAGACTATAGTATTCTGTTAAAAGTGATTCAAATTTGAGTGATTTTGTGAACATCGAGTGGAGAGTATCCATGATCCTGATCCTTGTCTTTTTTAATATATGTATATATAGTACGGGGCCACTTCAACCGTGTTCTGCTGGAACATCCTGTTGAAATTGACCGGTAAAGGCCCGCGGGCGTAGAATCCCACCGAAGTGAGGTAAACTGATCATCGCCATCATTACTTCTGCGCATTCGTCCATCTGCATTTAGTTTAAATGACAATTTTGGGCTGGAGATTTTTAAAAAACTGGAAATTACAAAGTGTATTTAAGAACTCTCTACTTGTCAATAAACGTGTTCCTGCCATCTAAGACGAGTAACATCTTATAAAATTGCATCTCTAAACATTATTAAAGTACTAAGAAGACGTAATGCATCCCTTCGACCCAGAGCACCCAAACCCTGAGGTTCTCAATGCCGGAGCAGGATGGCAGGTAAGATGCACGATTGGCGCCCATTAAACAAATTTAGGGTGTGTGCCCTGCCATTCATCAATGAGCGGTTCACTCCGCGTGTGACGGTAAATCACCTTTCTGTAGTGGTTACTCACCGGGACATTACAATATCTAATACTTATCTTTGTTTGAAACGTTGATTGCTGCTCGGGATCAATGTACAATCATTTAATATTAATCAAATATTCACAATAAAACAACTTATTTATTCATGATCTATAGCCATACATTTCACCTCACTTCTTGCATTGATTTTTCTTCTTGCATTGCAGTGATCTATGCAACAGCATGTCTAATTCGTTTTAGATTTATATATAATATTGTCATCTATTGACAACAAACATTTCCAATGTAATACAAAAGGCAATGTTACTTGATCTGTATGTAAACGTCCGTCATATTCTCGTCGATTGCTCTGTCAATTACACGCGCTACGGTTCGAATTGTGCATTTGCATTGCGGTGCCTCACTGCTAGAATGAGTCCCACCCCCACCCTTCCCGCACTGCCCGCATTTGCACTCGAATAGTTCGCACGCAGTTCCCGAGATCAGTGAAAGTACAAAATGAAATGCAGACAGGTTTATAACAATCCAAATTCTGTCAGAATGTTTCGGAAGTGTCTGCAGACAATTCATAAAGCCGATCAGTACGACGTATGGTTTAATACTAGTTAAATTATTATTATTATTATTATTATTATTATTATTATTATTATTATTATTATTATTATTATTATTGTTGTTGTTGTTGTTGTTGTTATTATTATTATTATTATTATTATTATTATTATTATTATTATTAAATTAAATCATCCGTTTCGGAGTAATCTCTTGGAAGTTCGAATTCCTTCAGCTGAACCGAAGCAATGGAGGGAAGGCCCGTAACCGGCTTTCTCTAGAAACCTGACTCTGCGTGCGCTAAGGTTCCCGGAAGAGGTGTGTGGGTGGACGCAAAAAGAACGTTCACCATCAATGTATGCGACACGTAGTTGTGTAACCTGTTCTATGCATTTGCAAAATATTCCTGAAGGATTATCTTTTTCTTTGCTTCACAAACTTCTATTTGCATCATGCAATGGAGGCGTTCACCTTATTAAGAGCATATCTGCACTCGGGCCCCTTTTCTATAAATGTTTAAATGAATCGCCGAAGTGGAATCAATAACTTCTGAAAGTTTTGTTTTGATATGGCAGTACTACTCAAAGTTATTCATTTCTATACCATAATGACTATTGATATGTATTGTGAAGACTTTGAAACACTGTATTTTTCTTGTAATTCTTTGTGTTTTCAGCAATGGAAGATACCAATGAAGAAATTATCAGATGTGATTTTCTGCGCAAAACAAAGCTTTCAATTCGACCACAGACAGGAACTAATTGGTTATGTTATGTTACAGGATATTCTAATAAATTCCATGTAAATGTGTTTTGCACTCAAATTTCATTTAGATTATATTATTTTTGATTTATTTTTGTGCACATCGACATCATTGTAGTATTTTAGTTAATTTTGCGTTCTTCCGTAAAAGTAACTTTGAGCACAATTACGAAATGTATTTTATTTATTTATTTATCGTCAATAATATTTAAAAACATGGTATGACTTACTATGAGCGATAAGTGCAATGTATACCCGTTGAAGTAATATTCGTATTTTAATAATTACTTAACTTAATACTAATTCGTAACTTAATACTTACTGTTCTTTGTTAAAGCGATACATACATAAAAACCTTTTGGGATTGATGTTTTGCTATAGAGTTGCATTACGCAAACTTCTATAAACCTTCAATTGCGTTTTTCTCAAAACCACACATTTTAGTGCAGTCAGGAGAACGCCTCAATTAGCACAATGTGTAAGAGAACATTTGAGTTATCTAAATTGGAAAAATCTTGAGTTGTGCAACGTTGAAGGTCACAGATATTTTTCATATAGATACTGAATTCGCGTATTACATGTATTTGTTATGTGTTGTAAACTAGTGGATGAGTGGATGAACAAGGTAATCAGTAATACCACATACATATGTAATATAAAATAAACAATGTAATTATACTCTAATCAAACACAATGAATTGTAATGCTTATTTTTAAATTAAAAATTTACTAGAGTGAAGGCGCGAATGTCTTTCGAATGTCTTACCTTTCAATTTATTCCTGCTATTTCGAAAGGTACTCAAAGCCTAAACGTAACCTGTATTTCATAACGTTTACGTGATATTTGTTCACGTTCTTACCAATTGAGTTTGTGGGGGGGGGGAGGTCCATTGACTTTTCGGCCGTCCGGACGTGGCGCGGAGGTCCCCGTGTGCGTGGCTGCCTACCAACCACCGCCTCAGCTGACACAGTGCCTGACATCTGCCTTCTGGATGCCCGTATCATTTTTGAAAATCGTAGAACTCGTATGTAACAAGTTCTTTCACGACCACTGCGATCCGTAGGGCTCACGTTCACACAATTTGTTGGTTGAATGACCCACAGTTTTCAACTCTCTGTGCTAATGAATTTGGTTCCCAGATATACTTCCTCGCAGCTAGTAACTTGTAGGGTAACTACGGACCTAAGAAAAGCTTGCAACAATAAAGAATTTCGGTTATCTTACTACGCTACACACACATTATGGAAGATTGTTCACGAGCGATTTTAGTTATCAATTCTCATGAGAAAAATTACGAAATTTTCTCCCGAACTGCAGTCTTTTCTGAGAGCCTACAAGCAAATTTCTCAGCATGTGCTCTCATCAAAGAATCTTTTCCAACCAGCTGAATATTTTGAATCGTACAACAGATGTTAAACATTTGCAAGTAATATGGAAACCATGGTCGGTTAGGGCGTGAATTGGCCATTATCTTTGGAAGGGGACACAACAACTTCAGGAGGGATCGAGAGATAAAAATCATAAACGAGGCAACCAAATATGAATTAGTTATAATTCTGGTAAGGAAAAGTGAATACTTTATTAACAGATGACATCATACTCTCCGGTCGTTTGATATCTAACTCTCTGGGATCGATTTTTTGGAAAAATAGTCTGTTCATTTCCCCAGTGTTCCCCAGATGGGGGGGGGGAGAGTAATATTGGAATAGTTGGCAAATCTCGTAGGCTATAGCGAGAACATCCCAACACGTTCGACAGGTAACTCTGCCCTGTTTTTGAAAGGCTCGTCGCGCCCACATTGCTCGGTCTTGTTGAAACCGCCTCTCTCTTCGTCTCTGCTTATTTCAGAATGTGGCACGCGATCGTGTGTAGATATCAATCTCACATACATTACAGTATTAAATAATTTGGTCGTAATTTTTTTCATTCCAATTCATTTTTTTGCAAATGCATGAAATTCACTTGATTTTAATCGAGTATGTATTGTTTTATTCTACCCAGTTGTGTATTTCTTTTTCTTTTATTCTTACGCCCTTACAGCGTTGTCTTTTCACTATGTCCCAGCAAAAACTGAAGAAGAATGGAGGACCTTGTGAAACACCTCTAGTGTTCTGTGAAGTGGGGTGCAAGGAGACAGTTCATAGAAGCGCGTGGGTGCGCCGCGACGCCGAATAAGGCCGAGTGCCCTTCTGCGGCAAGGCCAACCGCTGCTCTGCGCTCCGGCCAGCGCGCCGCGCGATCGCCCTTGACCCTAGGCGACCTGCAGGCCGAGATGGAACGACGACCGGGGCAGTCGGGGGTTCTTCCCCAGAGTTTCGAGGTTAAGGGGAGCGCTCCAAGGAGGTGAGACAAATATATCGGGAGATTTTCTTTCTTTTTTAGGAATACAAACAACTTTATTAAGAACTTGATATTATTTTGCATCGTTCAGCCGTTCGGCTCCTTCAGATGTTAGTTGAAGAACATAAAATTCATAACACAATACAGAAAAGACAAAAAGCACACTTTAATATCGATGAGGGAAACTCAATCGACCATCTCCAAATGATTTAGTTACTTAGGATACTTCAATGTGATGTGTGAGAAAGGAGTAGAGAAGGTACCGGTTTGTAAGTGTCCGGGTTGGGGGATCTCTGAGACCGGAAGATTTTCTTAAACTTCACTGTCAACATTTGTATTTTCGGTTTTTAATTTATATTTTCAATTGTTAATAGGTTTAAGTTTAAACCAAAGACATAGGAGAGTATTACCCAGATACACATGTAGCGCTAGGGTAGTGTTACAAATTGAAGGCTCCTCCCTGCGTCATAGTGTAGGCAACTAGTTCCCTGGGAGGTGCTAACACTCATGTTGTTTGCCCGTGCATGGTAAGAGTTGTGAGTATTTCTCATATACATTATTGTGTGCTTGCAGTGCTTTGGTTTTGCTATACAAAGACCGTATTATTTATGCATAAATAAAAATATATAATTAGAGCTTCATGGTTCTGTGACCTGAAGGCCAAGTGAAGCCGCATTAGGGTTCTTAAAAGCAAACTTTAAAAAATCCAAATGATACAACCAAGACAAGTTTCATGTATTAACATACGAGTATTTTTCATCTAATTGAAACGTGTACTTTAAGCTGGTCCTAGCATAACTGCACACTGAGGAAGAAAATATAAATATACTTTATAAATACAAAGTTATTTTTTTCATTTGAAAATTTGTTCGCGTTATTAAAAATTGGAAGATAGACTGCATGAGGTTTGCTGGTCCGCAAGGTAGTGCCATTTTGATTTTCAAAGCAGATATCTAGAACAAATGTCTTGATGATTTGGTGAAAATAGTGATGATGATTCTACAGAAATTACTTAATTTTTTTAGAGACGTGTGTAAACGCTCTTGTGTTTGTAGTACTTTGGAAGAGCATTTAACTGGGTCACGTATGATTAAAACAATTGTTTACAATTTTTTATGTTAATTCATTGCTTACGGTTTTTCAGAAACTTGTAAAAAATAATAGAATGAAAATTATTTACTCAACAGAAAAAGAATTCAAATTTTCCAATAATTTAATGTCTGCTAGATATAACAAAGTTACTGATACAGGAGTCTCTACTCATATACCATAACTCACACATAAAACTTAATCAAAGTTTGCATTGTAGTGCGATTGTGATATTTACAGACAATGGTACAGGTGCCATGCGTATAAGTTACAAATGAAATGAACACTCCTTCTACTTTCAGAAATTATAGTAGAACATTTTGTTACATTAAGATGCACAACGATGTAATTCACTAATATTGGTAAAACTCATGATATTTTTCATCCATGAAAGGAAGGTACTGTTTCTTTTCTGTAGTAATTGAATGAGAACGCTGCTACTTTTAAAATTCTTGTATTTACCCAATACTGGGCAAATTTTCCCGAAAATGTTGCTGAAATTCCATTCTTCATTGAATGATTTCTTAGTTTTTATTCCTAGAGGGCAAGCTGCTTTCTTTGAATGAAAGAGTGCTGATCTTGAGATTTTTTGTATTAATATATGTCCGCTTCTGCAGGTATATCAAAAAAATCTTCTGGTTTTGTAGCAACCCTCCCAAATGGATCCTTAAATGCAAATATCACAATTTTAGAAAACGAAGTTTTAGATTTTAATGTACTTATGGAATCTGATAGTGACAGTTTTTGTGATTTCCCGGCTCTTGAAGATTTTGACTTGAATATCTTAGAATCAAAATTGCTTCAGTAAATGTCAAAAGAAGGAAATCATCTTACAAAAACCATGTAAAATTATAATTTTTAAATGAATGTGCTTTCTATTACCTCTCCTGCGTCAGCATACCAGCCTAGCACTTCAAAGGGCGCTTATATCAATTACTGCGGACAGATAATTTGGAGTTAGACCTGGCACCATCAAATAGGGCACCTAAAAACTACGAAAATGTTGGCATACCAGATAAATAGGGCTATTGCCGGTGATACACAAATTATACCACTTTTTACGAAAAAAACAATTTTTGTCGTGGCACTTATACCACGCACCACCCACACACCCTTCCACCCACCCTCCGCACACTCCAACCCATCCGCTCGCCCGACCATCCGCCGGTCAACCGTCCCATCCACCCACTCACCCACCCCACCCTACCTCCCAACCATCCACCTACACCCACCCGCCGCTCGCCCGACCACCCACTCACGCTCTCTCCGGCACCCACCCACCTACTCGCTCACCCACGCACCCATCCGCCCGCACCCGGACACCCACTCCCCCACCCCTCCGCCCCCGTGCATCCGCCCACTCGCCCGCCCAGGAAGCGGCTGTGTCCCCGGCGCAACGTACACTTAGGGGCCTTTGTGGTGGTGGTGGCGGCCCACAACCGGTGTTTTATTGATTGCACGGCAGAGGGTTACGTGGCGAGAAGGCCCAGTCACCGCAGTTCCGCTGGCCGGATCAGCCGAAACGTGGAGCTCAATGGCTCAATGGGAGCTTGGTGAAATACTTAGATGCTCTGTTTTCTCGTTACATACGAGTATCGTTGGCAGATGCGTCGATCTCATTACTCAATTAACAACTTATTGATTTGGCATTGATCTGTTTTAACTGTTTAGCCGCGCTCGTGGCACATAGCGAAGTCGCTAGCCTTTCACCACTGAGGTCCGGGTTCGATTCCCGTCGAATCTCATGTGAAATTTGTTCCAACAAAACGAGTTTGGCTGCTTCACAAAGGCTAGACCAACCCCTGTGAAGTCTCCTAAACCCTATCCCTTATTCCTTCCCAATTCTGGCCGCTGGGTAGTGACGCAGGAGCGCGTAGTAAGAGGCGCGTACGCAGAGATGCTACCTGGCGGTCCTCTTGACAACTGACTGCGACGTGACGTGACGTGACTTACTGGTAATGGATGATTACTGCCCAGCGCAAAGTGCTCAACGCCCCTTAAGGGGTTTGGAGACGCGTCAGTTTATAAGACGCAACAAATTAAAAAAAAAACTTATCGGTTCTTTTACACTAATGTTACGACATTTCCGGGAAGAATGCAACCTCAAAAACAGATTAAAAAAACTTGCACAGTCTGTTGTCTCTTAACTAGGGCAAAAAGATCAAACACTTTCTGATAGATCATAGGTTCAAGTTCTTGAACATTTTTTGTACTTGTACTAATGACAATAAGTATTTGAATTTAATAGTATAAACAAGAACTTCTAATTGACATTGGTGAACATATAACATTGCAACACCACAATGTTGAATGCATAAGAAAGGAGACATAAATAACAAGAAATTCTGTTCGACAATTCTGTTTCGCATAAGTATGACTTTTAAAATCATATTTAACGCGCTTTTCAAATTACGCAGTCACTGGACCATTCATCTACGGAAACGGAAATTGAAATCGGAAAGAAGGTAAAGGATAATTTATTTGCTGGAAGAGAAACATAACAGGGTACAACCCAAGAGTCGCAGATGATTTATCAACCATTATGAAGGTCTCCTAATGGTCCAATAACGGGTCTTAGACAATTTTGATAACTGAACGTTGTTTGCTGAGAGAGTCTGCGTAACTGACAGCGACACTATCTTAAACGATTTCCGATCACAGTGCAAAACAACGTGACGTCAGGGAAAGACAGAATGTCGCCACTCTGTCTGAACAGCTAGAAAGTTAAAGTTCGAAGTCCTGGAAATGATAAAATAATAGAAAATATTTTTATTTTTTATTGAATGTAATTTTTTTGTCGACATTTTTAGAGAAAGGAGAGAAAAGGTTTTCCTTCAAATGATGTTCGTGTACCGTCAGTATACTTATGAAGAATGGTCATTGATTGATCCTGTAATAATTATATCATTACAGTTGAGGAGAATGACCTGGTGGATCAAAAACGCCGATGCTTTTTAATAATAGTTATTTTATTAGGGGTTCATTAGGAGCTATAACAATTTTTTAACACTTACTAATTTTAATTAACATCATGAAGAGATCCAGAATGACTAAACCAAACCACACCCAGTAAAATGCAATAAAAATTGTTTACAAAACATCTGAACTCGTAGGCGATCAGGTCATTCTATCCACCTACTTACCATATTAGAATGCTATGAACACTTATCTGAAAGCGTTCCTTCAGTATAAATTACTGAATATAACCTTTGACTATTAGAACGTAAAAATTCATAAATGTGAGCTCAGAAGTCCATTCATTATAGAAATCAGTGCACATTATTGTCGAGTGATAGAGTAAAACTCATAAACTGTAAAACTCAATTATTGATCAGTGTTTGTTAAAGGAAGTAAAGCTGAACATGATAATTAAAACTAAAAGTTATTTCACAATAGTGCTATATCTACTATGAAGTATTATTCGTTATAGTAGTTTATATTTTCTAGAATGATAGTTGACTGTTCAAGGCTGAAATGAATGATTGTTTTGGGCTACTTAGAGGGCAGAGGGAGAGGAAGGGACAAAAAGGAAGGAAACGCCACGCTGGACGTGGCGTGTTAAGGCACTGCTCCGGCATTCGTCTGGTAATTATAGGAGAAACCGAGGGAAACTGCCGATCAGGGCAGTCGGCCGCCACTAGAATTCTCCTCCAGACTGATTTCGAACTATTTATAATATCTCGCCGTCGAGACTTAAACCCTAGGACAGGTTGAAGACGTTGTGCCATCTCAGACGGTTTGCCAGTCTCATGAGAACATGCGATTAGGGCTACGTCCTTTCGCTATTTCCTGCTTTTAATTCTCCAAAAGCACTGCTGTCAGGAATTCGTTGTGGATTTCAGCAGTAACAGGAAAACAAACGTTGAATTGCAAGTGGTATAAGTATGTGGTGGAAGTGAGCAAAACATTTAAACGGAAAAAAGTATTTCTAAATCAAGCAATCAAAGAGTATAGCGGAATAAGATAGGCGAATCTGGCCACGAACAAACTAGAAGAGGACATTTTATTCTACTTCCTAAATAACCTAAAAACCTTTTTTAAATAATTGTTTATGTTTTTATAGTGACGTAATATCGAAAAATTTATTTTCCCACCTTCATCGCTGTATCTCGGCGGATTTTAGATTCTTTATAATGTAACGTGATGAACTATAATCTTTAGAGAATTGTCTAAGATATAGAGTAATTTCTTATCATATCATATAATATACTTAAGATCACTCTCAAGGGACCATTTTCATTAAAAATCGTACTTTTTCTATTTTATTACAAGTTTTGTTTTAGAATTTCAAGGCGAATGCTCGTTTTAGGAATGGGTTGGGCCACAAAATGAAATGGAATGAATCAATCTATTATTTATGTATTTTTTAACGAGGAATCCAATGAAAATAGTCATTTTATTCCTAAAACGAGCATTCGCCATGAAATTCTAAAAAAACTTGTAAAGAATAGAAAAATTACGATTTTCACTGGAAATAGTCCTTTAGAGTGGTCTTAAGTATCAAAAATATGATCAGAAATTACTAAATATATATATATATATATATATATATATATATATATATATATATATATATATATATATAAACTTATCATACACATTTTTCGATATTACGTCACCATAGTAACATAAACAATTTAAAAAATTGTTTTTCTTTGCAATTTTGGGAGTAGAATAAGATAAAACCATCCTCTTCTAGTTTGTGTGTAGGTCAAATTCACCTTTTTTATTCCGCTATACCCTTTGTTTAAACGCAATACCTGCTAATGATAAGCAAATCTCATAGAAGGAGACCTTCAGATTTTCCAGATTTCATGAAATGTTTTGAGATGTGTTGAGTAAACATCATTAATTAATTAATTTGATGAAAATAATTTAATCTTTTTGGGCGAGGCTATTGCAAAACCTGGTGCAAGGAGAAAATTATGTGTATTAAAATATGGAACTGTTTGGTACAATATGTCAAAAAAGTGAACGAAATCGCCGAGCCCGTTTTGATGTTACTGATGCACACTTGAAATAGTTTATACTAGAAGGACGGAATTGGACTTCTCTCCCTGACTTTTTATTACATACATGTCAACATAATACATCTAACCATGAATGTATTTTTTTTTCAATATTGGTCAATTGCACATTCCTGAAGTATTCAATGCATTATTTATTTCCTCATGATCTCACAAAACTCAAACAATTGATGATTCCCTCTTTAGAGTAAAATATAGATTTATTTTCATCCATTTTCGTCCATGGCCATATATATTTTATTGCTTTTTCATGTACATTGAAGTAAAAATGACATATTCAAATGTTCGTGACGTCACCTTCGCTTAACATTTACTTCCCAGTAACTGATGTGTTAAATTATTATTTATAAATACAAGATGTTAAGGTGCTTCAAGATTTAGTTCGTAGCATGTTTAGTACCATTAAAAATTGGCAAACGAATTTCTGTTCCAATATTTTGCACTATTTCATGTTATATTTAAATGTGCTTCAAAATGCACACAAATGTGTTATTTTCTTATTCAGAGCTAATTTGTTTTTTGAAGAAAATGTTTAACGTAAGAAGACAGCACCATCATGCGCTAACAGTTCCTATGGACGTAAGACATTGTTTCGACAAACCATGTTCTGCTTGTAAATTTCCTTATTCTGTAAAGATTTTTGTTCATATTTTCATGTTGGTACTCTACTTATGTAATAACCTGTATAACCGTCGTCAGGATCTATGACTAAGTGCCACAATTGGAATCACTATTATGGTAAGGTTTTCTGAACAACACGAACTGAATCTCGGAAGCGCCAGAGGTGGAAAACAGAAGTGAGTAGAGGATTGAGAGAGAGACTTGTACACTGCTTTACGAGAACGGCTGGGCGTGTGTGTCTGTCCGTACGAAAGCTTGAGTGCCTCGGGCGCCGCGGCGCCGCGGCGAGCGGGCGGCCTCGGGGAGGTGGCTTCAGCCTTGGTTGGGGCACTTGAGGGAGTTGCAGCATCGCGGGTAGTTGGCGCGCCGGTTACCTTCCTCGATGGTGCAGCCTTGCTTGGGGCGCACCGTTTCACATCTGCAAAAGAACGGACAGAGTAACGTCAGACTGCACCGTTGGATTGTTGAACACCACAATCTCGTCTCCATGTTGGGAACGAGCGAAACATTATCAGTAAAGACTCTTGGCTGTCCGGGTGGTTCTGCAGCTCTGATATGATAGTCGAAACGTTGGCACCCGTGCCCTCGACGCGGTGTCACACGGACAGCTGAGAGACTTCATTACGACTCTGGCCCCGGAAACATACGATTGCAATATTATCAATAGAGTTTTAAAATTTTAAGCAGATATTAATAATAAAGGTCTGGTAATTGGACGCATTAGTTGTTAAATGAGATTAGTAATGCAAATCTTAAAAATAATTATTATGTTTTAATACCAGGACACAGAAAAAACAATGGTGAATGAAACTCCGGGCGTATGTAAGATCTTTAGCAATGATACTCCGAAAAGCAAAACGCAGCCAGCGGCCTGGAAAACGTCAAGGGCCTCCCCACTGAATTAACATAATTCATCTAAAATAGATTTATGCATATGAGCGCGAGAAATTAGAACACCGTTATAGAAATGCACATTTTTAAAGGAAAAAGAGTTGAGCTATTTTTATGACGGTCGCTATCATGCATGTTTCAACCCTCATTTACCAGTTTAAAAGAATAAATTACAAACGTTTCTGAATAAATGCTGGGAAATACATGTACTTTTATGATTAAGGGACATGTAACGCATTTTTAATTGCATTGTATAGTTTACTAGAAATTCCAACCAGATCAATAATTTCTCCGATTTCTCTTGTGTTTTAATTTTTTTACAGGCTTTAGGTAATAATATGGTTTTTCAGTAAGTGATACGCTGTTTCATTTCAATAATAATGTGGATATTGCACGTCAGTTATCTAAAAATGGTTGATACAACTGAATTCAGCCTTCATACGAAACGTAGAGACGTTTGCATTGCGGTTATCTGCTATTGCGATTTGGGCAATATATTGTGACATACCGATATGTCACATGAAAATAAACAAACATTTATTTGTAGACTATATGGTGGAACATGCATTAGAATATATCACGAGAGCAAAGGCTTAGCAACGACCGGGAATAAACAATGTAGTTTTTGTTTTTTGTAAATGCATTAGGAGGTGGCTGCATGCCGAAAGTAGAAAATTTGGGATTGGGCGAAGAAGTTTAGACGATCGAAAGGTCAGCTACACCAAAATGTAACGAACGTATGGATTGGCTGGGTGAGAGAAGGACGGTCAAATGTTATGAAAAAAAGAAGATATGTCTTCGAGGAGGAATCAAGCAGGAAGATTCATTCTGACCGGCATCGCGTGTCTGAACTGATCGTAGGTTCGTGAGAGGGAGCGAGTGTAGTGCAGATAGTCAGAGTCGGGTTATCAGATCGTGAAATTTTAAGGACAGTAAATGATATTGCAGATATTGCATGTGGAAGTAATATTGATGCATAAATTGGGACTTTGTCGGGAGTGGTAATCGAGTTATAGATTTCGGGACTATGTCATAGGACGTAATCGGGACTGATAATTTTGATAGTTTGAGACCAGTTTGGATAGGAGCAGAAGAGGATTTCTTGGGACTTTGGACTACGGCAAGCTCGCAAGATATTTCGATTGAGAAGTCTACGAGGGACATCAACGAAGAATAGATAAGTTAACCGCGGTATAAAACTGTAAAATTCAAAGATATCTTGATCAAAGGCCTAACATCAAAATCATTTATTAAACTCACTAAATTGTTTGCTAAAAGGTAACAATAAACTTTGTTAAATTTTGTTCTTTAGAAAAGAAAGTGATCTTTCATTTAGTCAATCCAAACAGTAATGAACTAGGAATTAGAATCATTCTTTTTCAGATTCCCAGCAGCGCTGTATAGTCTGCGGATCCTATAATCCATTATAAAGGTAATAAGGATTATAATATATCGTGACCCATTGACCCAGCAATCCGGACGCTAAGATCTTTGCAAGCTATTAATGTGGAGAAAATTTGTATATCTCAATATGAACTTGATCCTTTTGTAATATTAAATTATTTTTCAATTTTTTTATTAATTAGTGCTGACCTGTGTGAGAACTTTCTAAAATTGTGCGTAGCACGTGCTAAACGGTTTTCTGTTCAAGCTCATTCTGTTTGCTTATTAAAATGAGAGAAATTTGAACATTTTTAATGAATCATCGTTTTCTTTGTTTCTATTATAGTTTCGATTTGTCAAAATATGTGGTGGGCAGCAAAAGAGAGTGAGTTACTTGGCGTCTACATTGCGAGAATATTGCTATCTTCAACAAAGATATTGTGTGTCAGGAGCGGAGAAAGATGTTTTTCAGATGAGTAATATTATAGTTTTTATTATCATTTTCGAAAATTGTAATTTTCTTAACAACAGAAGCATTTGTAGTTCCCATTTATAAGGATGGGTTAGAAGTTAAAAATTATCGGCCTGTTATCCTAAGATAAATTGTCTGTAAATAGATGGAGCATCTAATCGCTAAACACATTAAGAGTTATGTGAAGTAGGGAAAATTGACTATTTGTGGGGTAGCATGGTTTGAGAAAAGGTGACTCGTGCGAAAGTAAAACAGTTTTTTGCCAGGACATCGCGTATGCACTTGATCCGGGCGATAGAATCGATGCGGCGGTAATAGACTTTACGAAGGCTTTCGATCTTGAGCCCTATGATGGACTGCTAGAAAAACTAGACAGAATAGGGATAGACTCGTGAGTGATGAAATACATTAAATATTTTCTAAATAACCGGCACTAGCGAGTAAGGATGGAAAACTGCCTTTCGGAAAGAGTTATATGTAACGTCTGGGATTCCGCAGGGGGGTGTACTCGGACCTTTACTATATTTGGTGTATGTAATGACATAACAGAGGGAATAAACTCAAAAATCTAACTTTTTGCGGGCGACTGCCATATTTACAGAAATATCAAGAATATATCGCATGAGGATAAAATACAGCGCGACTTGCGAAGCTTGAAGCAATGAATGGAAATCAACAGAATGAAGGTAAATCCGGATAAATGCAAAATATGTAGTTTTATGCGTAGTAGAAATGAAGGGACAGCTAAATATTTGCTTGCGGTAAGATAATTCCACATGTAACTAAATGTAAATATCTGGAGCTGATCATTAATGAACAACTTGGATGGGGGAAGCACGTTAACTTTACTGTTGGGAAGGCGTGGAAATCTTTACAATTTGTAATGCGAGTATTAAAGAAGGGAAGTGGTATATCAAGAGGACTGGCGTATACAACTATTGTGGGTCCGGTATTAGAGTACGGAGCAGCGTGTTGGAATCCGTACTGTAAGGACCAAATAAGTTCCATCTTAAGAAAGTAGCAGCAAAATGTGTTAAAAAGGGAAATTCGTTAGGAAATATTTCCAACAAAGTATTGACATGGGAATCATTGGGGAGCCGTTGGGAAAATGCAAGGTTTTGTATATTTTACAAAGCATTGAAGAAAAATCCGGCGTGGAGATAAATTCAGGTAAGACTACATGAACCCGTTTACTAAGCACGTCACAAACATATTAGAATAGTACGTCCAAGGACACAGAGAATTGATGTTGGAAAGTACTCGTTTTTAAATAGGACTATGGAGTCATGGAATAGTTTGCATGTAGCACTAATGGATACATTACCACAAACATCAAGACTTTTAGTTTAAATGCCAGTACTAGTCTTATGATAAGATCAGTAGTCTTTGAAGGGTCTCTACATTTAGTAGACGTGCCTAAAATGAAATATTCGTAATATTGTACTGTGTATTGTATTGTATGAATTTTAGTGTTCTTTACTGTATTTCATGTATACTAATTTTTATTATAATTTATATAATAAATATTATATAAATTATATGTCTATAATTTACTGTATTTCATGTAAAGAATTTGCCACCGGGCTCAGGGTAGCTGTCTACCTGAGAATTATGAAAAATCTTGAAATTTCATGTTTTTCAATTTATATTGCGTCGTATGCTCTGTTTTATTCTCTGTTAAATTCTTCAAAACGTTTCTTAGTTTTTGAACAAATATTTTTTTTTCAAAGCGAGTGTGAACTGTCAAGCCCTTAGTGAGTGATCTTCAGATGCATTTTCCCGAATTGGTAATTTTCAATACATTCATGCATGTCAAACATCATAAATCATAAACTATTAAAGATAATAATATAATTCTTTTTGTAGTACATAACCCATGATTTGCTCTAGTGAATGAACTAGAATAGTTAATCTGTCATAAAAAGTTTGTTTTATGAACGAAACGTCCAGAACAAATGAACGAAATGTAAAAAATTAATGTACAAACAATTATTTTTTCTCAAATAATGAAATCCTGACTCTTTAATTTTCAGAGTACCTTTACCATTCCAGCTCATTCACTAGAATATTGAATTATGATTAATTTAAAAAAGAGTTATCAAAACACATCAATTTGTTATAGAGTTATGAATTGTGGGAATACTGATGCAATGTTGTTGACGTTATTACATGAAGAAATTAAGGAAGTCAACTGTCAACTAAGTTGATGCAGATGACTTCTTTTATTTCTTCATGTAGAGTTATGATGTTTGAAGTAAAAACCTACATTTTTTCCAATTATTTATAAACAAATATAAACATTTTTTAAAATTATTTTATTTATAAAAGCGTAAAGAAATAAAATGTACAAGGGAAACCAAAATAGACCCAAGTTTCCAGAATTTTTTTCTCGGGTAGACAGCTACCTCAATGCCCAATGCAAATTAAATAAATCATGTATCTCTCGCATGCAAGTGAAGGCGCAGGCTGCTGCGTTATTGGGAATGAAGGTGCACTCACGTGGTCTTCTTGATGACGAATTTGCCCGGCTCGCGGTGGCGCTCGCAGGAGAGCTCGGTGCAGGGCTCCTTGATGCGGTGCCACGTGGCGCCCACGGTGTAGCCCTCGTTGCGCCGCGCGTCGTAGCACTTGCCCGGGAAGCCTGCGCCGGGAAGAAACGCTCTTTCAGGGCACTGCACTCCGGGAGCACTCAGGAAGCCGGCGGCGCTGGCCGAATTCGTTTACTACGCTCCGTGGAGTCACGAAGGTTAAGCGAATTCGAGACTCGCGGGTTCCTGGTTGGGTGACCGGCCAGGAACCCCGGGATCTAACGCCGTCGAGCCCCTGGCCGAAGGGATAAAAGGCACTGACTGACTGCGACGTGACGAGACTTGACATAGTAATTATTCAGTATAGTATGCTCAGTAACGGAGGATTACTCCAGAAGAAAGTGCTCAACGCCCAACAAGGGTTAAGAGACGTGTTGCATCAACAACGATGCAACGAATTTTTTAAAAAAAATAATTAAAAAAAGATGAGGTTTTGGTCAGGGATAGTCACAAGCCACGAAATGGTAATTTTGCAGAAGAGCTTTTTCTAAACTTTCGCTGATTTCTAAAATTAGTTTTCGAAATAGTTTTCCCTAGAATTATCTAGGATGTTTTCCTTTACATTCGGGACATGCAAAATTAAATACACGAAATTTATTTCTGTTATACCAAAGATAATATTAATTGCTGTAAATGATCTGAGAAAACACTTATTTTTATAGATGACATACGATTGAACTAATAATTTATATTTTAAACGAATATGTCTCTGAAATGTTTCAATAAAACGTTTAAATAATGTAAATTCTTATATCTATTTGACCTCACTGCTTGGTTACTTTTCTGTAACAAATGAGTCCGCGAGAACGATTGTGGACTAATTGCAACCTGGGACGAGAGCAAGACTAATGTTAATACCTTCTGGATCATATATCGATTGAGTTTTCGTCCATTTTCTCTTCACCTACAGATCAGATTCTTATACTTTCCTTATGAGCAATTAAATGTGGCTTTTACACCCCTAATAAATTTCAGATACAATTACACCCCTAATAAGTTACTACAGTGAGGAACTGAGTTCGCTAAATCTTTGCACATGAACCACAAGTGACCTTCACTGTCACTGTGTCATTACCATCAAGAAGGTTTTGACGTAACCAACAGAGCTACGAGGAGGAGGAGGAGGAGGGTACTCACGCGAGTTCTCGTTGACGACCTCTTCGGTGACTGCGGCCAGCGCCGCGGCGGCCACCACCAGCACCAACGCCACGCTCAGAAGGTTGCGGTTCATCCTGCGGCAAGGAGCATCAGTCGTCAACTCGCCCTTAGCACATGCCTCTCCCGTGGGGAAAGAAGGTGCGTGCCTCTCAAGAGTAGAAAGACCGGGGAAGGGAGAGCGGGGTGTCCCTTAAGTTTCCGGTGGACGCGCGTGGAGAGGAAAATAGAGTTCCGATGTTTTGTTTCGAAAGCCGATGAGAATTAGCAAAACTTTTGAACGTGAGCGTTCAACGCTCTTCTCACCACTCTTTAAGGAACTCTTCAGTTGTGTGTCAACCGTTTCACACTTAATGCCTCTTTTAACATTTAGAAATATGTTTTCCACACATTCCAAGGAGCTCTATTTTTCTTCACGAAAGAGCTCATGAAACAGTTTCCTAGTATGATATTTGTTTTGTATGATAAGAGTTTATTTTATTTTATGGGAATAAAAGTCAAATTCGGCTTATTAAATTTACAATCTCCTAACACTAACAATTATTGAAGCACTCGAACTGAATAAAAATGGCATTTATTCTTCTAAGAAACCGTATCGGGAGTGATCATGTAGAGCATATTAGTGCTTCAATTGTACAGCGTTCGTCATTTATGCTCTTAAAATGTAATGTAATGTTTATAAAATGTCTGACAGTGAACTGACAAGGAAAGTATTTTATCACGTCAAAGACTATTTGACTTTGAAATAGTATTCATTGTAGCATTCTATGGATTATTAATGATTCCCAAATAAAATCTGTGATTTTTTTCGCAAGTTAAAAGTAAGACTTTGAAAAAGAGAACATAAGAAATACTACGTTTCAATATGAAGGCTATTTATACTTCATTTATTGGCAATTTATTGCCTTGTTCGAAACGTTGAGAAACTTGTGAGGCAGAAACAAAATATAAAATCCTCGAGAAATGTGTAATCAACTAAATAAACAAATAAGAAGTAGTCAATGACGTGTGGTGTTAGTACCATTACATAAAACTTTACTTCTTAATTCAATGCTGTATTTTTGAAAATTTTATAAGCATTTTGTTAGCACACATTAAAAGCGACGTCACTAAAAATAGCCATTTGAGTTCAATGAATGAATGTGTTTAGAAAATAATGTATTTTTCCTGATAAACATTTCAAAAAGGTAGTCTACAAGTCAACTGGTAAGTAAAAAACTGACTTTGATCGCGAATGAAACAGCTCCCATCAGAATAAAACGTTCCCCTATAAAGGAGGATGTATCAATTTTATTACTTACAGACGATTTCTAAAACTTAAATTGTTGTTCCAGAAAAATGCATAAAGCGTAAAATAAATCACAAAGCGTACTGTAGTGCATTTAATGGTGTGCCACATAGTACGGACTATAAAGTGGACCATTTTTCTCAATATTGTATACTATTTTTTGAATGGTTTGATAACTCATGGTGAGCAGGTATCATATGCGGTGCTTCAACGTTTCACAAAATAAGATACAGTGTACGTGTGTGTTCAATGCTGAAAGTGTGAAACTAAGGCTCCAAGTGAATCTAATATATTGTATACTGATCTACTTATCTACCACCACAGTCATCACGCGACAGTAAAAACAATTGTTCCCTGAAAAGTATATGCAATGCCCGTGACAAGATTTACAAGTAAGGGCATTTTGCTTTACAGCGGGACAGAAATTTCTATTCTACTCAATAGAATTCCAGTAACCCGCAATGAGGTACGTACTATTTGTTGATATTTAACTTTTTTTGTGACAAAATATACTCTTAAGCAATTCCAAAAAGATACTATACTACAGTACAAGGTACAGGTAATATCATTACCGCTGATATGTTACGGCGGCAAAATTTGAATTCTTTCTTGAGACCATATTTGAAGAATTGAGACAACGGATGAAATTAGTGAATGCTGTGTCTTTTTGCACGCTGATGAACAAAAGTACATAAACAAATGGTGGCAGAAATTAATAATGGTATGCTGCAACCTTTCCAATGCTACCTCAGTATCTATCGAGAACCTGTCGAATCCAGACGGCCAAGGTATCATTAAACTGCACACCAATGGAAGAAGATTATCGGAATGATCAAACAAGAAAGGAAAACCACAGAGGCGGAGTCCAAACAGAGTATCCCTTAAAGGTGATAACCGCAGGCAACGCTGGACCCGGACGTGTCGCGTCGTCCCCCGCCCCCTCCCTCTCACGCGCGTGATGTCACGCCCCGTTGATTGCCGCCTCCACCGCCAATTGAGAGGCCGCCTGCGATTGCTAAATTGCCGCCACGCGGTCCCACCGCCCGGGCCTCGTCAGGGCGCCCCGCTGGGTAGGCCGTTTTGAGGAGACCATCTTTCGCTAACTAATGCGAATTTTATGGCAGTCGACAGCGGACCTTGCTCAACGATGCTGACGAGGGACCGGATACCACGTCACTTTCAGGGGCAGCGGATACACGATCTGAATCTGCTTGTTAAATTTAATATCTGCTATTTATCCAGATGCGCAGCTTGTCAACGGACGCAGACTGGCATTTGCAATTTGAGACCTTCCTCTGGCTGTACCGTCTGCACACGAATCATTGATATAAATTGCGTATAAATTTACAACTCATCAGCTGATCACAATAGCAAATTAGTTTGAATTAATACTATGTGAAGGTTGAGAATAACATACCCTTGGATGTTCTTTGAGGAAGATTCATCATGATCATTATAATCCGTGGAATCTGAACGATTTGTTGACGTATGCGACCTGCGATTTGCACAGAACTGAGCCCTAAGGCTCGTAACTATCAATCAACGTCTGGTGTGAAAAGCCCGGATGTTGATGATTGTGGGCCGTGACTGCAAAACGAACTAGGCACTTTGAATGATAATATAAAAGGAGGCGGACTTGGAAACAAAGAGAGAAAAAACAGTGAGCAGCCCATTCAGGTCAGGGAGAGGTGCGCGGATGAATAGTAGAGCTCAGCACACACCTTCACGTCTGATACTTGTGATATAATGATGATGACAATAATAATAATAATAATAATAATAATAATAATGCAGGACCCTTTCTATATGCTCCTTTATATGTATACGATTGTATGGTGACTTATAAAGGAGAATAACATCTAGATTAACCAACATCATCCACGGAGGTCACTTGCGCAAGAAATATTCATCGCTGTAGTGCACACAAATCCAAAAAGATAATGAAATAGCCAAACTTTTCAAAACACAAATATTTTCCAGAGCACATTTCGATAAAAACTGAACAAAAAGATTCGTATCGTAAATTTCAGAAATATTTAAGACCAAAAAGAACAGAAGACCAAAAGATGACAAAACCGTCGCCTTAGCCGACTCAGGACATCAGTTAATGTCACTACAGTGCCTTTGACCGGCAAGTCCTAGGGTTCGAGGCCCGACGGTGGCAGATTTCAGGCGCTATCTGAAGAATTCAAGCGGCCGGCTGCTCTGATGCGAAGTTTTCCGTGGTTTCTCAGATCGACACCAGGCGAATGCCGGAGCAGTACCCTAGCTAACGGGCCACAAACTTTGCGCGATCTTTCTCGTTCGTTCTTGTCCTATCCTCTCCCCATATACACACATTTACATGCCCTACACTACCACACATGTCGAGAGCTTAAAGCTTGTCCGGCAGGGGAGGTGCCTGCTGGGGGAGATACCCAGCAGCTAACCAGGTTGGCGTCGGATTTCGCCATTCGGCGGGGGAAGAATACCACTATATCAAGGCATAAAAACATCCACTTCAATAACTGGGACTAATGATTATAGAAGCTGGTGTGCCCGGAAACATCGATCAATTAACCCACTCAAGGATCTCTAACCAACGGACTAGGGACCGCGCACGATCTTTCCTTCCTCTTCCTAGTTCTATCTCACCCGATTACTTAAACACACACTTACATGCACTACCTTGTAGGTCTGGAGACCAGTCGAAAGCTTGACTTTGTTCCGGCAGGGGCATTGTCCCGGGTGAGGGATACCTGTTTGGGAAAAAATCTCGCAAGTCGACATGTAGGTCATGCAAGTCGACATGCAACACCATCCATCGGGGGGAAATTATCATCACCTCCCGCCATTGAAACGTGCATTACTCTTACGAGACTAATGATCTTAGTAGTTGATGCAACGGGAATCACAAATCAACCAATTGATTGATTTTTTCCGTGCTTCCGGGCGCGTCAACTGCTTTGGTCACGAATCCCGTAAGTGTAGTGTTCCTTCTCTGGAGGTGGCGGTGGTCTTCCCCCCTCTGAATGGCGAGATCCGGCGCCGACATCCCGTAGGCTAATGGGGTTTCCCCTATCCAGGACTCTCCCACCAGCGGGGCACCTCCCCAGCCGGGACAAGCTCTAAGTTCCGGACCGATCTCCCGGAAGATATGGTAGTGTATTGCATGTTAGTGTAAGTGTGTGTGTGTAAGGGGAGAGGATAGGACAAGGAAGACGAAGGAAACTAGCGCGCGATCCGTGGCTCATTTGTTAGGGTGCTCCGGCATTCACCAGGTGTTGATCAGAGAAACCATGGAAAAACTACCGATCAGAGCAGCCGCCCGCTTGAATTCTCTTCCAGGCAGCGACTGAATTCGACCTAGCTGAAAAGCTAGTGTCTGAAATCCTGCCGCCATCTGGACTCGAACCTAGGACCTCCCGGTCAGAGGCGCTGCAGTGACATCAGTTGATGCACTGAGCTGCCGCTCCTGGTACTAATCAACCAATCAATCGACAAACCCAACAAATAAAATAGGTATTAGCGTCAAGTGCTCAAGCGGTAATGAATATACGAAGAGTCCCAACAACTACTGCTGAAGATCGCTTCGATTTTATCTACGAAATAATATGTAGAATACAGAAGTGGCCAAAATGTGAACCCTTCAACGTGCTACGTTTGTCAGTAACATAATTGAAGATGACATTTCTGTATATGAGTGAGTTTTCATACCCATTAGAGAAACAGGAGGTGCACACTGAGACAATAGCTTGAATGTGCCTCTCAGGTTCGCAGTATGAATTACACAAGATCTTAACGTTTCTTCACGTTGATTCTCAAGATGGAAGCACCTAATTTTTGGTACCGATTGTGAAGCCTCCAGGCCACGATCAGGTTGTTGTGAGCTCCTTCGATAGCTGGGGGAGCAGCATGTCGATCTTTAAATTGGGTCCTCCTTCCTTGCGACCTCGCGGGGGCCTAAGCGGACTCGACCTTGCGGGGACCTTCCTTGCGACCTAAGGGGGCTCCCTTAAGCTTCCGTACCGATTGCGAAGACCTCAGGCTGTTTACAGAGGTCAAGCTTAAGAAGATGTTTCACTTCATCGAATGGCCGCTTTGTTAAGCTTTTTTACTTAGTGCGGTGTAGAAGGGACGTTAGTAGCGAATGAATCAATCGGCTTCTATAATGAACTAACGTGACTAATTACTTACTGCTTTATTTCAAAGATTCGAGCCAGTCATTTCCTTGAATTCCTGGGAGATGTATGCCATAAATCTTGCTGGGATGTCAGTGCTTGCCTACCGCAATTGCAGGTGTATGGACATGGTGGATTTTTGCCAAATACAGAAGTGTAATTTCCCCCTTTTTCGTTATCAATTGCAACTTGTACGAAGCGATATTTTATATTAGGATTCAATATCCCCCAATTTATCGTGCCCCAAAGGTAATGTGGGGATGTTGCAGTGGTGGTAACGCTGTGAATGTAGGAACAAGGTGGAGAGAGGCAAAATTGAAAGAAATCAACCGCAAAATTATTTTGTCCACTGAACACTCACAAGGCACGGCAGTCATTTGAACTGCTTATGTAAAAATAACTTAAATTGGTACTGATAAGTGACAACGCAGGGGGAAACTTAGTGTGCGAAGAGCGAGTCTCGCGTGTGATTGTGACGTCCCGCAGTCACGCAGGGGCCTCGAGGAATGAGAGGTAACTCTGAATAATTAATAAAGAAGGCGCGAATAGTGACAAAGACAGAACAACGAACGCCCCTATGAAAACCGCCACCAACCAGTTTATAATCTAACAAATCACGTGTGGACGGGATACAATTCCTCTAACATTCAGAGGCGGAAAAGAGCACCTACCATAGCGTGCCGAAAAGTTCGAATGAAGATTTATAGATGTGAAAAAAATCTGGAACGATTGAAGAGGAGAAACAGTGTGTCATCGTAACCAAATGGTAACCAGAGGATCTGGTTAAAAAAAGAGAATAAATTAAGAAAAAATTTAAAAAATATTCATTTAAAAAACTGCGCAAAAAAAGAAAACTTCCATAAACTCTCATTCTGGTAGAAAAAAGTTTTCTAAATAGGAGAGGTGATGCCGTATGCTTGTCTGTTGTATTACTACACATCTATTGCCATCGATCACCTCAATTTTACAGTTCCTATTAGAAAATTTAAGATGGTATTTTACGTCTGATTTAGATACAACACGTGTGGAAAAGTTCTTTTACAACCTTTCCAAATGTTATTTCTGTGCCTCTCTGTATAATCTTAAGAGATCTGGTAGGCTACTTCAACCGCCAACATTGGCAGCAACTTTTACGTTGCCTGACGTGTGAAGTGAATCTCTACGAGTTTGCTGAGAACCTGCCAACCTAAGCTCAACACTAGGATCATGGTCGGCCCTGTGACCGAGATCGCTAAGGCACTAGTGTCGTAGTGATCTCGGACCGAAGCTTCCCGGGTTTGAGTCCCGCCTCGGACATGGTTGTATTTGTGTTCGTCCTTTCACCCCTTATCATCACCAATTCGTTTCACCTTCATAGTTACTATAATGTTAATGCCAATAGTGGTCGCTAATGACCTAGGTGTTAATGCGACCTTAAATAACAAAAAAACTAGGATCATAATGGGCAACAATAATCCAGATTCGGATCACCGTATTATTTGTGGTATCGGAGGTAAAAGACTGAAAAACATTTTATGGAATATTTTATAGTTTTGCTACAAGATTGATAATTTGTAACATTTTCCTCAATTATCTAAAATAAAATTTAATTAACAATTGACGAACCCTTATTCCGGTGAGTCACTTCTTCGGTATGTTTGATTTCACTTTCCTCATCCTTTGACATATTTTTTGTTTTTGTCATATGTCCTCAAACTTTCTTTTGTTTAGGAACATTCTTAACTCTGTCATTGCTACTTCTCGAACTTTCAACAAAAATATTTTTTCAGGAAGTGTTAAGTTGATGGGTTTTTTTCTGAAGGCGTATAAACGCTCTTATCACGATGAAACTGTTTTGTTCTGGAAGTGTTAAGTTGATTTTTTTTCTGAAGGCATGTAAACGCTCTTAACACGATTAACTGTCCATCAGTACTAGAATCGTTTTTAATCAGTGTTATTCAGATTCCTTATTCCCTTATACGGGAACGTCTAAATAAATATTACTGAGACCATTTTGTGGCGTTCCCTGGCAGTAGGAACTTCGCGTTCCCTGGCAGTAGTAGCATAATGCCGAACACATACTTCTCAGCAATTCCAGTCCTTGTCGGGGATGGATCAATCTCCAAGTACCCGGGCGTTACAACAATAAACAAACAAAAATTCAGCAGCACTCAAATCATGAATATTCTGAGGGTAATTTACATCCTTAATGACACCCTCTTAAGTCGTTGTAAGGCTGATGGTGGGCAATTAACTGCTACTTTCGTCCAGACGGCGAGCGCATGCCCCGCTCGTGGCAGGATGCCAACTCCGTGCGCGAACGCATTGGTCGTTTCTAGGAAGCGAATTGCTTGTTATGACGCCTCGTGCACTGCTTTACCCCCTGACATGCGACAGATAACTGACGGAATCGACGAGAGGCTCATACGGGGGCCGGATAAAAGGATGTGTCGCCGTTGTATCCCGAGGTCAAAGCTTCCTAAGCCTCCTACTTCAAAATACGCACGATTACATCCCGTTTTTTGTTTTCCTCGTGAGGGAGCAAAATGAAAAGCTCTCCGACGAATCAGTGCTTCAAACATAGGCTTTTGGAACATTATTAATGTTAAAACCACCACTTAAATGTTTGCGGAAACAAAGCTTACAGTCTCCGATTGCTTCTATTATCTTTTCCTACTCTAGAGAGTCAAGAATATCACAAATATTTTTGAAGATTCTGCCGTGTAAACCTGTGTGCGAGGACATTATAGTACTATTCCATTACTCTCGAATGAAAACGCGGCTACATACGTTCCTCCGTTCCCCTTCTATAACACCGGTTGGGGTGCAATCGAACAATGTCTTCTGTGTAGACAGATAGTGTTTCTGGATTCATTAGAAACGGTCGAGATGGTCAGTAGTCCGGGTATTGCAGACAGACGATTCTCATGTAGGACGTGGGCGGGCGAGGAGAGCACTGGAGGTGCAGACGTGTAGCATTAGAAACGCCCGCCCGACTGTCATTGATAGATTTTGATTGATTTTTTGTGTGTTTCCGGGCGCGTCAACTGCTTTGATCATTAGTCCCGTTAGTGTGGTGCATGTTTTTTCTCGGAAGATGGCGGTGGTCTTCCCCCGCTGGGTGGCGAGATCCGGCGCCAACCTACTGTCGGCTAGTGGGGTTTCCCCCTAACCAGGACTCTCCCACCAGCGGGGCACCGCCCCAGCCGGGACAAGCTCTAAGCTCCCGACCGATCTCCCGGAATATGTGGTAGTGTAGTGCATGTTAGTGTGTGTGTGTGTGTGTGTGTGTGTGTGTGTGTGTGTGTGTTAAAGGAGAAGATAGGACAAGGAAGAGGAAGGAAAGATCGCGGGCGGTCCGTGGCCCGTTTGTTAGGGTACTGCTCCGGCATTGGCATTGGCCTCGTGTTGATCGGAGAAACCACGGAAAACTACCGATCAGAGCAGCCGGCCGCCAGAATTCTCCTCCAGACAGCGACTGAATTCGACCTAGCTAAAAAGCTAGTGTCGAAAATCGTGCCACCGTCTGGACTCGAACCTAGGACCTCCCGGTCAGAGACGCTGCAGTGACATCTGTTGATGCACTGAGCTACCGCTCCCGGTCCGCGCGATTGTGGTTTCCGAGACCTCTCGAAGTAAGGAAAACGAACAAACGAACGATGAGTTACTTCGCATACTTTTGCTGTGAATAAAAATGAAGGTGAAAGGAAACAAAGAAATAAATCAATATAAATTTAGTCTCTGGTCAACATAAACACACACATGCAGAATTTGTCAATCTACGAAAAGACCGCAACGCATTCCTACAATTGTACCTACAAAAGAGATAGAACAGCAGTAGTTCGTAGAACGAGAAATAAACTACGTAGGGTATTAATTTTACTCAAAACAATTAAAACAGATGACAAACCATGCGTATTTTGATAATATTATTTAGCTGAAAATCGCAATGTTCATTACTTGAAAAAAACTAGAATTGTTTCTTGTACTACTATGAGAGTGATTAACTGTCATATTTTTTTTTTCTGGACGCGTTTGATTGCATTGCCCGTCTGACAAATACTTCCTAGACCTGTTGACCGAATCACGTAAATCATTTTTAGCACTCACGCATTGAAATTAGGGCTTCCGATAACTGTTTATTGATTTGTGTTATTTTGCTGTACACGTATGGCAAAGTAAATAAAACAATGGGTACATAAAGTAAACAAAATACTGAGTGCATTGTATCAACGTAGCTGATTTTTCTAATAATGTGAATGATACCAAGACTATATTATTTTGACTCAATGAGTTCTACCAAAAAAAGGTGCTTGACTCTTACGGAATCTCTACGGCACAATCGTTTCAAAATTCCAGACTTGGCTTATATCGTTTTCTCATCCGAAAAATTCCAAGCTAAGGGGAAACTGTGCCTCTTACGTAATTAACTATTCTTGCATATTTCGAATGTTTTCTTGTCTCCAACGCACATTTGGACGACAATGATCTGGAATGATAAAAGCTGACCTTTGCTCTCTATACTTCATGTGAGCCTGTTTGGACTCGGATGCACTCGCGAACGTTTGATCTCGGGCCCATTGCAAACATTTGCAAATGAACATTGAAGACTCATTTGCCTATTAGTAAGAAACCTAAGCAGCGCTTGAATTTACATCCAATGTTAAGAATATCTCAAGTTTTTGAAATGTCCTGTTATTAGTCCTAAAAATGAAGAACAAATTGATTTCAGTTAAGGCTTACAAACTAATAAAATACAAAAAGAGCAAGGTTTTGTTTAAGTTTTTAAATAGAAAATATATTTGAGTGCCCAATAGATTTGCAAACTAGTATATATTATTCATTCAAGCAGTGTTTTGCGTAAACTTGTCACTATTTAGTACTTTTTAAATGCGTTGAAATATCAGATTTTTAATATTTGATACAACAAATTAAAGAAATGTAAGAAAGCACAAAACGAAAATAGCTATAATCGATATATATGCATAGAACAAAATTCTAAGCACCATGACTTGAGAAAGAAATACGTAAATTCACAATTCAAGCTAAAATATTGTAGTTAACGCATAAGCTACTTAAAAATGACTGCCTTTTAAATGTAACTTTGCTATCATAAGCCCGGACACAACTATTGGTATATAAGAAGAATCCTCTGTTACTTTTAAAGCGTATGAAATATATTTGAATTAAAATAAAACGTGAGAATGTTTTTCGTTTCTATGTATGAAGATGAAATGTATTCTTTAACCAAAAAACAGAAATTAATCCCTAAAACATTTTGGCTACATATCGTTGAAGTTCCTTCGTATTCGGACACCTGAAGCGCGTTCACTTTCCGTCAGCAGCGGGCAGTGCGGAGGAAACGCCAATGCGCTGGCGCACACAAGTGCAGAGAGCCGCTTTGCCTGGGACTCACCTGGTAGTCGTGCTGTTGCGGCAGCGCAGAGGAGAGTCGGGGTCTGGTCTCGGGCGAGGCGTTAACCGGACTTATATAGAGTGACGCGGCGGGGGGTGGGGGAGGGGCGGCTGGGGGTGACCTCGCGCCTTACGTAAGTGAGGGAAGAGGGTGGGAGGGACGGCTGGTCCTTAGTCCGCTGACCCCTGCAGCATCTTCTGCGATGCGGAGAACGGGGAAAGAGGAAAGTGGAATGGAAGAGAAATCGACCGTTGGCGAAAACAGGAAGGTGTAGATACGCGAAATGTATTCCGTTTGACGCAAACAATGCCACGTGAGTTTGGAGATCGATTTTTCATATTCATGCTCATCCTGTGCTCAATTCAAAACACGTGCTTTAAGTTTGTGATGATTGTGTATGTTGACAGTTTTCCAATTGGAATTAAACTTAATGAACCTTTAACAGTTGATTTTAATTGACCTCTATTCCGATTCTACGTACATCACATTTAACAAATTCCTGCTCTGCCGCATAAGAAGAGTATAATATGTATATTCAAAGCTGTAATCGTAACTAATACTAATTAGGGATAGTTGAAGGGTTAATTTACTCTCAGGATAACCAAAAATATTTGATTACTTCTGGAAATCGGTGTAGAGAAACAGTGAAATGGAAAAAACACACGAGAGGATGACAAGTTGTCCTTTTTTACATTCACCAGAAAAATAATGGAGATAAACTGTCAAAGTGTTCACGGATGTATAAAAATATCGAGTAATTTTTATTAGGTACAATTTATTTTTAGCGATCAATAGCATGTTGATCGCAATTGAAGATCTGAGTTCTTCTCAATCTGGTAGCAAATAATGTTCTCTTACTTTAACGGCCGCACATAATACATAAGTGCTTAATATTAGAAATTAATATTATGCTTAATTTTATTTTTGATTATTACATATCCCCATGTATAATGATGTTATCCTTTAATTGCAATTAGCATTTGCAATATTAATATCATGGGGCACATTTAAGAGATATTATAAAGGAAACCATACGAAAGGACCAATTATTATTAGTTCTCTCACTTTTGAAAGTTATTTCGATATTTTTTGTCTCGGAGAGATGGTACCATGCTTTCTCGTATCCTGTTGGGAACTCGGAGGGAGAAAGGCTGATGAATAATGCCTATAAATAAAGTAAGCAGCGGAAGCAAGGACTTGGGAAATTCCCTGTGATAAACCTACTCTGAGCTCGGTTGGTTCACCTCAATTTCCCCTTTGCGTGAATTGCAACGCATGAACACATGCATGGGCGCAAACATCACCGTGAGAGGGCGAATCAAAATATCTTTAAAACAAAGCGTCACCACAAGCTGTGTAGGTTATTCTTATAAGACATCACAACATATCACATCGCAAACCACACATAAACAAAACTACTGTTTTGTTTGTATCATACCCGTTTTCCATGCTGTTCGTAAGCATCATTTGTTAGGAATTCGTTCCTTATATTTCACTATTAAAGCTTATTGTTAGTACCAAACAAGCGAACTCTCTCCCAAAGAGCGGTGAGTCACGCTTCGAAGAACAGTAGAAGGTTGACGTATGGAGCGCATGCGCAAACAACTGCGGGCGGCGCTCGGCAATTAGTGCAGAGGAGGCGGCTCCTCAGGGGCAGTGAATGGCAGTGAGATGAACACAATTCTGGGAGTAAAACGTATCTCTAAGGGACATTTTCCCTACGCACTGTCGAGGAGAAGCGAAAACTGAGCTTTTCCATGGCTGATTCCTTGACCTCAATTTCCTTCTCCGGAGCTGCAGGACGGTATTGAATATAAAGATCTTTTGTTCCGTTGCATAACGGCAAGCCTCATGCATCTCACTGAATTCAATTGCCATACGTACTGTTTTTTTTCTTTCTTTCTTCAGATGAACACGGATAGACGATTGGACTATTTGTGATTTTGAAGCACTGTTTGTTCATTGGACGAACGGACTGATTAATTGAGTGGTTTCTGGGCGCGTTAACTCAGTTCCAATTATTGAATTGAATTTGCCCTATTTTACGTGGCGAGACTCAGGCCATGAGGCCTGCTCTTCCGTCTGACCACGCAAATTCCGCTACGCTCCTTTCACCAACCATGGGAGAAAGAAGGTATTACTTGGGCGACGAACAGGCGATTTGAATTTAGCTCAGAGGCGTCATTTAGGCTTGAGGATCTTTTACATGCAGTAAATCTACTAACATGGGACAGCCAGCTTTACTTCCCTCCGAAGGAAGGCGTACGCATTCCGGCCGAACTAAAAATAAGTGGTCGAGGGGTTCGGCCGACAATTGGGAAATAACAGTGCCGATCACGCGCTGTCCGTAACGTACTGAACTGACATTGTTACACCAGCCTGCTGCCACAATTCTCCAGTGAGCAGCTGAATTCAACGTAGCTATCCAACAAGTGTTGAAAATCCCCTCACCGTCGGGGCTCGAACTAAGACCTCCAGGTCAGAGGCACTGCAATGACAACTGATTCCCTGAGATGCCTAAACCGGTGGGACGGTCTGAAAAACAAAAGATCAGTGCGACCAAGGTGATAGGATATTAAATAATCGCTGCTTCTGAGTCGAAACTTAGTTAAAGCATCTAACTCAAAGAAAATAACAAGAAAGAGTGTTCAAAGTATTTCTGAGGGCACTCTAGTGGGATCTTTATACATAATTAAATAATAATTATATTTAATGTAGATTTAGGATTATTAAAACGACAGAAAAAGAATTAAGGGAAAGGGAGGAATGTAATATTCGCCTTCTCTCATTCATAGGATGTAGTATGGTATAGAAAAAACTTGTGTAGTGTACTATCAATTTATGGTTATTCAAGTGTAAAAAGTAGAGAAAAACAGAGCGCTGGTGCAGTACAAATTATACGCAAAATCGTATGTATTAAATAATATTTTTTACAAAATTAAATTTGTGTGTGTGAAAGAGAGAACGATAAAGAGAAAGTGAGACGCGATCTTACCCGTAAAATCTCCTCCTTCGCAAGGTCTGAAGGTTGTGTGTAGCAGTCCTTCTTCGCGGTAGACCACTTCTAAATTTCAGAAAACCAATAAATCTGTCCGAGAAAAATCGCTCCTCGGTCGATTCCAGCGAGAATCTCTTTCCCCTTCGCGGCGGCGAGAGAGATTTTGGAGTCTGTGGGGGTGGCGGTTGAGTGGGGGGTACGTGCCCCTTGTTTCGATTTTCCAAACATCTCTCTGTTGCGGATCTAAGGTTACTGTCATAGTACAGCACTGGTCGTAATGTTTTGAAACAGTTCTGGCGAAATGGAGGATTTGCTATTATTTGTAAGTGATTTAACTTTTCATGTAACTAATTTGGTGTAATATAATTTGTAATATAATGTAATATAGTTTGGTGGTCTTGGGTAATTACTTTTTTTGCTTTATCTAAGTACATAAATATCTTAATTCTGATTTTGATGTACCTATGACAGATGATGAACGTTTACATGTTTTGTATCAATTGGAATTCAATATCAAATAACTACATTAGGTATAATATTTTGGCTTGCATTTTATAATCGTAATAATCTGAAGATGGATGTCCGGTACAATCGAGAACAGTGTAACCACTATCATTCGGGAGAACCAGTCGCCATCACTTCGGGACCGGGAGCGGTAACTCAACGGCAAGTGCATCAACTGATGTCACTGCAGCGCCTCTGATCAGGAGGTCCTAGGTTCGAGTCCTGACGGCGGCAGGATTTTCGACACTAGCTTTTCAGCTAGATCGAATTCAGTCGCTGTCTGGAGGAGAATTCTAGCGGCCGGCTGCTCTGATCGGTAGTTTTCCGTGGTTTCTCCGATCGACACCAGGCGAATGCCGGAGCATTACCGTACCAAACGGGCCACGGACCGCGCGCGATCTGTCCTTCCTCTTCCTTGTCCTATTCTCTCCACTTACACTAACATGCACTACACTACCACCTATTCCGGGGGATCGGTCGGGAGCTTAGAGCTTGTCCCAGCTGGGGCGGTGCCCCGCTGGTGGGAGAGTCCTGGTTAGGGGGAAACCCCACTAGCCGACGGTAGGTCGGCGCCGGATCTCGCCATCCAGCGGGGATAGATCACCGCCATCTCCCGCGAAGAAAACATACACTACACTAACGGGACTAATGACCAAAGCAGTTGACGCGCCCGGAAACACGAAAAAATCAATCAATCAAACCGAAGTTTCGTGGGCGCGAGGGGGTTTCTGTGGCGGCCGCGCATCGGGCCGCAGCCACACGTCGCGTGGCCGCGCCGGCGGAGGCGAGCGCCAGGCCTTCTACTCCTCCAGGCGCTTCCCGTGCGGTTGCTTCCCATGCAGCCTTGGCCGTATCCGCTCCGGCAGGGAAGCCGGTCGCGGCCGCGGCCGCCCCGATCAGCGCACCGGCGGAAGCGTCCGTCTCGGACAAGGGGTGCCAACGTGCGCCCAACAACTGATTCTCGGCCCAGATTCGCAAGAGGCGCGTGCTCGATAAAACACGCACAGATCGTGCTCAGAGCCCTGCGTCCTGAAAAGTAGATAGAAATTAGAGCTCATGTCCACCCCCCCCCCCATGAATGTTCTCCGTAAGCAGAGAGAACAGAAGCAGAGCGTCAAGATATATCGGGAAACTAAGAAGGCTACTTTGGCACAAAATGCTTTGGAAATTATGCTTGTACAGAGTCAATGTTTTGTGTTTCAATGTCGCTTTCTCGTGTCCTTCTCGGACATGCTTTGTATAATCTGCATGGTTCCTGTTTTTATTCGTTTTTGAGTCGCTGCTAAGCTTCATATTTGATTGATACCATGCACATCAGATTTTTAGTTCACATAATTTTGTAAAAGATACATATTACATACACATGCTTGAAATAATTTGTTTATTGATGCTTAGAAACGGTAGAATGTGTGGATGCATATTTGAGATACTATTAATGTTCAATGTTTCCCGGATTCCGTGATCTATTAATTGAATTTTAATGTCAGGTCTTCATGGTTCAATAAAGCGTGAAGCCTATCAATGTCTTAAGAAATAACTAGTGGTGCTACAACAACACATACGTTCTCGCATTATTTCTAAATTTGCAATTTTCGAAAATCGAAAGAGTTTAAGGAAAAGAGACCCCTTTCATGAAGCACCATTCTTTTAAGCGTCCCTACTTCTATTCTTGAAAAAAAAAATTAAAGAAAAACTTTTGCAATTATCAATAAAATCTGGGATTTCAACGAATATGTGACCTGCACCATTCTCTTAAACGCACTTTACACTATCCAAAGAGAAAGTTTGATGAAACATTTGTTGTCATTTTTGAGAAAATTTTGAAAAACACTGTGTCTTCATGTAAAATACCCTCAAGAATCAAAATATCTGTTTCAAACCCCTAAAGAGTCAAGTTCATTCAGATTGTTTGCGACTATCTATTTTGAAGAAAATCGGATAAACGGCTTAGGTTCTAAAGTTGACCACAGACAGAAAGACAGATGGACAGACCTTTTGCGATCAATCGATTTTTAGGTGCCAAAGACCCACAAAACATAGAATCTGGATACATCACGTATTAGAGGATATTTTCTATACTTAGCGACAGAATTTTGTCCAATTTCTCGTTATCAGGGTCCGGCAATAAGCAATTTTCTGCCGAAAATTGATTTTCCGGCGCACGATTACATAACTTTCTCATCATACGAAGTACCTTTTGAAGGGCGAGAAAGTAAAAACAGAAACTATGCAGATTGTACATGCATATTGGAGTGTCAACTGGACCTTGAAAGTGTTGACTTAGAAAACATCATTTCTTTGCGTAGTGGAGTGAATCGATTTCATCCGGTAGGTGCCATAAGGGAAAAGAGGCGTGATTAGATCCTAGAAAGAAAAAAATCGCCGTTTAAAAATGTTATCTTATACTTTTTTGTTTGTAGCACTACCATTTTATTTGGTGTAATAGGAAAAAAAGGTCATCTAAATAAGTTTAATGTGAAGAGATTAAAGAGTAAGAATAATCCTGGAGATAGGAGTAATGCCAAAAGTGTACGTAACTGCTAATAGTGTGATATCTGTAAGTACAACTCCGCCGAAGAAAGTTTATAGTGTTTTGTAAAATTTATATTGTGACTGTCCAATTTCTCGAGATAAGTGAAGACACAAGTTCGAGAACTCCGTGGTATTCGAACTGCCCGCCCGACAAGATTGAAGGCGCAGTCTAGGCTATTTATTCGGTGCAAAATATCGATGTCGCACAAATTCTGTTGACTAATCGAGGAGAGACAAGGGAATCATAGAGGCTTAGCCTGCCAGAGCAATTGCCTATTTTGTTTGTGGACGCCGCAGTGGAGAGGGTTTCTTTTACGTCTGTTTGCTACTGGCTTGCACTTTTTCTTTAAGAGAAACTTATGAAAAGCTCCTGCACCAGAGGTAATTTCGTTATAATTTTAAAATACATGGTGTGAAAACCAATATTAGAATTAGTGATATTTCATTCTAATGTAATGTTTCACAATGAATTAAGATATATTTTTCTTAGAACTCTGGAGGAATTCGTCAATGTCTGAATGTGTATATTTTATTAAGATTTCATGCTTATGGGAGTCAATTTAGTAAAACTGTAATTCTTGTTACTTGTGAATTAACTGAGTTTTGTCAAGAGCATAAGGAATAGATAGTACAGGATAGAATAAGATTGTTCAAGAATGTTGATATTTGTTTGATATTTTTTTTTTTTTTTTTTTTTTTGTAATGACAATCCAAGAAATTCAAGCAATCCAAGAACATTTCAAAGGTGCATGCTTGTGTGGTTGGATTTATAATGCTTTTTAGGAGAGTGCTTTTTAAAGACTTTCCAATTCATGTTTTTTTGTGTTGGGATGGGAGATGTGTTTATTATTATGATTGAAAAATTATATTGTTATTATCAGAAAGTCTCCTCGAATGTGTAGCCCTAATCTCCGACTTCAGTTAAGTGACTTTGTTTGGATCTTTCTACAATAGATCTGGCGAACCCAGAATTTTATTTGAATTTCCTGACAATTACATAGGGAAATATTCCTGTCAATAGTAGTTGAGGCAGCGCACCTCCCTCCCCAATGGGTGTGCACGGGAATGCCGATCAGTTCGCATTCCTCTCCGAAAAGGGTACCGGGAGCGGTGGCTCAATGGATCAACTGATGTCACTGCAGTGCCTCTGACCGGGAGGTCCTAGGTTGGGTCCTAGGTCCCGACGGCGGCAGGATTTTCGACACTAGCTTCTCAGCCAGGTCGAGTTCAGTCGCTTTCTGGGGGAGAATTCTAACGGCTGGCTGCTCTGACCGGTAGTTTTCCGTGTTTTTTATGATCAACACCAGGTGAATGTCGGAGCAGTACCCTACCAAACGGCCCACGGACCGCGCGCGATATTTTCTTCCTCTTCCTGGTCCTATTCTCGCCCTCCCACACACACGCTAACACGCTCTACATCACTTCCCATGCCGGGTGACTGATCGGGAACTTGGAACTTACCCCGGTAGGGCGGTGCCGGGCTGGTGGGAGATACCTGGATGGGGAATTTATTCCTGAGAATAGTAGTTGAGGCGGCGCAATAGTCCCTAATGGGCGTGCAGGCGAATGCCAGAAAGACTCCGCTTGTGGACGGTAGGTCGGCGCCGGATCGTGGCGGAAGATCACCGCCACCTTCCGATGAAAAATATGCACTACACTAACGGGACTAATGACCTCAGTAGTTGACGCGCCCAGAATCATCAATCAATCAAAACGAAGAGGTTGCTCTCAATCGCCACGAGAGGAACGAGAGAGGCCTTCGTCGTGAACGGATGTGAGGCTCCAATATGCAGGGTTTCTGCATTTTACAAAAGGAACAAAAAAAACGCAAGCAATCTGTCAGATATTCCTGGATGCATTGGACACGAAAGGTATATTGTCCGTCCGTCTGTCCGTCCGTCTGTCCGTCCGTCTGTCCGTCCGTCTGTCCGTCCGTCTGTCCGTCCGTCTGTCCGTCCGTCTGTCCGTCCGTCTGTCCGTCCGTCTGTCCGTCCGTCTGTCCGTCCGTCTGTCCGTCCGTCTGTCCGTCTGTCTGTCCGTCTGTCTGTCCGTCCGTCTGTCCGTCCGTCTGTCCGTCCCTCTGTCCGTCTGTCTGTCCGTCTGTCTGTCCGTCTGTCTGTCCGTCTGTCTGTCCGTCTGTCTGTCCGTCAGTCTGTCCGTCTGTCTGTCCGTCTGTCTGTCCGTCTGTCTGTCCGTCTGTCTGTCCGTCTGTCTGTCCGTCTGACTGTCCGTCTGACTGTCCGTCTGACTGTCTGTGTGTCCGTGCGTGTGTCCGTCCGTTCGTACGTAAAAACTACTAGCGCCTAAACCATTGGTACAATCTCTTTCAAATTGAAGAATCTCTTTTCGATCTGAATTTAGTTGAAGCTTTGAGATTTTGAAGAGCATTCTTTAAAATTTAGTAGTACTTTACATGAAGCACCCCGGATATTTTCAAACTTTTCTCAAAAGCGGCTTCTAATTTTTTCTTTAAATTTCTTTTAATAATAGAGGAAAATACAATTATTAATTTGGCGTAGGTTTGGTATTCACAGTTACCTCTAAATTTTCGAAAATTCCAAAAGTTTGAATTTTTTCGACGTCTTCCTTCAACTACAATATTGAAGCAGAAATTTTTTTCTTCAAGTGAAATTTGTTGTGCATAAATCTTACTTTCAATAAGATTATGTAGATTTTTTGAAATTTTAGTAGTTTCCGTGCAATAGTGCGTGCAATATTTGTCGAGTTAAATATTACAAAAACAAGATTTTCTCAAAAACAGCTCTACTTTTTTTCTTTAAATCTTCGGTAAAGTTAGTGCCAAACGAACTCTATACCGTGACAAATGTCATATTGCTCTATTCTTTGTTTTTTTCCAAAAAGTTCAAAAATTGTTTTGACTTGTCTCTCACGTCAGTGATATTTACATTAAGGGCTATTTCTTCACATTATTATATTTATGAATACATGTGATTTAAATAATGTCAAATAAAATTTCTCGAAAACTTAACAGTTTTCTGTAAAAATGAGCTCAAAATTTCGCATTTTCAGAAAACCTCAAACGACTTTTTCTCAAAAATAGCTACAAATTTTTGCTTCAAATGTTTCCAATAGATAGTGCAAATTGTACTGTTTAATATAACGTACAGTTCATTTTGGTATATTCATTTGTTTGTTCAAAAATTACACAAATGTAATTCTTTTGTTATACTTCTCACACCGTTAATATGGACATTTCCATCAATTGGTTTGCATTATTAAATTTTTGAGTAGAAGTACTTTAAATGATTTTAAATGAATTTTTTCTAAAACTCAATAGAATCCTGTGAAAAAGAGCTTCAAATTTCGCATGTATGGTAATTCTTAATCGCCATTTTCTTGAAAACGGTTTCAAATTTTTCAATAAAAATTTATATTTAGGACGAGTTTTTATTCTTCTTTAATATTCTTGAAGTAATAATTCGGTTGTGCTACTAGGAAAGCAAAAAGTTGAGTAAATGTCCTTTGAGCAAAAAAATGTACTTTGGGCGAAGATAGATGGCAGATGGCCAGAGAAGGAGCAAATCTTAAAGCCAGACCACACCAAGGAAATTAGAAAAAATTCTTATGATAAAGTCTGTGCCATTCTGTAGCAACTTTAGTTTTTCTGAAATTATATAAATACGCATAATAGAATTAATCCGTTTTGCTTATAAGAAATAAATAAATAGTGTAAGTATAGTCGATCATTCCAAGAGTGGCGTCTTTTTGAACATTCTATTATATTTTTGCTGGTTCAACGCTTCTTGAACCTAATCAGAACCTGTAGAATCTGCATCTGTATGTGAAATTAAACTAATTACTTGATATTCTACGCGATTGAATTACACGGGTTTACCTCTCTGCTCGGTAATAACATTAAAAAAATACTAGTTTCTATTGACAAGGGTATAGTTTATTGTTAGTTACAAGGACGCATATTGAACTAGTGACAGAGGTCTTGAAGGAAAAGTTATTTTACAAGCTTAATATGGAAATGGAAAAATATAGAAGAGGGTTGGTTTTAACCATCACCGCCTGGACATACAAGGCCTGCATACTGCTGTTTTGCAAAGACAATATGGCGGCTAGAGAAGGCCGATTTGTTCGAGTTGAGGTGATCCTGTTGTGTGCGTTGAGTAGCACATGTAGCTTTCGAGATGTAGTTATGTAGATGTGGTTTGTTGTTGAAATAGTAAGAATCACAGTAAATAAGGGCAGTGTTCCCAGGCGAGGGAATTATGGTAAAAAGTGAAATGTCTAAGTTGCTCAGGTCACTGTTTACTGTACCCTTTTGACGAACTAAGAACAAACTGGAGTTGCTTATTTTGGCCGATTATTAATAAGGAAGACAGTATTATTTTTCAACATATTGATTGTAATTCTGTCCCTAAAATTATCAATTCGGCTGATCCCGGGTTTACGGTGCACCTTAGCGTAGGATTCCTCGATTGATGTGCCTTGACGTGATCCAATTCTCTTCCAATCGGTGCGCAGGAATTTTCTCGGTCAACACACAAGAATCGTTTATGTAATTTTGAGAAACATTTTAAAAGAATTTCTCTTGAAAGTGAGCGTTCCTTTTAAAATAAATTCTCTTATTTAAAATAAATATTCGTGGATATGTGGATAACATAAATAACATACACCCAAATGATTTTTGAAGATTATTCGCATAAAATGCGTTTGTAGTTATGCGTTGGACAGACTCAAGGATGTTTTATGTTATCGCGAAGGTCGAAGGCCCGAGCCTCGTCCTCAACTTGGACGCGCGGAGCGACGTGTCACAATTCTGCACGCTTGAACAAAACGGATCACAACCTGCATTTATACCATAAGAAATTTTCTAAAACTAGTGTTTAAACGTTCCGTGTAAATGATGAATCATTGGCTATCGTTCACGACACAAGAATCAGAAGTGAACGATACATACAGTAGTAGTATATACAGTAGTAGAAGGCCGTGGCAGCGAAGGCCGAGGTGCACCGTAAACCCGGGATCAACCATCAATTCAGTTGTGATGGATAAGGAATTCAATATCAGTGTTTATTACTGCAAAAAAGTATTAAAACTGGGAGGCACTACAATATCAGATAATATATATAATCTATATATTTAAAAAAATAAGGTATTTGCCATGGCTTCGTTTAGAGCTTCTACTGAACCGATTGTAGTATTTTTTCCTTTAAATGAAAGAATGTGATCCCTAGATGTGTTATCAGATATTGGTTGTGTTGATTCACCAACATTTACGGTGTAAATTAATTAATTAAATCATTCTTTAATAGTACGCTTATCAATAGTCAATTGTTTTCTTCCAAAGGGTGGCTGTTTTAAAATTGATATATATGAGTCGATAGATGTGCGTCCCTGCCGCTTCATGGTAGCGCTACTAGATGTTTTGTTTTGATTGTTGAGATTTGTTCACAATTCGTCAAGGTTTTGTTTCAGTGTAATAATTGCATTGTGAAGATGACAGTTTGCATATACATATTTGCTTTTGTAGTGTATTTTGTAGAGAACATTCGGACAGTGGGTTTTGTTCGATTGTAGTGAAGTTGTTTACAGGTTATGTCAAATTCCGAATCGTTGCCCACGCGCCCCCAAAGACGCAAACGTAGTACATTGACTGGGAGCAGGAAAAGAGAAATTCAGCGTATGTGTCGTGATAGTGAGGTCATTTCGTTTTCTGTTGGGTTATTGTCTATGAAATGTCAGTTTTGTTCTACTTTGTACTTCCCATGTCAGAGAAATTCTGTAAACGAGTTTACTGTGTGTTGCTTACATGGGAAAGTAAGTTTACCTTCGAGCAATATGCCAGAAGAAATCAAACAGTTCTTTATAGGAGATTATGACACATCAAAAAACTTTAGAAATAATATCCGTCAGTATAATAGTGGTCTTTCTTTTGTGTAATTTGATGCCGATATTATTGCATTGCCACCTGGTCATGGGCCATACGTGTTCAAAATTTTGTGAACTCCACTTAACAGAATATCTTCGTTATACCCTGAAGATTCAAACAATGCAATATATTGTGAACATTAGTCTGGGCACAGTATTTTATATTTATCTTAGATCACACCGTCATATTTTGACGGGTTCTCACTAGTACAAATTAAATTAGTGATGTTTTAGAAAAGTTTATGTTAAAGTTATGTTTTAATATAAGTATGTAAGTATTTAATGTAAGTAGTAACAGTGCTCGCCGACCTGGATGGTCGAGGTGGCTAAGAGCGAGTACCGACTCAGCGCTTCGGTCCGAAGGGCCGCGGGTTCGAGTCCCGCCTTGGGCATGGCTGTTTGTCCCTTGACTTTGTGTGTGTTGTCGCGGAGGGCCTCGCGTTCTGCTGACCCCAGATCAGAGGATCCCGCAAGTGTTTGTCTAGTGTATGGTCGAATATGCGTCCCTTCGGGACGTAAAGGGCAACCGGCTGTCGGCTGGATAAAAGCCCTAGGGAAAAAAAAGTAACAGTAGTCATGATGATTTTGCTTTAATTTAGACATCTTACTTCAAATCGATACCACAAATTCACAATTTGGCAAACCTGTTGTTTTACGCTGGAACAAATAAAACTTCTTACCAAGAAAAGAAGTGCCTATCTGTACAGTTCATAGTTTTTCATATTGTCTTGTACGCTATTTACATACAGCCATATTCTTATAAATATTTCAAACATTTATGGTTCATAATATTTTCTCATCCTAGTGCAATTAGGAGATTGTGTTCATTTGGTTTAGAACCTTAAATGGAACATAATGAAAACATTTTTTTTAAGTACACAAGAAACAAATACTTACATAAATGAAGTGATAGTGATAAATTAGTGACTCTCATGATGGATGAGATTCATTTAAAATCAGGACTTGCAAAATATTTTGAAAACAAAAGTATATTGGGATTAGAACAGATAGGATTTCATTACCCTCTCCCTCAGAAAAAATGTCGTTCAAAATTCTATCTTCCACACCGCGCCGACAAACTTGGACACCCCTCGGCCTGGGGGAGGGCAGGGGGAGGGACGCGTTGACCAATCGCTAGCAGGTAGAACCACAGTTGTCTGTGATTGGTGCAACATCCCAAGGGGCAGAAAGAACGCTGTCTCAGGGGGAGGGGGCTAGTTCGTTTACGTACGAGACGGAAATATCGTCATATTTCCCTGCCGAAGGAGGTAGTTTGCCTGCGCGTACGCCACGACGAAAAAAATATTTCTAAGCGGGGTTTTCCGTCCAGAATGATTGTCTATAGACCAGTAAATATTTATCATTTTAGCAAAATTTATTATAACTTTTAGTAATCGATTTGTAACTCCTGACAAACTGCTATTTTGAGATATTCATTTCAGGCACAATTTGCGGAGCCTTCCCGGCCGTTCTAACGCATATTTCGAATTTGTTTATAAAATTATAAATTGTTGCAAAATTGTTAATTCGCTGTTTTTGGTTCTGGGACATCGGGAGACTCTCCCCACTTTAGATTTGCAAAATTTGGAAATTGTTTATAAATTTGCAATTGTTGCAAATTTTTTTATTGTCTAATCTGAATGGCGTTTAAATGTGATGCAAAATTCCGGAATCCGTTCGGTGCTATTATATCTCGTTCTCGAGATATATGTAATTGTTTATAAGAAATTAACATCTTAGTAGACCCCATTTGTTTGCGCTTAATTCATTCGCGCTAGCAGAATAGCGTGGGATGGGCATACTGAAAAAACAGTTCTCCAATGCCGCGCTTTTGCCTGCCACATACGCTTAAAATGCACTTGCTTGTAAACAAATTCTGTGGCCAATTTAATTATGCTAAATTCGTATTTTTACGGCGAGTATGAGCATAACTTTTATTTGGTTTTTATATTCTCTTTTAAGTCCTACAATTTTCAAGTCGATATATTTATCAAATAGGAAAGAAATTGATTATAAAAAAATATTTTTCAAGGTGCATTACGCCCAAACAATTGTTTCTGTTTTTCTATCAAAGGGGTGTTGAGCAACCGAATAACTGTATTATTAATTTTTTTAAGTCCCCTGTTAACACTGAGAGTCAGAAACTATTTGTTCCTCTTGTTTAACCATTACCATTAAAAATAGGGAAACATATTGCTTAGCTGTTTGCTATAAACTGCACTGGATTGGATGAAGGTAGTGTTAAGGTTTTCAAATACAGAAATATTCAATTTTGGGTTTTGAAAGATCACATGAGTAGAATCACACATCACAATATTTACACAAGTATAGAAATTTCTAAATAAACGTATATAAACTTTAAGTTAATATTTTCAATTCAATTTATCATTCCTTTCTAAAACTGTTAATTTGATGATTTCATTGTATAATATTCAAATCAGAGCTTTATGTGCTAAATCTACGCATTGTTAATACATATTTTTAAACAACATTAATATATTTAATATACATTTAAAAGGTTTTTAGATTGGCGAACATTTCAATGAAATTTCATGAATTCCTAAATGCTTGAAAATAAATACTTGTAAAATTAAATAATTGTAGCGTGTAAAAATATAACAAACTCACGTATTTGGTAAAACGAGTTGATATTACTAAAAGAAAGCAAAACAGATGTTATAACAATTCAAAGAGATTTAGCGTTTGTTTACAGTTTAGTAAATATCAATGCACTAGCATTTCCCAGTGAAAATACATAGAACGAACTTGGTGGTCAAGTGATATGACCTTCCCAACACAGACTACATTTCAGTATCGTCAGAGTTCGAAGGTGGTTTGTTGGCCACCATTCTACGAATCTATCAAAACCTTGAATTTTGCACGACCATCTGTACAGCGAGAACGTAGCGGTTTATTAAACGGAAACGGGCCATTCGAGGTATCTAATGTGCACTCTTTGAAAACGTTTAACCATTATAAACTATCCCTAAGAAAAATATCAAATAAACAATGTTAAAGGTCACCAGCTTAACATTGCCTTTACTATTTGAATGTTTTCAACATCCCCAACACCAACAGAAAACCCATGTTTTTACAGGTTATTATAAAACCAATTCAATAAATATAAGCATTTATTCACGTTATTATTTTTAAAACACTCAAATATCTACGATGTTATTTGATTCATGTCTTCATCGAAGACCTGAGATTAAAACACTGATAAGCAGAGAAAATTAAAGTAAATTTGAGTGATTGATGAAGGTGAATGATCAAACGAAAAACAATGTTTCTTGCTTCATATATTGCTATCGTGTTTAACAGACATGTAATTACATGTGATACTTATATTTAAACATCCAAACTAATGAAAATTTTCAAAATTAAAATCATCAATAAAACATTGATTCATCAGCAAGGATTATATTATTATATACTTTTTTGAGATTCATGTGCTCCTGTGTGAATAACGTAGTAAACGTGATTCGTACGATCCAGTTTCTCAGAATAATACAAAACCAGCTAGACACATACACTAAACATAATAGTTGTCAAATAGTTATTTACGACATGAGTATCATAAGATATCTTATTACAATACGAAATTGGAGAATTATCAAACAAGACTCTTTAGACGAAATTGTTAACCAATTGAATATTGTAATATAATGTTACCATTTGAATATCATAGAAAGTAAGACGCAATTTGTCAAAATTCATGTGAACTATAATTTTTCTTTAAATTTTACTCCTTATCCTGCGAAAGATGTGTGACAGTACTTATGTTAACAATTATACTGCCATGGGTTTAATTAATTAGTTTTCAGTACGCAAATTATTGTTTTTGGTTTTAAAGAAGCATGGATATACAGTGTATCGGGGAACGAAACGTCGAAAGTTTGAAAAAGCTGTTTAAACAATTTTAATCATACTTTGTCTAATAAACTACATAGATATTTTGAATGGCTGAGCTGCAATAAACACGCAAATTTTGGTTTGAAAATATGATTTCTACGCAAAACTTTGCATTCTAGAACCATGTAAACACCCCAGAAACATGTAACATATTTATTATTAACAATATAGTTTTTTGTACTTTTGAGATAATACTGTTGGAAAAAAAATTTTAAAAAACAGTAGCCCTCCAAAGAATAAGGAAGCGGTTAGACCCAATAGCAGCAATCATTACTAGTGAAGAGTGGATCATTACTAGGAAAGAGTGGAGTGTTTAATTTACATTAATTTAATATCTCTTTTTAAAAAGAGATTTCATGAAACAAAAATCTCTAGCGTTAATATTTCTTTTCGACAATGTTAATAGGTATTTGTTCGCAATTTTCGAAAATTCAGATCGTTCGCCCAAAATTGAACGTACGCCACTTTTAAACATCTTGTGCTTCGAGGAATAGATTTACAGAAAAATTGGAGCTCTTTTTGAGGAAATTATGTAAATATGATGGGGTTTGGTGTAAAGTACCTTCAAAATTAAAAGATTTGTTTCAAATTCGAAGATTCGTAATATTAGCCAGATCGTTCAAGGAATATCCATTTTGGTGAAAATCGTGTTTACTTTAGGCTCTAGAATTACTCACACGAAGACGGATTCACAAAGAGGTTTTTTGGAAAATCACTTTTTCGGGTTCAAAAAACAAGCGTTTTGACAGCCTTGTGTATAGAAAATAAAAGAACAATACCAACAATCCACTTTTTTCGAACTAGCTACTTACAAAACGTGTTTTCTGTGAAAATTTCGACACTTCCTCCTACAGCATTACGTAACTCTCTTTACACGTGGAGGTAAAAATATTCCAGCGTTACTGGGATTTGAACTCAGATCCCTGTAGTCCGTAGGTCTGGCTCGACCGCACTGTGCTATCACAGATATTTCTCAACACGCTGTCCAAGCACACTTATTACGAAAAGAATAGTTACGTGATATTCATTGCACTTAGATTTTTTATTAGAGGAATGTTCTACATGTTTAAAAGGTATCAAATTCGCAATAAGAATTTAAACGATTACAACCCACGCAACTACATAGCTCATTTTACTTAGAAATATTTTCAACCAGAAGCCGTGGTTTTTAGAACCCTCTGTGGAAGTCGTTGCCGGTCTTATCTTTCGGCGACTGTGGCCAAGGTTGAATTACGTCACAGATGAAAGTTGCGATAACGCTAGAGCTCAACACGGGCGCTTGCAGACGTTCTGAAGCCAGAATCGCAATAGGGGCACATTTATACGTGATTCTTAAAGACATTAACACACTAAAATAAGTAGTGGCGCCTCAAAACACATGCTTTATGTGATATTTATAATGGATACGAATGATTATAACTATACATTTAACCGCAAAATTGTTTCTACCCGCAAAAATTATTCGCCGTGGATGAGATTCGATCTTACGTGCCTAAGCTTCTCCAACAGTGCGCTTACCTGCTATACCACAGAAACTCATAACTTTTGTCTCTCACAAAGATGATTTTAAACTGTCATGTATCACAGATTTGACTAAAAAAGAACGTGCGGCGTTTAGATGCTTGTGGTAACTACAGACGGACAGACAGACGCCCACATGAGATCTACACCATTCTCTTAAACGTTCTTGAGATTATGGAAAAAAATTAATCAAAACCGATGACGCCGCTTTTGAGAAAATTTTGAAAATATCTCTCGGGCTTTATGTAAAGTACCTCCCAAAATTAAAATATCGGTTTCGAATTAATGGGACCGTGATATCAACAAGATCGATTGGGTATTATCAATTTTGGACAAAATCGGTTGAACAATTTAACCCCTAGCGTTGTTCGCAGACGAAAGACTGATAGACAAACGTTTTGCCGTCATTCAATTTTTCGGTAACAACGATCCACAAAACATGAATTCTGGCTACACAACGCGTTAAAGGATTTCCCCCTTAATTTAGCAAATAAATTTATTCACTTTTTCGTTACCAGGATGGGACGGTTTTTAAGCCGAAAATTCGCCGTATTCTGGTGCACGATTACAATACCTTTTCTTCTTACGACAGTAAGTGCGAGAAAGTAAAAAATCAATAAAAACATTTAATCCTTTTTTCCACCCCCATTTCCGTCTTCCTAAAGGCCTAATAAAATAGCCTGTCCAACATAAAATGTATTAACCCCTATGTTATTTTTCCTAGTTTACCAATCCCCGTCTCAGTACAGGGGAGTGGAGGCAAAACTAGGAGAAGAAAAATCCCACACCACTAACACCTGGCTGTAGAGTCCCAACTGGGACAGGCAGCTGAAAGAGCATCAACCTCAGAAGCGTCGGCAATGAGCGCAACAATGGATGCTGTGGGCAGCAACAATTGACGCTGCCAAAATTGGACACATATTTGCTTATCAATTCCTGTTAAAATTGTTTTGTTTTTCAGTTAGCATTGCTGTGATTAAATGTTCTTATAAGTCTTGTTTATGGACCACTAATTCGTGTTTCGAATACATAAAATTATTTTTGCCCGATCTCAAGATATTCTAAAATAATTCTTAAATATTATATTTTCTTTTAAATGATGACCTACAAGTACAACCAAACAAATCATAATTAGTCTCTTCATAAATAATTAAGAAATTAAACAGTTATTGATGCCCCGGAAAGCAGTAAGCCCGCTAAAACATTTCATTTTCGCTGCGAACTCTATTTCAAAATGTATTTTAATTTGCTGCTTTAGTTAGTGAAAAAGGTAAAATAATTTGGAAAGTAAATGAATGAATACTATTATAAATACGTATTGCCTAATGCATATCTGTATATATATATATATATATATATATATATATATATATATATATATATATATATATATATATATATATATATATATATATATATATATATATATATATATATATCGACTTTAAACTCGATTACAACATTTTATTGAACGTAGATATATTCTAACATTAACGTTAAGTAAGTAAAGGCCGGTATTACACTGTAAAAGATCTTTGTCAAAGATATTTTATAAAAGAAATATGACAGTGTAATAGCCAATATTTTATAAAAGATTTCTTTTAGAAAATTTCTTGGATAAAATGTAGTCTCCGGCTTCCAACTTTTATCATATTTGGTAACATGGCGTCCGATATAGGGGTATTGCTTCAACCAAAGTCATAATTGCTGAGTGCGAGTAATTGAATAAGTTTTATATAATACTGTCCATCCGAACTACAAAAGTAAAACCAAACGAATTAACGTTTGTAGGACACATTTTCCCGGGAAGTGGAAAATATGGTGTTTGGAAAATGTTCAGTTCAGGAAGATAATTTTTTAAACTTCCCTATCAGAGGACAGAATTTCGAAAGAAGGAAGAACGACAAAAGAAAATTGATTTCCTCATCCATCCTCAAATAATTCTTCATTTCGAAGGTCTTTAATCAATGCTTCACAATGTGCGACCCATAACCTCACCATGGCGTTGTTCTAAAGCCTCACCCTCAAACGTTTTCTTATTTACTTTACAATTTTTTCTTCTTTCTGGTAATTATGTGGTAAGAAGAAAAAGTATTGTAATCATGCGCCGGGAGACGGGGATTTTTCGACAAAAACCTCTAAATTCCGATCACTGGCCACGACAAAAGTAGACAAATTTTATTCTTGTATATAGTGCATTACGTCAATACGTTTGTAGACAGAATCCATGTTTTGCGGGTCCTTGTTACTAAAAAATCTATTTACGACAAAACGTCTGTTTGTCCGTCTGTAGATAACACAAGCATCTAAACGCCCCACGTTCTTTTTTAGTCAACTCTGTGATACATGACAGTTAAAAATCATCTTTGTGAGAGACAAAAGTTATTCCTCCTGAATTTCAAATCAATATTTTATTTTTGGATGGTACTCTACAAGAAGCCCCTGAAACATTTTCAAAAATTTAAAAATGGCATGAACTTTTCTGGTTAAATTTTATTGCCGGATAGCGTAATGGACGCTATAAGACGATGGCGGAGATGATTTTCGTTCATATACTGAATTTTTCCAAAAATGCAAGAAATCAATTTTTTTTCGCCGTTTTCCTACAACTTAAGTATTGAAGATAGTTTGTTTCCTTAATGAAATGTGTTCATCAAAAACAGATCTTCAAATATTCCTTTCAAATAATCAGTCCTTTAATAAAGATCACGTACAATTTTTAAAAAATATAAGTACTTTAGATAATTTTACAATTTTTGAAATAGCAAATTTGAATTTCCCCCGCTTCGTTTGACGAGCTGTCATTCTGAATTTCTTTTGAATTCTGATGATTGTCGGGACGGACAAGGCGCTATTACGACGCTGTATTTTTCATTTAATGTCAAAAACAGTTAAAAATTGTGTGTAATGTACTGTAGGGAGAAATGTATTCTGTGAACGTTTTCTTAAATTTTGGTATCCCCTTGCCCTAACTCATATACAAGACAAATTCTGAGTACACAAAAAACGCGTTTATTCTTCAAATCGCACGAGCGTTTGCTCTTCGAGTTGCATTGATTTAATTGAAATTATCTCAATGAGGTTTTCTCTCTTAATAATAGTATTTAAATATAACATGAAAGAAAAACAGAAAATACCGGAATTTTGAAAGAACATTTATTACAAAAATTTGATATTTTCTTGTTATAATATTCAACTATGGATATTTGAGATGTGTTTCCGAGAAGTTCATTGTTGGCGACATGAATGGGAAAGATATAACATACGGCGGCTTTGGCCAGTATTACACTATAAAAGTTATATGACATATCTTTGATAAAGAACTTTGTGGCAGTCTTTGAACTTTGATGAGAAAACTTTGACAAAGAAATTTGATGAGCATATTACATTTCGTCCAAATTTTATGTAGGTTTGCTCGCGATTTACAATCAATTACGCACAAATAGTTGTGTTTTGCTACTTTATGTTTTATTATAACTAATCTATGTTTAATGCTAATGTAGCAAAAGGTAAATAAGAAAACGTTTGAGGGTGAGGCTTTAGAACAACGCCATGGTGAGGTTATGGGTCGCACATTGTGAAGCATTGATTAAAGACTTTCGAAATGAAGAATTATTTGAGGATGGATGAGGAAACATTCAATTTTCTTTGTCGTTCTTCCTTCTTTCGAAATTCTGTCCTCTGATAGGGAAGTTTAAAAAAATTATCTTCCTGAACTGAACATTTTCCAAACACCATATTTTCCACTTCCCGGTAAAATGTGTCCTACAAACGTTAATTCGTTTGGTTTTACTTTTGTAGTTCGGATGGACAGTATTATATAAACATTCTAATTACTCGCACTTAGCAATTATGACTTTGGTTGAAGCAATACCCCTATATCGGACGCCATGTTACCAAATATGATAAAACTTGGAAGCCGGAGACTACATTTTATCCAAGAAACTTTATAAAAGAAATCTTTTATAAAATATTGGCTATTATACTGTCATATTTCTTTTATAAAATATCTTTGACAAAGATCTTTTACAGTGTAATACCGGCCTTTACTTACTTAACGTTAATGTTAGAATATATCTACGTTCAATAAAATGTTGTAAT